>VWZD01002478.1:970157-988801 GCA_013396695.1 Sakesphorus luctuosus
CATATCCCTGAAAAGAACTGCCGAATTTTCTCATTCTGATGTGTCCAAAGCAAACAACAAAGGGCTTTGTATATATTAGGTATGAATTAATTTGTCAAATTTTTAATTGTCCTGGAATTGGAAATGAGATGTGTCAGTACCCAAAGGATTATTATTTTTTTCCAGGACTTACATGCAACTGGAAGCCAGTGTGCCACATCTTTTCTAAAAGTTATTGAAACTACATTAAAATAAAAGAAAGCAAAAGAAATACATCATTAGATAATCCGATGTCCATTAATTAAACCCTATCAGTAGGTTAAAAGTGTAGCTTTTTTTAATTATTATTTTGCACATAAAATCTAAATGTGATTTGAATAGATTTACAGTGGGGACAGCGATATATAAAGCTACTTATACCTGCTGGGCACATAAGAGAAGCTCTTTTAGCATTCATTGGAAACCCTCAACAACTTGAACTTCTGTAAATTTTACAAGCAGCTAATATTACAGCATTTTTTACACACAGTTCTGTTTATAAATTACAGATTTAAGTTACATTATGAAGCCTACATAGAATTCTATCCATAGGAAATATTCACACACTGTCTTTTTTTTCCCCTCCGTACAACTTCGATTGTCTCACTTAATGCAACAATAAAACTAAAAGAAAATTATGCATTTTCTTTAAGGAAAAAATTCTGGGTATGTACATACTGTAAATTATGAAATGGCTAAACAGCAACAAAATACTAGAAGGAAATCCTAGAGGGAAAATATGTTTTCTTCATCTAAGGAAGGGATCTCCTTTTTATCCACTGTGGAATTTATCAATAAAATATACTCTCCAGTACAGAGAATGCTGAAAAAAAATCACTCATCTTTAAAGAGAATCACCTTGAGAGTTTACCAAATGATATGATTGGGGTGTGTTTATATTTATCCAGCTTTCATGACATAAATTCTTCTTTCTTTGCTGAGCATTATCAGTCATTGTCCAATAACTAACCCACAATGACAAGGACTTCTTAACCTAACAGGTTTCTGGGGAAGTAACTAATGTTATAGTTAAATTTTTAACTGAATACTTACAATAAGTGAATATAGCTGTAAAAAAAAAAAAAAGCCATACATATCACTGTAATATTCTTTCAAACCCCAGTAACTTGCAGCCACAACACCACATCAGCCAAAAACATGACCCCACTTTCCTACTGTTTTCAGCAGTGCCCATGAATTTTCAACTAACAGGAACAGTAGCCAAAGCAAGCTCTGCAAGATGAAAACAAAAATTAAAGAAAAAAAAAAGATAAATAAATTTATGGCTTGAAAACATAATATTGTATAATATTGTTCATTGAATCATTGTGGAAATCATCAGAAATTCAAAAAATAAAGTTATTTATATTTTTTTCCAATTTTTGATTTTGCATGTCCTATCCCTGTTGCGGTTATTTCACACAGAAAAGCCTAGTTAAGAGCTTTCTATTTCAGCTACTGCATTCTTTCAAAGAATAAATACCTGCATACTGTGCCAATAAAAATTAAAATAAAAATCAATTGTTGTGTCTTGAAGTACATTTTCCTTCTTAATTGCATAACGTATAAAATTTGGGTGGAAAGATGTACCATCTTTCTTAAGAACTAGATTTTAGGATCTTATTACTTCTATTATGTCAAGTAATCAAATGAGAAATTGCTGACTTGATCTGTAACGTTAGGGAAATGGAAGATGAAACCTATGAATATGCTATAAATCATAACAACAAAGAAAAATTTCAGGAAGCTATTTTTAGACTGTACCATTCCCCAAACTGTGCTAAGAAATTGCTTTCAAAGGGAGGGAGAACTGCTGGCAAATATTTGCACCATGTGCCCATGTAAGAAAATGAACAGGATTGTGGTTTTCTTCCCCGTGATTGTGGGTTGTGGGTTCTCTTCCCCACTCTGTGGATTTTACCGAGAACTTTGAACCAAGCACTGAGGACTCCGATCACCAGTTCCAAACATAGGGTTCTATATACACAGACATTCCCAAGCCTACCAGGTGTGCCTACGCTGAGGACAGTGCCAGGCTGTGGCTATACAGTCACACTTACAGCCTGGCACGAGGGGTTGGCAGCTCTGCATTCACAGCTGGTGCTCGTGTACAAAGGTGGCGCTGCCCCCCGTGCCCGCAGCCTGGTGGGATGCGCCGAAGTTCGCCAGGGGGATGACCTTGACGGCATCTTCGCTGGCACAATGTCTTTCGCAGGTGTTGTAGAACTGGGGCCGGGGCCCCCCCTGGCCTTTGTCAGGGTCGTCCTTGGGGAGGGGCCTGCCCAGGGTGTGCCGCCCCTCAGGCCGTGCCCCCCGGCCCCAGCCCGGCTGGAAGCCGAAGGATGGCAAAGCCGCGCTGGGCTGCGGGAACTGCGCCAGGGCGGGCGGCATCCAGCAGGTGTCGGAATGGCCGAGGATGAGACACTCCTGGGTGCAGTTTTCAGAGGCTTCAGCCAGAGCTTTCTGAAGGTTGACTTCTATAGCTGGAAGGATGGAAAAGAAACAAGGCATTGTCAGAAGTGTGAAGACGGAAGCACAAAGAGAATCAGGGTCAGCAAAGCAACGCCCGTGCTGTGAGAACGGCCACAGTTTGGGAAGGAAATACCTCCAGGTGTACAACTGAAGCAAAGGTTTAGATGTTTGCAACTTTGTGGCCCACAGAGATATCCCTGGACACCATCAGAGAACAGTTAATGTTCAATGAACAGTTGATTCCATTATTAGAGCTACGTATCTAAAGCCCTTACACAGCTTATTCCATAGAGTCATAAAGGTTGGAAAAGGCCTCTAAGATCATCAAGTCCAACTGTTACTCCAGCACTGCCAAGGCCATCATGAAACCATTTCCCCAAGTGTCACATCCACATGCCTTCTGAACCCTTCCAGAGACTTCCACCACTTTCCTGAGCATCGTGTTTTCATGCTCGATGACCCTTGCAGAGAAGAAATTCTTCTTAATAGCCAACCTAGGCCTCCCTGGCATAACTCAAGGCCATTTCCTCTTGTCCCATCCCTTATTACAATGATTCTTTTAATTTTTAAGATTTCAATTTCTACAGTAAAGTTAAAAGATTTATGATAATCTAATGCCATTGTTCAAGATATTTGCACAGAACTACTTGGAGAAAATAGAATTATTAAAATTAGCTACTTTTCAAAATATTTCCTTAAAACTAGATTTTTTTTAATTGTTCTTCTTTGCTTAAGGCAAAACAAAACTAATTTGGACACTGGCCAAAGATGGTACGGTGGCTTCAAAGATGCACTCAAGAGCTTTAAGAATGAAAGAGCGTAACAGCTATTTTAAAGAGAATTGATTGCTCCATGTATTCAATGCTGGAAACCTTGAAAAATCAAAGGGTAATAGCAAAAGAAGATGTAACCTCTGTAATTTACTAATAATCGAACCAGATTCCTTCAGCAGATGCAAGGTTTGTGGCCTTGAGAAAGGATTACAGAAATTATAATTTGTTCAAAGGCAAAATAAACTGCTAAATCTGAAAGGTGTTAATTTGCACCACACAAACATTGCTGATCAGTTTCATTTAAACTGTGGCTTTACCATGTTGTCTAAATTGAAAACTAACAGTATTCAATTTCTAACCATAATACCTTGAAATAGTTTTCATATTACACGTGTTACTTTTATATTCTCTTGTTATGTACTGGGCTAAATACATCAGAAGTGCAGAAGAATATCTGTTTAGATATTTCACTGTGTCATCTTCACCAGACTTTCCCAGGAAAGATGTACACATGTTTTTTTAACATCTATCTTAATGAAGATAACATTTCAAATTGGATTCTGGCTGATGAGCCCAGGAGAAGGTACGCCACTAAAATTACTTATAGCAAGAAGAGTGCTGAGTAGAAGCCTCCCCCCCTCTGAGCTTTATGTTTAAACAGATGCTGCATTTCTGTTTTAATAAATACTTTGCATGTTGAAATCTGTGTACAGCTACAGAGCACAAACACTAATTTCCATGTTACATCTCAATACAACGGAATTAAGTTTTCCCTCAAGGCATTGAAAAATATAATGTTGCTGTCCAAAACACAGGATACATCTTTTTGAAATCTACCATGTTTAAGTAGACAACTGACTGCTTGTTTTATCATGAATGCTCTGTTTTTTATTATTTCTGTGTGAGTGTCAGTCAGAGAAGTGATTGTTTATAAATGTTATTTTGGCGTATTACTGGCATTTCAGCATGTCTTCAGTCAGTTTGCCTGAGTCTTTGTCAGTGTAATCCTGACAAAGCTTTGGCACCTTGCTGTTGAAATACTAATCCAGTTATGATGGGCAGTAGGAGACATAAATATGGAAATAATTCAGTGGAGACAACATTTCTTGCCAAAAAAAAGAAAAGTTACTACTGGTAGATTAGTCTAAACTTTCTGTGCCCTACTATGGGCTCAAGCTCTGCCAGGGGAAATTGAAGTTGGATATTAGAAAAAAATTCTTTGCAGAGAGAGTGCTCAGGCATTGGAATGGGCTGCCCAGAGAGGGGGTGGATTCCCCATCCCTGGAGGTTTTTAAACTGAGCTTGGCCGTGGCACTGAGTGCCATGATCTGGTAAAGGGACTGGAGTTGTTCCAAGGGTTGGACTTGATGATCTCGGAGGTCTTTTCCAACCCAATCAATTCTACGATTCTATGATTTGCTACTAGAGACATAAATTTGAGTACGTACAAGTTCTTTTAGGCTCTTTAATTGTCCAGGTTTGCTTCTGTTCTGATCAAAGCAATTCACTGAAATCAGGTACAGCCTTGACAGGGTGTTGAGTTATCCCCATTTTATAATGAAACTGGGTTTTTTGCATTTATTAAAAAACCCAAACAAACAATTTTTTTATGCCAAATACCTCGGTACTTCTTTTTATCTCAAGTTACTCTTAAAATGCTATTAATTCAATCCAACTGTAAACCACCCAGTTATTGATTTGGAAATACTTAGGCATTTCTAGCTCTTCCCAGCAAGCAATTACAATACTTGTATTTTACCATCTCTCTCAAACTTCAGTGAGAGAGCAAACAAAGCTAAAACATCAAAAGAAACATTTGACAATAAAAATTTAACATTTACACTTTAGACAAGGTAACTACAGAAGTAAAAGGTCATGTATAAAACATTCTCTACACCATTTTAACAGATCAGTAGGAAAATAATTTGGGCCCTGTGTTGCCTGACTACCTGGAAACTTGAAACACACTACCATGCTAAGAGAGAGAGTATTGTCAGAATTGTAAGAAATAAAGAGTCTTCCTTATTCTGTTGATAAAGAGATATTTTACTCTGAGTCTTAGTTTAATTAAAAAAAAAAAACAACCAACCAAAAAACCCCAAAACCAAACAAAAAAACCCACCCAGCCAAAACAAACAACAACATCAAAAACACCAAAAGAAAACCTAAAATAAATTAAAAAAAAAACAACACCCAAAAACCAAAACAAGAATCAAAGCCCCAAAACTTTAGAAAAATCCTGGGCATAACTATAAATTATGAATACAAATTATTTTGGCTTTAAATTTGGGGTTTAATTTCAGACTAAATTTTAAAGGGATAATTTTCTTCTTATTATTAATAACACAGTTTTGATGTGGTTTTTAATCCAAATCACCTGTTTCTAACAGCACCAGTGCAACCCTGAGGCAGCCTTTAGGAGACTGGGTATGCTGTAGGAAACAATGGCAGGCAAGGCCAACAGTAAATTTAAAGGAAACTTAAATTTCAGCTGATCAGCTGCAGGAAATAGTATTTTCAGGATGCAACAGAGTTTTTATTTGGTATAAAGTAAAAATATATAAAATCAGCAATGTGAAAACTATTTTTTTTAGCACAATGAAGTAAAAATTACTGTTGGAGAATAACTCAACTTAGAACAAAGTGTAGGAAATTTTCTGCATGAATATTCAATAAGCATTATCTTTTTTTGCCTGCTCTTCCAGGCCACAAAATACATCTTCTTTCTGTCACTCTAATTCATTCTCTGTTTTCCTAACATATCATTCTCTTGCTTTTTCAGCACCTGAAATCCTCCTAAATACTTCCTTGGCACTGGCTTTGAGCTAAACAATGTTTCGTTTATTAAAACCACCCTTTTAACAATTCCCTATTTAATCAGGGAGAAGAGAGCTTTATGTCAGCAGCACTGATGGTGCCAACTTGGAGCACAATGCAGCTGATTCCCAAATGCTGTTACAGACTCTACATGCAGAAAAGTCCCTCTCCCCAGCACTGAGGTGTCGTCCTCACCACCCTGTCTGGCCTCCCCTCCACCACTTGCTGCCTGTTTGAAAGGAAGGATTCTCTTTCTGGCTCAGCTGAGCATCCCAGAGCTCCACCTGAGGAGGGTCTGCAGCCACGAGCTGGGACAGCCAGAACTTCAGTGCTCAGCTGGTCATTTACTCTGCAAATTGACCACGGCATTTTCGAGCTGCTGCTCTTTAAACTCCCTTCTATTTTGTATCTTTGCAAATGTGGATGACAATAAAATTTTCTGAGCCTTTCTCTCTCATTCAAATGTAATAATGTAGGTGATTATTCTGCACTGTCTGATAAGTAATCAGGGGTAGGAAACATCTGTGATATCTGCCTCTACCAATCAAGGAAAAGAAAGGTCCTGCTGTCTGTGAATATTTTCAGAAGAAATGATGTGTTTTGCTCCTGAAATTCCGTGTCTAGTAGCATCTTCTCACATAAGATATGACAGGTTTATAAATGGAAAAAGAAGTGTACATATTCCCCATGTATTATTAATAAACAATACATTCCATTGAACTCTTACCAGTCTACTTCATTTCTTACTTCACTCAGTTATAAACCCTCAATTTTATATATTTTTTCCATACTACGCGTAGACTCTTCAAACATGACATATAAGTAATATGAAAGAGAATTTTTAATTAATATAATAGATCACACTCATGCACATGTGAGTTTACCACTTTGATTTGAACTCCAGATTGTTTTAGGAATGAAACTATTTTTTTTAAATTGTCTGCTGCAGAACTAAGAACATTTTTAAAGAAAGTGTCTGTCAGCTTTTATGAAGTGTTTAGATCAGAGCTGTCAAATATAACTAAAAGCACAATAGTTAAAAGACTTTCTTCATTGTTCCACAGTCTTATCATTTATAGGTCAAAGCAGTTTTCAAGTAAGAATATTTACTTTCACTCAAGAAAAAAGTGGGATTTCAGCCTTGCCAGATAGCTGTCCTTCAGTCAAAACAGTTATAAAAAATACCTTTTTTTGTTTTTCTTTTTGTTGTTGTTTTTGTTAGAGACTCCCTACGGTTATAAAGTCTGTGTGGGATTTGAGAGATAGTAAATCAAAATGTTTGCAACCCTCTTTGATTTTGGGGGATGAAAACTGAAGACCTCTACAGTGGTGCTCTCCTTCTCAGTCTACAAAAGATGTGGCACAGTGCTGCCTACTCTGGCATCTGCAGCTTAGTATTATGTTGCAGTTTGAAGGCTCTTTCTCATGGAGAGTTCTCAAAGGCAGACAGGCTGTCAGGATGGCTGCGCTATCAGCACTCTCAGAATGCTGCAAAGTTGGGATCACAGAATCACTTTGATTGGAAAAGATGACTGAAGCACATACTTGGTGTATACACAATACACTTTCTTTTCTACCACTGTGGCCTCCCTTCCATCCTCAAAAGGAGATGAACTACTAAGACACAATCAAGAGGGCTGGTTCCTTTCTCAGTCTGCCATAAAAGTCATCACTTGCATCACAACATCTCACAGACTTAGGCTGGAAGGGACTTTTGAAGATATCTGGTCTATCCATCTGCTCAAATCAGGATTTCTTGTTTGAAACAGAATAGTTTTGGTTTTTTTTCTAAAAGTGTAAGACAACTTTCAGAATTGTACATATCTCTTAAAAAAACACCAAAATCCAAATGCATTTTTTGAAACGGAGATGTGCATCTCTAAGAGTTGGGCAATCAAGAACATGAGTTCCTGGAGAAGCCTTAAAACATTTCCACCTTTATCCACATATGTAGTAATGATGAAAAGCCATTTGTAAATGTATTCATTAGCAAAATACTCAGTTTCATTAGAAGTTCAAAATGCACCAGACTGCACTGTACCAATGCAGGTTTAAGAGCTTATAAATTCTGCAAATAAAAGATCAAAACCAATTAAAAAAAAAAAAGCCTTAAAACACAGAATACAGAGTGCTTGAATTTCAAAGCCATGTAGCTGAAGTCTTAATGAAAAGCCAGTTTTGAATTTGACACATTTTGGATGCAAACCATCCAGTGTTACATTTAGAGCACTCTTGTTTCATAATAAAGCAAGCAACAATTAGCAAGCAATTAAGCAAATTGCCCATAATTATGCCATTGCTGAGCTATTTTTCATATTTTCCCAACACAGCACATATATGAATACATGGCTTGCAGTGCCAACACTGTTCTGTCAGCAGCCAGAAGTGCCTCTCGTTTACGGAGCATTTCGTACCAAACAGCTCCCGGCGCACTCGCAGCGCTCTCTGCTCAGCACGAACCCACCACAGTGATGGAGATGACAACCCCACACTGCTCAGCTCAGCTAAGAGTTCCTGAGCAAGGGGTCATGTCCCCCCCCATCTTTTGCCCATGTGTATTTACTAAATGTAGTACTAAATCTAAGCAAGAATTCAAGCATAATGTGGGGAAATTATCGTCCAGAATTACCCTGGTGACCAAAAGTGGCCGCTTGGGTAACATCATTTAGAGGTCTCCACTATATGAGGAGAACAGAAATGACATTAACAATAAAAAAGGGAGGGGAGAATGGCTGTTAGTGTAAACTGGGTTACTTTAATAAGGTCAGGAGGAAGAAGCTGGAATGCAGAAACCTAAATGAGTGCTGCTATAATATACTCTAGCCTTTTGGTTTAATAATAAAATGCCTTTGGGAGAAGTTTCCTATGAATATTTTATTTCCTGTATATGTCTCAATAAATTAAAAACCTAAAAGAGTTACTTAAGTTCTAGCCTTAGAACCTTTTCATTCAAAGAACAAGTAGGACACACCACTTTTTTTTTTTTTAGTTTTCAGCTGGGTGTTTCCTGCTTGTGAGAAATCAGATTCAGAGCAAGATTGATACTCCAGATGTTCTGAGTGAGGAATCAACAGGCATGCAGGAAATCACACATTTTCAAGTGCTGCCTAGGCTTGCCAGATTATGCTGGACAGCTTGCAAGAATCAACTCTGCTTCCATTCCTGTGAACACAATTTATATCCTAAAAGCCATGGTTTTAATTTGAATTTAATCCTAAAAGCTGCCATGAGTTAGGCTGCTTCTTATAAAATCCAAATAGGGTGAGGTATGAGTATTTTGCACCTGGCTTTAATTAGGCAAATAAACATTATTAAAGATGGCCAGAAAAAGTTGGTGAGGGAGGAGACAGAAAATAGAGGAAGTATCAGGGCAAAAGTCTGCAGGGGTAACTCCTGTTTCATTAACTACAATTGTGGAGTGAAGTGAAACTTTCCTTCAGAAATACCAACCATACAAATAAAGCACATTAATCTTTCATTAAGTCATCTCTTATTGTTATTCTGACCAGAATTTCAATCTTGTATTAATCATAACCAAGAAATCGTCTAAAGGCAATGCTCCTGTAAAAAGTTCAACTTCAGTAATTGCTGTTTTCCACAGAAAGACATTTCAAACACACACAAAAAGAAACCCAAACCAAGCCCTCAAACCCTCTTCTTTTTCAGTCTAATGAACATGGGTGTGACAATGTTGTGCAATACAGGGCACTGACCCTTATTGCTATAACAGTTCAACTGAATTCATCTCTTATGTCCATGTTTTGTTGCTATTTTGGCAAAAAAAAAAAAAATGGTCATCTGCAAAGGACACATGTTTCTTAGACTATAAAATGTATATTGAGTTATCAATGAGAATTTTAAACATAACTTGTAAAGTATAATGACTATCTCAAATGAATAGCCTAAAATCTAGTATATTGATTACAATACTGGGTAATACAATGTGCTATATTTAATATTTAATTAACTGCTTCACATTTATACTGAACCTTCTTAATTATTAATACATGGTTCATTATTTAACATGGAATATAAATTCAAATTCAAATCAATTAAACAAGGTGAAACTACATAGTGAGAAATGGCTTATCCTCCAGCAATAACCTTCGACCTGGAAACACAGTAAAATGTGAAATTAGCATTTCCCCCCCATACTTGAACAGACTATGCATTTTAGGTGATATATATTAAGGTCTCCTACTGATGTTAAGTTCCTGTAATAAACCCTCCATCCTGCAGAAATATGCTGAGTGAAAAAGGGTTTCAGCACTCACTTTTCAGAGGAAACATTTCCAATATGAGTTCTCAGAAGGGCACTGATAACACTGCAAACGTTTCTCTTGATCAGTAAAACTTCATGTTAGGTCTCTCAAGATAAAACTTATTTACAGTCAGGGAAACAAAGTCTAGTCTATAGAAAATTCTTTATAGGCAGCAACTATCCCCTGGAGTGGCTGCTTCCGCAGGGAGCATCGTTATCTTACCGTGTTGGAATCGCCAGGCAGCAGCCAAGGACCTGCTCCCTCACTCCTGACCCCTCAGGGGTATTGGGAGCACTGGAAACCTTTCACCTTTGCTTGACCATGAGCTGTTCATAGAACCATAGCACAGTTTGAGTGGGAAGAGATCTTAAATCTCATCTCGGTCCAACGACCTGCCAAGGGCAGGGACAGCTCCCACCAGCCCAGGTTGCTCCAAGCCCTGTCCAACCTGGCCTTGGACACTTCCAGGGATGGGGCATCCACAACCTGAAACACTGCCTCAGCACTCTCACAGTAAAGAATTTCTTCCTCATCTCTGTTCTTATCAATGATATCTTTTACAGGACAAGAAAATGTGGCCACAAAATTGTGTCTGCAAGAGAGACTGAAGCAATAGGTACAATATTTCATTCAATGCTTTATGGTGATGATGTCTATGTTTTATCTATTATACATAGATAAAAAATTGTTTTATGCTTTCTTTAATATCCTTAAACATTACTTAAAAGCTGAGGTGCAGAGGATCTATGAAGAATAGTGTATCTCATCTAAACTTCTAGAGATTGAATTTTCTCTGCTGGGTAAAGGTTGCTCTAAAAGGTGCAAGTGGAATCCATTTCATGGTGTGAAACAGGCTCTGCTCTGCTCTGCTCTTCCTGCAGCTTCTTTGGGGATTCACACCCTCAGGCTATTTCCACCAAAAAAGTTACTTCTGCTATTTATCCATCTCTGCTAAATGGTATTAGACAAACAGTTACAAATACCACAAAATCCAATCAACAAGATTAAAACAGAACTAGAAGTAACTGATTATATATTTTGTCATTATCATGATGCAGGTATATTTTTAATTAGAAAGGTGATCTAGTCAAACATGTTAAAACAGAACGTGGGCTTATTGACAGAAAAATCATTTAACCAATACAAGGTAACTTTGTACACTCTGAAATACCATTTATATCTCCTTTTAGGGCTCAAATCATTATACAAATACCTCATCAGGAATGTATATGAGAGTCCATTACCACGAAGAGAAAATGCATCATGAATTGTGTCCATTTTTAAAACAAGAGAAAAAAGGATATTAAAATGATACAAAGAGCTTGAAGTTTTGTCTGCGCAGAAAAGTTGTTCGTTTGAAACTATAAAATGAGTGGCCTTCAAAATGCAGCTTTGTGTGGCTAATCCATAGGAAAAGAAATTAACTTAGCAGTAATTTCTACTGATAATTCCTAACATCTATTCTCTCTCTTCTTCAATTCTAGCTAAAGAGTTTGCTCATCTTACATTCAAATATGTATTTGTTTTAAAAAGAACAAAATTCTTATATCCACTGTGTAATCATACAGGCTATAACACCATACTTAGTATTTCGGATTTCAGTTTTAAATACAATTGTGGGTGTCTGTAAAGGAGAGGTGGTTCACTGATTTTACTATAAATCACCTAAATATCCCAAAAGATTGAAGATTCATAAAGAAAACTAAGAATCCCTACATAATCTATATAAACTCATTTTAGTGTGGAAACAGCAGAAAATACATTTCTTTAGCTTAGGCTGTGGACATTGTAATCAAAAAATCAATTCCATTTTGTGGTTCTGTGGCTAGAGAACAAATATCTGGGCTTGGATTCAGGATGAGTCACAGTCACACCGAGCAGCTCCTTCAGGAATAGGTTTGGGATAAAAGACCTGCACTTCTGTTTCAAACATCTGTATTTACACCCTGCATTCACTTCAGTAAGTTCCTTGATGAATCCACATGCCATGTGGGATTCTGTTTTATTTTTTATTGACTTTACAGTAAAAAGTAAACAAAAGTTTGATCTAAAGTAGGATACTAAAAAGATCTTTTAAATTAAGTAATTGAACAACTGTGGGCAATTGCTCATGGCTCAGACACTTTAATGAAACATTAATTTTCAAAAGGGAATCATAAAACCCTCAAGTGCTCAGTGAGCCAGTAAACATGTATTTCCTGTGCTATCTTAAGACATAGACAATAAAAGATTTTTTGAATTGTGTTTTGTTATTAGATATACACAAATGGATATTTAAAGTCAAAGGCCAGTACAGAAGCAACCAAAATAAACCTCCAACAGCCTAAAAATGTTCTGTACCTTTTACGTGGTGACTTCAATTGCATTTCAAGGCAAACAACAATCTTTACTAGAATATAAACAAACAAAAATTTTCTTATGAATACCCCTACTTTATCTATTTTCAAATACTTCTAAACAGTCTTACAGTAATGACCTATGCTGATATCTATATACTCACTATGGTTTTTTAAGTGCTGATATCTATTACATTTTATTGGACCATCAGCAGTATTAATTAACTCCAGCTGAACACATAAATAAAAGCTTGCTGAAGTTTTTCAGACAAAAAGTTTTCCATCAAAAATGTAGTTTCAAAACTCAAATGCTTTGTAACAGTGTTGATTCACGTTATGTTTGGGGGTATAAAATATGGCAAAGAGTAATTTCCATTTTCTCTATTAATTTCATTTTTCCTTAATTTTTTTTTTTAATTATGAGGATCCTTAATAATTCAACACTGAAGAAATTGCATTATTGAAGGGAACTCTTTCCCTCAGATTTTATATGTCACAATAAATATCAAGGTCAGGTTATGATTCTGGAAAACAGCACCTGCAACACGGCCTAAGACCACGCCCAGCCATTTCCCTCTTCCAAATTCCCTTGTGCTCCACCTAAAAACTAGAAAATCCATCATTCTGAGTAATCAGGATAAACAGTGAAGGGTGAGAGGGCATGGATTTTAATTCCCCTGAAGTGCCCAGCAGCAGGTTGGCTCTGCTCTGCTTGTTGGAGCCCTCAGTGACAACCCACAACCTTGAGGAAGGACAGACTGGAGGAGGAAAACTTCAACGTCCCACATCTCCACAGGACAACGGAATTCCCCTCCTGCTCCTCTTGTCCTCCCCAAGAGGACACTCTCCTCCATATGGCTGCAGCTCAGGCAGGTTTTTCTCTTGGAAAAACCCTCTGAACCACAGCCTCCTTGATGACTAGACAACATTTTTCATCCAATTTTTCACAGCAGTTTCCTGTCAAGCCCACTTTGTCAATCTGCACCGAGTGCCCTCAGTGGAGCCACAGTAGCTGCTCATCCCTTTGACAAAGGCCCCCAAAAGTGTGAATACATGGAAAGGGCCAGGTTTGATTAACAACCTTGTGATTGCTGTAAAAATGGAATTTGAAAGGTAATAATTACATTTGTAATTACTTAGGTCTAAATCTCTTCTGCTTCCTACTCCCTCTCTTTCCGGGCAGTTGGAGCAATGACTCATTAATAATAATAAAGTCATTTAACCCTGCAGGCACATTACAAGGAGAAAGATGTCATTTGTCACCAACGCAAACAGAACAATCACTGAAGGATACAGCAAGACCACTATTTCATATTTATTGCAAATGATAAAAGGGACATTTTGCACTCATTCTCACCACGACATCCCAATCTGCTTTTTAATTATCAGCAAACATAAGGGGACAGCATCCAACATATGAGGGACTACTAATAATGCATTGTCCTGCGGTGACATTTCCATAATCACTTTAAATCTACCCTATACATATGTACTAGTTAAAGCTTTCAGCTCATGAAATCATACCCCCTAGTAAGGAATGAATTATCCTTTGCAGATTGAGCTCGCAAAAGCAGCTCTTTCCCGAGTTTGAGGGGCTGATAGCTGACATATGTATTGTTATTACTTTAAGTGATAAGATTTGGCATTCTGTTGCACTTAGAGTTGAACACAGTAGGACTTAAAAATAAGTATAATTGTATTTTTAGGCCAGGAACTTTACAGTTGTAAATCTCACTGGCGATAATTTAGGCAGAGACTTCTGCAAGACACTTAATTTTCCAGCACTTTTCAGTGTTGTTCTGTACTTTGCTACCTCAAGAACTCTGCAAGAAACACTCTGTGTTAGATGAAACAAATACTCTTATTCACAGGGAACGCAAGTAATTTACTCAGAATTTACTGGATTTTTAAAAAGAATTACTGATAAAACTGCCTGTCACTAGATAAACTTCTGTGGAAAAGTCTCTTATTTCGCTATATGACTCTATTCAGAGAGATGAAACCTTGAGGAAAACTTATGTAGAGAAATTTCTATTATAGTATTTATGAAAGCAAGTGAAAGGAAGTTTCATGTAAATAAAAAAGTCACCATAATCTGAGTTTCAATTCTACCAAGCTAGATTTTAATTCTTCCTTGCATGGCTTGTTTCTCAGCACTCATCTAACCATCAGGCATGCAGAAACACCAGAAAACAAATTTAACCATACGAAGTTATAAACTGTTATTGCGTGGGCTAGAAAGGAGGTAAGCAAACCTCCTAAATCTGTTTATATTTTCCCCAGGTACTACAACAGGCTACATAAAGACATGTTTTAAAAGAGTTAAATAAGTAGTGTTAAGAAATAAGGCAGATCAGGAAAGAGAAAAATGCGCGGAGTAAAATTCATATTTTCACTCTTAAGATAGTGACAACACAGAAAAACTTATATGTGGAGTGAAATGTTTTGTCAAATTGAGAAATGGAAATAATATGAATACCACAATTTTCACATCAGTTTGAGGTAAAATGTTTTGAATTACAGTAATTTTAATCTTGTTTTATAAAGAAAATTACTTTGAATGGGTGATAATTTAAAACAGCATAATCCAAACTTCACTGTGCTCCAGTCAGGCATCGGAGCGTGGCTCCCAGTGATTTGGAGCAATCTTCGCACATTAACTCAGAGCCTCCCTCGGAACAGACATCTGAGAGATGGATAGGATGCCTGACTGGAGTTCCCATCATTTCCCTGAGTTCAAACCTTACTGCAATGGCTGTGCCTTCCTAACTGGGCCTTCACAGGCACTGCTTGCACCTTCAGGGATTTTGGCAGCCTCCTGATGAGGCAACACTTCCACAGTTTTCGGCTCTTAAAGCATTTCATTGTCTCCAGTTTCCCCGCTGAAGTTGTTCATGAAATTAAACTTTATTACTTCAAAGATGGAAATGTTTTTAAACGGAAATAAAAAAATCAGTTGATCTTTAAAGGATGCTTTTATTAACTTAATTATATAAACATCTCCTTCCTATAGTCACACTGTCTTATATAAACACCTTTTTCCTCCAGCCACACACTGTCTATGTATGTCCATATGAAGGATTCTGAACAGTGATATATATTCAAATTTCAGGCAGTAGGTGTCAAGTTTGGACTCAGGCCTTCTTATATTTGTATTTTTACACATTTAACAGACCACAGTTGTCTTTGCAAAAAAGTAATGTTCACTACTCTTTGATAAGCTTTGGCATGAATATGCCTGGGCTAAGAAAAGCCTAACATATATTATTTAATGAGGTTAAAAATGAGCATTAAGATTTGTCAAGGAACTTATCACCTCCTTTAATATATAAGCCTCAATCAGCCATTTCTCTGTTGCATATGACAGAGGATCCCTTAGAAACAGATTTAAGAAACTTGTAGTTCTTATAAAGTCCCTGAAGTTTTCCATCCAGTTCTTTTTAAAGCCTGAGTTTCAAACTAGTTGTGAAATCCCAGTTTATAAGAGCAAACCCACAAAATCCCCTAATTTATGTTTAATTTTTTTTCTTAACTTCTACAGAAAGGGTATTTTAAGTCTGGGTTAAGTGCTGCTCTGGCAGATGCTGCATGGGAAGCTCTCACCATGTTTGGCACACGGGTTTCTTTTTGAGAGGGTCCAAACCTGAATTTCTGAAGCTGATGTTCCTTAAGCTTCAGCAAAGTACATTTCACAACCCTCTTTCCCGCAGATACTGTGGATGGCAGGAGGAGTTCACACCTAGTCTGTATTCCAGAAGGTTTCTTTAAATCTATGTTTTTTAATTAACCATAGGATATAATAGGTCCTAAATGAAAAGCTACCAGTCAATTGCCGACTAAGTGCTCACCAGCCTGTTATTGAACCTATTTCATCTATTTATTCCTTAATTCATCCATAGTCTAGAGATGCCATTAATATGCTCAAAGTTAATTTATTATCCTCTATTGCTTCTATTCAAGCTCATGTTAACAGAATAAATTCATCACAAATGATCAGACTTGAAAAGGCAGATTTGGATTCTGACAGAGAATAATTTATCATGGCTGGGAAAAAGCCTCCCACCGACTGGGCTGTTGGAATGCTGGGAGATGAAACCGTAATGACTGCAGAACTTCTGCAGAAAAGGACATTAAAGTCTCAAGGAGAAAACAAACAAACAAAAGCCCCCGAGTCTAATTCCCCAAATATGGAGTTTGCTGACACTGACTTTTTTTTTTCTTTCCCCCACACTCACAGGTCCTTTCCCTCACCCTCTGTGCTGCCCTGAGGCAGAAATAATCATTAAGGCTCTGCTCGCCATCATTTGCATAGCACAGAGCCTGGAGACACGAGGAGCACCAACACAGGAGAACGAGGGGTGACAGTGACATTCAAAGCTGTGCAGAAATGGTACTGATGCTCTGAGGGTCACAAACTGTTAATCAACAGCTCCATACAGCAAAGGGCTCCATAGCAATGCTGCATAATACAGCACTAATTTATCTGATTTGTGATTTGTTGTAATTATCCCTGTTATAATAGAAGATTTGGGGTAATCTCTTAGTCTAGGTATTATAGCACACCTACTATGTATCTATAGATTATCTGGATTCCAAGAACAGGTGGATATAACAGCATTTATAACATGTCTCAGGTGTTATTACAATGGGGGGGGAAATTAAGGGGTTTTTTTGTGCTTATAAATCTGTTACCCAGTGGAGGAATTTGAAAGCACTGAGATGCTGTGATGTGTGTGGTGCCACTGTGATTATAATATGGGTTGGGGAGATTTATTTTAAAGCTTGGAAACACTGTTTAATCACGACATTGCAGTCAATATTCTAACTATTTTTTTCCCTCCACCCATTTATGGTTTTGTACCCAATCTAAGAATTTCAGTGAGGTGAATATGCCAAGTATCTGATCAGTACATGTATATACATATATATATATATATACACATATGTATATGATGTCCCAGTGAAGAACCACCATACTAAAAAAAAGAGTTAACATTTCCCAGGGAAGCACTGGAAAGTTAAAAAGTGCAAATTCTGCAATATTAATTCAGCTCCCTTGTGCAAATGTGTTTTGATGCAAACTTTAATTAAATTATCATATACTATTTTTCTCATAGGGCCCTTGGGCCCAATTCAGAGGGTAAGTAGTTATTCAATATTTCTCTTTATCTACTCTAATCAGCATGTGGCCACACACCTTTTTAATTAATACTTTCAAAGCCTTGTGCTGGATGCAGATTTATTAATTTCCTTGTGTACTCTGTTGTTTTCACAGCACAACCGAAAGCTTCACAAACATTAATAATATCCACCTGCATTATTTGTTTTATTGAGGTCATTTGCATCTGAGAAACTCAGGAATAAAGAAATCAAGCAAAATTATGCAGTTTCCATTATTTCTGGGTGACCAGTTTGAGAGACTTTAAACCAGATTTTTGCACACTTGGGCACTGGATAGTATACTAAGTTTTCAAAGCATATCTGTTGGAGTGATGGATGAAGTTTCTTTGGCACCCAAAGAAACCTGAAGGACACAACGTGTTACTGCTTTAGCTTGTCCATCAAAAAGAAAGAAGGAAAGGAGCAAAAAAGCCACAGGGCACCTAAAATGCATCTACTATGAGGCAAAAACTTTAATCAACTTCCTTTAAGCAAAGACTTGATCTTTTTTATTTCTTCCACTTCATAACAAAGCTGGATAATACAAGGAGAAACCTTTATTATATTCTCAAAAGACAAGCTTTTATGAACCTGATAATACTACAACATTACCTTGCTAATGGTGCACCATTCCAATAACACCACATTAAATCCACTACTTTAGCATGTTATTTCCATGCTAAATGATCAATATAAAATTACTGATCATGCCCTAAATGGCCAGTGAAGTAGATCTTCTCAGAGGACACACTTGATTTCCAGTCAGCCAAATTTGGCTGCTGTCTCATTTGTTAGACAAAAAAAAA
>VWZD01002478.1:988837-1070709 GCA_013396695.1 Sakesphorus luctuosus
AAAAAAAAACAAGAGTCATCTTTATGCCTAAAGAATTCAAACTACTGTTATACTTTTCTAGAATTGGGTCAAAATCTCAACTCCTGAAACGTATTTCAATTCTACTCCTTCTGTGCATGAATCCCAGTGACAGTTCATGCCAATCATAGTGTGGATCTTTTGTTATAAAATCCTTTGAATAAATCGCAAGTTATGTTGGGGAGGAAGAAATGGGTGAAATGGAAACAAACAAATCTCTTGAAATCAGCATTTTGAGTTTGGCATCTGTTTGGGTTTTGGATTTTTTTACAGAAAGATGAGGTGATTAACAAAAAGTTGCATTAGGTATGTACAACATGTTATCATAATTCTGAGAAGATCAGCAAGGATTGCTGGAGATGCGGTGACAAGATGCAAGAAAAATGGATAAAGGAATAAAAATAAACCCATGGGCAGTGATTGGAATGTTTCCCTTAGCTCCATTTTACTGATATTTTTATGGGAAGTCCACAATATGCAAGAGAATAATTTCTGAGTATTCAGAAGTCTATTTAAAGGTAAGACATTTCAGGCTACTTTTCATAAACCCAGCAGAATTGCTGAAGTATTATTATAATTTCATGTTTATTTCTAAGGAAAAAGAAAATATTATTTGAAAAGATGACTGATTATAGAAAGTACAGCAATACAAAATCATTAAGCCCTATGCAGAAGGGAAAGCTTTCAGGTCATAAAATATATTTGTCTAATTTATTGATTGTTTCTTCTTTGCCTTCCTTCCCCTGCCTTCTCCCTCCCTCCCAAACACCCTGAGCAGAGCTGGGCCTTCTGTTTAGTCAGTAGCCAATTACAACTTCTCAGGAGCAGTTTTTCTTCCCAAGGCAATTTGGTAATCTTACACTGATTAATTAAACTCGGGTCTCTAAACAAACTGCTCAAACTCCTATATCCAGAGCTTGCATATCTAATCCAGATAACAGGATAAGCAACGTGACTGTCAAAGTTCATGAAGAAATGAAAACAAGAACACTCTGTGTTCATTCTTCTTTGTAGAGTTCCTAAACAAAGAATAAGTTGTACTTCTAGGTAGAAAATCTAATCTGCATTTAAATAGAATTTCTCCAAATAATAAACAAAAGCCTGAAGCAACATTTTTACAGCAAGTCTTGCTGCTGGTGCACAGTCTAATCCTTCTATCTCTATCTGTAATCCCTTCTACCCTTGTATATTAATTTCCTTCCCAGTTTATCGAGGCATCTTGGCAGAGTTCACCCGAACAACAGTCACTTTGCACTTGGGCTTCCTTCAAAGCTGAGCCTAAAACTGCTCAGACTCTGGGTGGTCAGAAACCCAAGGCAAACTCAGATGGAATCATTTTTATTTAAACAAAGGGCAGTTACTAACCCAAAGATTGAAAAGAAAACAGGAAGGGACATGCTTTGCATATGAAACAGAAATCCAGCAGAGGAGCTTCCAGGGTGTGGGTCCAGCACTGAGTGGGATGTTCCTGAAGGGCTCTGGTGCATTGGAGTTGTATTCCCTGAGCTCTGCACAGCTGCCCACCCAGCCCCTGTGGAGAGCTACACCCACCCTGTGTGATCCAGGACAGCCAGGGTGCCACACCAGATGCCACTGGCACCACCAGCACATGCAGGTTGCTGTGGGTACCAGCTGGGCAGAGAGGAGCAGTGGTGCCAATGGGACTTTGGGAGCCTCAGCTTTGCATTCATTCTCCTTTTCTGACCAGGACTCTGATCCCCTTTCAGGCTGTTGGGCAACACCAGTGCCCATTTGAAGAAATCTGAACCAGTGGCAGCACAGAACTCCCCAAATAAGAGGTTTAGGTTTAAACAAATTAGGGTGCTAAATGCTAGAGACTACTTTTTAAAATCTTCTGAAACAGAGAAGTTAAACTTTCAGATGCTACCTTGCTACTCAATACTTCATTCTTATGTTTGAAGTCAACAGATCTGATTCTATGTAAGCTACCCACCCCTAGCACTGTTTTCCCTTGACAGCAGTACGTACATATTTCAGTGCAGAAATTAAAAGGTAATTCCCCCCCCCGCCCAAAAAAAAAAAAAAAAAAAGAAGAAAAACTAAAAGATAGAATTAGCATTCTAACTGAGACAATGAAAAAACTCATTATTAAATGAAAACATGCCTCAGAGGAAAAAACAGGATAGAATTAGCATTCTAACTGAGATTTACCCGATTCTCAGACACAAAGAAAGCCAGTACCAGATGAACAATAACTAATCTAATTTAGGCAGCTCTCTTTTAATAGAGGTCACTGCTAATTAGACAAATGCCCATTAGATTTGTCTACCTGATTCCCACTTTAGTCCTAATATTGACAGACCATCAGCACATCAGCCTTTACAATATCTTCTCACTCTAAGCCCAAGAAATTTGACCTATAACTCTCCTGCATTATTAGATGTTGTTCTAGGCTGACTTGTTCTTGACAGGGCCAAGGAGACTTTCCTGCCTTTGAACCAACACAGTCTGCAGTCACAGGGATCATTTTGTTTACAGGACTCAACAATACAGACTATTTTTTTCACAATTTGTGAAAGTGTGAAAGACCTTTTTTATTTCAAGAAAGAGAGATAACTGAGGAATCAGTTCTCCTCCAGACTGACTGTAGCATTTATTCACATTCAGGGAAGAAAACAACAATATTAAGGATTCTGTAAAAGGACTTGATAAGCTTCTTTGGTAAGCAGGAAAAAAAAATCCCAAACCAATTACTCTCTCAAGGAAACATTCTCTTTATGAAACAAAGCTATGTGCCAATAAGTATTTCTTATTAAGTAGAAGACTCTTGCTCTTCAAGGTAGGAGATGGACACTGCATAAATTTATTAAGTGTTAAACTGAATGAGAAAATGGTTCTAGGCAGGGAAGAAACTAAATAAAAGAAAATAAAAAAAGCTTTCCACTCCACAGCTAATGACAGCCAGCCAAACAAAGAAAAGGATATACATTAATCCCTTATTATTGATGGATTAATAATTTATTTATTAGAGACAAAATAAACTCTCCATTATTATAATGCCATAGAGACTACAAACTGTTTTGCAAAATGTATAGGAAATATTTTAGCTATGACCAGAGGCTGAAATATTTCAGCATTCCACTGAAAAACATGTAGGCATCCAGAGGAAAACAAAATCCCATGTAAAAGACAATCAAATCCCAGTAAGAATAATTAAACCACTATTTTATGTTACTGTACAATCAGCTATGGAGATTGTTATTGTGTTTTTGCAAAAGGTCAGGTTTCCTTGCCTAGTGGCAGGTACTGATGGCAAACACAGAACTTAAACTGTTTGTGCAGTTGAAAAGCGAAGTACAGGACAACCCTTGGCTCCCCTGGTGGGCAACAAGGCACGGTGCAGAGACAGAGAGGAAAAACTTCAGGGTTCCCTCATTTCTCACCTGGCAGAAGCAGCTGACATCTGCCTCTCTTCGTTTGCTATTCTTTGGCACCAAAGACACCCAATGACACATAAGAATTGTCATGTCTCAAACCTGATCAACCAGGTGACTCAGAATTCAAAGATCAAGCAAAATGTCACACGTAAAAGAACATTTTCCAGAGCTACATTCACCTCTACCTTTATGATTTTTGCATCTTCAGGATTCATGTTTTGAGGGCTTTCTTTTATCTCAATCCTCACAAGTAGAAGCTTCTTTTAAAAACTAAAGTATTTTCAGATGACCAGAAAACTGATATCCTCATCCAATAGCAGGAAAACAAAAGGGGGAACCACTAAACAGAACTGAGCATCAGCAATTCAGAGAATTTACAGAATTGTGAGTACCATAGCCTCTGGCCTACATGTAAAAAAGTTTAAGTTCTCCATATTATTATGTCTTATAAAACAAGTTTGCCCTCATAATACTCTATTTGAAAATTGTTTCCTGTTGGTATTCTGTTATTTTTACTGAAAGAAAAAAAAAATCACAATATTATCAGTCTCTTTAAGAAGAGTCACATACAGTACAAATAATGGTATTCATAAAGTCAATTAGAAGTCAAAAGTAAATAAGAGTTGAACTGAAGTAATTAAAAGTGCAATAGAAACGATTAATCCATTAGAGTTCACAGCAAAGGTAAGATGCTGCTCCGGCCTGTACAGTGGAGAATAGATCTAAAAAACTCTCTAATTAGGTGGAATTAAGTGGTCACCTCTCTTAATTGGAAGGAAGGAAGAATTCAAACTTCAAGAGGACAAGTTCCTGTTTGAAACAGGGAGGGAGCTCTCCCTTCCCTCTGGCTCTGCCTCTTCCCTGAGCAGTGCCAAGCACCCGGGGTTGCCCCATCCCTGTTGGCACCTGCCCTGCTGGCCCTGCCATGCCCACCCAGCAGGGAATGGCCCAGAGCTGGAGCAGCCCCTGCTGCCTCCCCTCCAGCCTGGGGAAGGGGAGGTGCTGAGGATGCAGTGCTGCCTCTCCCCATCCTGCTTCAAGGAAGGGAACACACTGATTTGCAGCCAAAGCACTGATGGCTCAGCCAGAGGCAGGAGATGGAAATGAAAAGGTGCAATCTGTAACGACTGGGCCAGTGGCCCCTCCAATAAAACAAGCTGCATTTTGCTGTATTCCTTAAAAGAGGTATTAGCAATCCTGCTAAATCCCTTCATGCAGTTAAATTTTACCTCGAGTGACTGTGGCATTTGCTGTATGAGAGTGTTTTGGAGCCAGATGTATTAAAGTACCACCCCAGGACCTGTGCCCAAATTATTAGCATATCTCCATGTTAGCATTTCCTCAGCGAGGAGAATCAGAACTTTGGCCTTCCACCAAAAAGAAAGAGGTTTCTATTTTTAAAGAACACAACTTAAAATGTACCAGTCACTTCTGATCACTTTTTTTTTTTTTAATTCATTTTGTTGTGAACATAAATCACACTTTCCCGACAAGCTTCCTGGTCCACATGTGGCTACCATGGCAACTATCACAATGTGCAAATCCTGTGCTCGTAAAACACACAACTGGGTGATGAAAGGATTGCTATCTGGAAATCCACAGATCTGCAATCACCCCTTAGCCATGGCTAAATAGTATGAGCAATTATGCTCTGGCTTTCTTTTTTTAATATAGAAATCCAGCAATAACAACAGAAATTCAAATATTGCTTTTCCACTTCAGCTCTGTCAGGATATCCAGAATTACAAGTCTCTTTAGAAACTGAGTAATTAATTACATTACCTTCAATGTTAGTGAGTAACTGCCACGAAACAGACTTAAAACTTGGATTCTGTTTTAATTTACTTTATTTATGGGCTCAAGTGAGGCCTTCAGGTAACTTAATACAAATTAAACTGGACTGTGAATGCTAAAAGAAAAGTAAATTTAAAATAGAGGTAGATTTAAGTAGAACAGGTACTTAAAATGTAAGAATCGCTTGAAAACAAACCAACCAGATTGGCAATCAAAGTAACTACAAGAAAGAGAGGAAGAACTCAAGGCCAAGGTGAAGAGGAGAGTGGGACTATTCTAATCCTTGACAGCCCACAACCCTATGCCTGTGTTAGCTGGGATAAACCAGGGGCTAAACTATCTCTCTGCACTAACTTTTCAGATTCATCTCACACCCTATTAAATCAATCTAAGTTCCCCTAAAAAAGCATACTTGGAAACATTTTGCATGTAATATAAGCTCATTTAAAAAAACATGTACTTCTAGTCTAAGTCAGGTGAGGGAAAGAATAGAGCAACTACTTCTGTTCAGAACTGTTCTTGTTTTGCCTGAATTGCCTTTTTTCCTCCATCCAAACTAATTAAAAATGTTCAGAAAAATGAGATTTCCTCAGTATTCTTACTATGGGAAGGGATTTATTTCTGGGTTACAGGATTTCAAAGGTATTATTCAGATAATAGAAAAGAAGGCCAGAGATTTGTAAACAATGGAAAAACAGCTTAACCATTTGATCTGCACTTTCCTAATGGTCACCATTATAGAGCTTATTTTGTTATTATATTCCATTCTTCCACAAATAGCAAGGAAAAAAACATAGTTCAGCTTAGCCTTGAAATATATTTTTGTTCATTTTAACAAAACTTAAGAGTTGCTGAGCATATGTGTTACTATATCTGTATTCCATAGGACTCCACGTTTCCTGAACAGCTGAAGCCCTGAGGAGGAATCCGCTGGCCATATATTCCCTTTATAAATCCCCAGATGATGCAGTTTACAATACTCCACTGAACTCCTGACTTTCATTTACAAAGCTCAGAAGAGAACTCATAGCCAGTGCCACGCTATTATGTTCACCAAAGGATGTATCCATTTGATTAAGGCTCATCCTTTATTCTCCAGATTGGAACAGATAGAGTAGGAGTGGCTTTCTCTTCTTTTTCTCTTCAGGATTGCAGTTTTTTTGTCTTCAGTGCAAGCAACTGTCATAGAATATTTAGCTAGAAATAAAGCTTTTTTAAAAAAAGAGTATCTTCATAGTGGGAATATATAGATTACATATGAAGTAGATAGAAAGGCATAGAATTAATTCTCAAAGGGCTGGTAAAATTGCAACTGAAATGCCTGAAAGCACAGAACTGCTATGTGTTTAAATACCACTGAGATTAGTGCTTTCAGAAAACAGAAGAGTCCCTTAAACTTAGCATTTTCTGTTTGAATTTTTTTTTCCCATGTGTTACAGGTTTACTTGTTGAACTCAGCTCATATAAAGCCCAGCTGCTGTTTCAAACGTGTATGATGGCACTGCAGCAGTAAATCCACTGTGCATTCACCTGTAAGCCAGTGGCAATTAAAGAAGCAATAACTAAGGTAATAGTATTTTATTATTGCAGGGCCAGAGTCATGGAAATTATCAAGAATCTAATTAATAGTTTTGCTATCATGTGCGTGACAACTGCCATTCATTAAAATATAATCAGCAGTAATAGATAAGTACATGGTAGATCCCAAATAATTAGAGGTTTGAGATGAACCTGTTTGGACCTGAGCTGCTGCCAAAGAGACCTGCCATGCCCTGGCCCACCCCTCCTGCTCCTGGAGCGCTCCTCTGGTAGGGTAGAGCAGGAGGAAACAGTGAGCAGTCCTGTCTGCTGCCCAGTCACACAGAAAGGGAATGAAGTATCGATATACTGAGCTGGGAGCAAACAACCAGAGAGGCTCCGTCATGGAGAGTTCCAGAGAGGGATCCGTTGGCAGAGCCCCTGCACCAACCAGCCACTGCCCCAGTGCTGATGGGCACTGCCCCGCAGGGCAGCACACCTGGACTCTGCTCAGGGCAGCACTCACAGCCATGGACAAATCCAAACTGGGATTGGAAATGCTGACTCACAAGTATCTGGCATGATTTAGCCATAGAAAAGCATAAAATCCAGTGGGGGGCGGGGATTTATCCCATATGTGAGGGATAATGGCAAACCCATCTGTGTTCATTAGCTTGGAAACTTTCTTTAACCTTCCATTTGGCCAAGGCAGAATATGTTTTTGCAGCATTTTACTTACTCCATGTTTCTGGGAACTTTAATTAAAAAAAAAAATCAATTCTGCATCTACATTTGTAGCATGAAGAGAATCAAACTATTTTAAACAGACATCCTTGAGAACAACCATTAAAGGAAGATATAAGTTAAAATGTTAGTAACAAGTTGTTTCAAAAGTATTACGTAGACATGGGTGCACTCATATGTATATTCTTGAATTTTCAGAGGTCCTAAGAAACTCTAGAACCCTTAGATGAACAAGGTATTGATTCTGTTTGGATGACCAAGAATATATTAATGCAATCTTGAACCACACTTGGAAAAAAAAAGAATAAGATATGGTTCAAAATAATGTTCACATGTTACTGAGGAGAAACATTTTATGATGGAGGGCTATGAGAAAATCTATGGTCCATGAGATGAACAGGTAACCTGAGAAAATAGAATTCTATGGATGTCCAGAAAATAGAAACATTAGCAAATTAAATAAACAAACCCAACCAAATCAGAACCTCCCTGTAGGAATAAATCCAGTGCAGACAAGACACAGCTGAGACATGGAGAACCAAAGCTGGCCATAACTAATAGTACAGGTGAAACCACATCTAGATGAAGTAACGCTGCAGCAAACCTCAGTGAGCTGTACACATTCCCCTTTTCCTCAGAGTTGGGGGAAGCAGAATTAATTGTCCTGGTAACCTGCACTGCATTGCTTCTTTATTTATAAATTACTGTCTCATTATCATTAGAAGAAACCGTATCTTGGGATCCTGTTTAAGGCTTCTTGTTTTTCATTGGTCTGGTTATTGTTGAGAACATTACACAACGAGAACACTACTGAAAATATGAGCTGTTTTCATTCCAGTCACAACACCTTATTATTTATTAAAATACATTCGGCTGTGTCAGAGTCTGCCAAATGTAATAATTAGGTGTCATGCCCCTATAAAAATGTAAGCAATGTGACAACCACTAATGAAGAAAAAATTGAAGGCTAAGTGAAAAATAATGAATCGATGGAACAGATATGGATTCAACAGAGGAATCCCAACTTCTGCTTGAAATACACTTTGATAAAATTTGTTTAAGGTCTCAGATCACTTGTAGATGAGACTTTCCCTTTTCTGAATTGTAGAGTATGAACAGTTTGAAAAGATCTAAGTCAATGTTAATTAATCTTGTAACATGAACAGCAAATTCACATGTTTGGCCTGAACTTTAAGACACTCATTGCAATCTCCTTGAAGACGTGACATTATGAGAACCCCTCACAAATTAGCTTACATAACAGAAAATAAAATTGAGTTTACCCTTTAGTAAGACAGAGTTCATGGTCTTCAGGTTCTGAAAGTAGAAATTGGAGCTGAAAAGAGGCCAAATTGCTTTAACATTTAACCAATGTGGATCAGTTGGGCTGAAGTCCATGGTCACGATGAACTAGATGAAATGTAAAGGAAACTTAATTTTCCCATTTTGTTCTACTGAAAAAAATGGGTCTCTGGTAAAGCACAGTTAATCACAGCGAGGAAATGACATGTCAGCGTCATGGCACAATTGTGACAGCAGTGCTGCTGCTAATTTATGAACTCTGTGACCATTTGTGATTCTCTTCTGCATGTTCTAAATCAAAGGTTGATGCTTGGGGCACTCCAGACTTGTATGTGATTTTGCTTTGACAGGCACCTTGTGCAGGATATCCTTATAAGACAAAGATATTTATTATACTTACCATTTTGTGAGCTTGAGAACCAGAATGTTAGGATAACTGAACTAGGTATTATTGCATGGCTAAAGTTTGATGGGCAAACTTGCCTTTTTTTATATAATTTCTAAAATAAAAAATAGTGCCCTTCCTAGCAAAAAGCACACCAAGAAATACCACTTAGATGACAAGAATAATTCTTGATTGGTTCAGGACACGCTTTGCCTTAATAATGTTTTTCTTTTCCATTTACTATCTAGGAAGCTGCTTAGTGAAGAATGGACAGGGAGACAGTTGAACAAAAAAGTTTCTCCAAAAGTTATTTCCCAGAGATGAATCTATGCAATGGAGATCTTTTTGCTACTTCATGTACTGGCTAATGAGAAAAGACATCCCAACTTTTAAACCCAATTGCACTTCAGCTGACCTACAGCTCTACTCATACAGAGGTAGATGAGAGAAGGTAACATTCACCACCTGACCCAAAATTTCAAGACAGTAATAAATTTTAAAGCATTTTTCTTCTGCAGGCTGAATAGTATTTCTATGAAAGTGAGCAATAAATGTATTTCTGCTGATCTATCCATTTCATTGTGATGAATATAAGTGCAGCAATTCCCTTTTTTTTTTCTTTCCTCCCCAGGAACCACAATCCAAATCAAAAAGGCTAAATTTCATTGTTAATGAGCAGGTGAAGTTCCTCACTCAGTACCTTATTTACCAAGCAGAACCATCCCACTTTCTGCTTGAGGAAAATAAAACTCATTCTTCAACATGATGATAAAAAATTCACTCCACCACAAAAGGTGTAACAATGATCACATGAAAATACACCTGGCCTATAGTGGACATGCTGGGACTTAGATGATACCATAATAAGCAGGAGAAAGAATAATCATGTTTGTTGAAGATGTAACATAATTCTGAAGAAATTGAAATTGTTGCCTCTGTATGTGGTAGGCTTAAACAATATTGGAGTGGCTATTATTCCACTTTGGAAATCTGCTCTGCTGTGTGTTCTATTGAATTAGATCAGGAATAAATTTGGATGAAGATAAAGTGCCAGCTCCATCAGTGAGAATGGAACAGAGATCACACTCAAGTCAGAGGAATAAAAGGAATGATTAAATGAGGTCTACGTGCTTTTTGTAAGATGTACGGCTGGAGGCTCTTTCATGTGAATCGACTTCAAAGCCACCTTGTAAGAGTACATTAAAAATAAAATAGCACCCAGAAAAGATATCAGAGGGCAGACTTTTAACCCTGAAAGTTTCTGCTTTTCGTGGTAAATTACAGATAACACTCATCAGCAGTACTTAAGCCACTTCTGTTCCAAGAGCTCGACAGTGGCAGCCAGGAGTGTTGTGACAGTCCAGCTTCTTTCAGTGTTTAAAAGACAGACTAGAAACACCCAAGTGACAGGAAGAGAGTCTTAAAGGTACGATGATTGTAGGGACAAATCTCTACATGCAGAAGCCACCTACCATGAAGACTGTAATAAAGATAACCCTTCAACACAGAGAAGACACTAAATTGCACTTTCTCATCTCAGACAGTGACTTTACAGATTGATATTTGTACATTTAAATGCACCAGTACTTACTGTTGCTGCTTCCAACCTAATATTATGTATGTGCACTGCTGCAAGAGAAGGTACTCTGCCTTTATTAAAGCAAACACATTTGATATGCAATCTTTACTTCTTTTTACAGTCTGTATTTATCCTGATGCCTACACATTGATGAAGCAAAAACCCCAGAGACAGAGTTAGATTTTATACTTGTGATGGGAGCAGTTGCTAAGATTTTTCAGCCAATATACAATGTCTTTAACAAACGTTTAATGTGGATTTCATGCCCATATATTTGTGCCATTATATATCTGTGAAACACTTAGATGTTTCAAATCTCTTCCCTCCTGTTTTAACTAACTTGTTTTCTCTTTACAGAGCTATAATCTATTCAAGGATGTAACTGTGGCAAAGTTGCCAAGAGAGGCAACTTTGGGCGAGGGGAGCCACCTCTTCTGCCCTCATTTTGTGGGATGCAGTACTGCAAGTACTCTCTTTCCTTACATGTTCCTGAATCAGACTCCCATCCACCTTCTCCGTGGAGTTTCTCTGCTCTGTGCCCCACTGATGGGAAGAGGAAGGTGCCTGAAGGTGGGGAGAGGAAAGGGGAGACAACCACCCTCACACCTGCTCCATTTCCACTGCCAGGTGAGTGAGAGAGCACATTCTGCCCCCTGGTGTAAAGGATGCCCAAAGGTGGAGCTTTCATACCTGTGCCCATCACCTCTACTGTGGTTTGGTATCACAAACCTGTGGCTGAGTGTTCTGAAAGGATCACACACAAAGGAACAGCAAACTGAGGATGTTTAAACTGTGATATACTGACAGCATTGATATATTACTGCCCATCATCACCAGCTATTAGAGACAAACTTTAGCCTACTGCCTTCCAGACTGAAAATCTGGCTTCTGCTAATCCTTGGGAAACTTATCTTTCATTCTGACTTCTGCTGAAACAGTGAAATGGAGATTTTGCTGGTTCAACAGATGCATAATACCACGCCTGTCTGTACCCTTATTTTTAGGTAGATGTTAATATCTGCTGATGTACACCCAAGATAATTTTAAAGTCATGAATTCTATAAAATTATACACAGTATATACTGGTTTATACTTTTAAGGGAAGAAAAATTATTTTAAAATCAATTATTTATATTTTCCACTTTTTCACTCAGCTATAGTGTGTATAAGTAAACTAGGTAGAGTTAGACTTAAACTGAATAGGTAAAATTTTAGAATTTACACTCTTGAGTGTTTATAAATTAAATTACAGTAATAACTAGTACAGTGACAACTTCATTGTTATTAGCATGAAATATTGGGAGTCCATTTAGAGTCCAACTGAAATTAATAAAATATTTAATGTAATTGCAAAGTGATCGAAACTATCCTACCATGGTCAGCATTTAAAACTTTGGATGAACAACAAGTTATAATGACTTTTCAGTGAAGAAAAAAAATCTCTGGGTGTTATTACTTTGTACAGATTTGGTACTTTACCTAAAAATGGAAGGTGAAGGGTCGTTAAAGCACGAGCTGCCTGAATTTTTACGATGACAATTCAGAATTTTCAGTGTCTGAGGCAATTCAAACTGAAAAGCAATTTTACTCCTACATTTACCTTCAAAAGGTATTCTACAATAGTAACTTTCAATTTGTAAGCCAATGTGAACCCATTATTGCTCGCAGAGCACGACAGCACTGTTCTTAACCCTTTGGTGCAGCCCAGAGTTGGTAACTTTTAAAACATTATCTCCCTGTGGAGCTAAGGTAGAATGTCATCATTTTGGAGAACCAGAGCTGGGAGAAGAGCACCCTGCCCTAATTTGTTGGGTCCAGGAGCCACTTACCTAATATTTTTTCAGATAAAGGGACAGCAGGATCAAATAAGGATTTGTTTTCCCATTTGCTGTGGACTGAGTGCTGCCATCACCAGCCATGAAACTGGGGCAAGAGGTTGATAAAACAAGGGTGGAGAAATCGTTCCATGCAGAGAACAAGAAGAAAGCTGGACCACCAACCACTCCCTCCCAATCCTAACTTTACACATGCTCCTTCCCAGCAGCAAAACAAACCCTTAGAGACTCTTCATTATTTTACATTTCCTTCATCTCAATTCTCTTTGTGAAAGACTGCACCCTTTTGGGCATCACTTCTTGAAACTTTTTTTTCACTTTCTGATCTCTTCCATGGAATAATCTCTGGGCAAGAGATCACCACATATAGACATTGGGCTTGTCATCTCCTGATGCCTTTCTGTGGCACCTGGGTAAGAGTGTTCACAATATAAACACAGGAGATTTGCCCCAATATCAAGCTATTTACTCTTGAACAGTAACAAAACATCAAACTACTCACCTGCTATGTTTTTTGATCACTTCACTATTATGCACAATTTATTACTAAATATGGACTGGAGGGGAGTGTAGAGCAAAGTAGAGGCATGAAGGGGAGGACTTACAAAACTATTCCATTTGTCACTTTTTTTAAACTCCATGAACTTGAAGGCAATTTCCAAAAGAATTTTCTCCCTTACAAGTTAAATCCTTTTTCTCCTCCTCCTCTTCCACTGCTGTTAACAAAAAAGCAGCTCATAAATCAAACTTTAATCAAGCCGAAAATCCCAGTTTTATTTCTTCGCTTCCCTAGGGGGTCAGAGCATTTTGCAGAATCTTTTATTTTCTGAACTTCTCCACTTCAGAACTTCTGTTTGCTGCTTGCTTTCTCTCCTAATAAAATTACTTTCATTTAGGATTACCACCCTCCTCTCCTTCCTGACATTGCTCTTGCTTCTTCAGCCTCCTGTGATTGAAAGTATTTAAAGCCCTGCAACTTAATTGGAAGAAACACGATTGTAAGGGATTAGCAACCTCTCAATTCAATATACAGAATTATGTTTACACAGCCAAGGAGAGATTAATCTGCTATTTCTCTAATTTTTCTGGTGTTGTCCTAGCTGCAGACTTCAAATCTTTATAAACTAACACTAAAACCATATTAAAGCAGGACAAATGATGGAGGCACAGGATGTTGTCACTAACAACTCAGACTGTGAATGACGATTCTGCTGAATTCACTTCCAGTATTATACATTGTATAGAATCCTTCTTTCTTTAAAATTCCATGCTATGTACTGGAGAAAGTAACAGCCTGCTGTAATGTTTCACTGACACAGCTTATTTGATGAATCTTGAAATGACTCCTGGATCACTTCAAAAATGAAAAATTACTTTTTCCTTTTAATCTCCAGTTAAGAAAAACATTGATTTGGGACAGATAGACATTAATTTCAAATTTGGAGACTAGATCATAAACTTTCTATCCCCTATTCTTTGTTATCATTTTAAAATAAGGTTTACAATGTTAGAGTTGAGGCACTGCAGTCTCTTTGAGGCTTATTTATGAGCAGAACAGGGGCAAGAATGAATAAAACTAAGCAAGCTGCCTTTGGATAGCATGATAAGAGAAACTCAACCAGAGTAAGCAAATGAAAGGAACTTTTCCTGTGAGACTACCTTATGAGATTTCCAGAATGACTGAGATTGTCTTTAAGGTGATAAGCCAAGTTTTATACTGCAGTTTAGGGAATCACTTCCCAAGAATGAATAGAATTATGCCTATGGCATTTAGTAAAAATCAATGTTGAAGGACAAGAAAGCCCCCCAGCTAACACTTATAAAAATCTGCCTCTTTTACTTCATTCTGTTACATACTTGTTTTCTTTTATGACATGATGGAGATAGCTCTGAGCTGCAAGATGTGAATAAAAGAGAAAACTTCTTCAAACAGTGAAACTTCCCAATTCAATCTGTACTAAACCCTGGCATTCCAGATACGGAATTTAATTTCTTTTAAACTTACTTCACTACTCAACAAAAAAGATAAAAACCCTGCAAAGAGAGTAAAGAGACAGTTTTACACAGGAGGCACCTTCTTTATTCCCTTTAAATAAGGAGCTATTTTCCCACAAAATAAAAGTTCTGAGTAAAGCAATCAAACAGATATATCTGCAAAAAACTTGCCTGAATCAAAGTCCCATCCCAAGTACATATTTTAATAGCACAGAATCCACATAGCAAAGCTTAGGATTGGATTTCCTGTCATATGGAAGTGGAAATGTCTGGACTTTCAGGGCCACTTTTGGCAACGACATGCTTTAAATGCTATAACTGTATGGAATATGCATATGAATATCAAAGTAGAATATAAGTAATACATATAAATTAGTGCTAAAATCTACTCCAAGGCTACTTGGCCTGTACACAGGGTTTTAGCAGTGATATATTGCAGACTGCCTGCTGTTCTGCTTCTAAAGGTCTGAAGTGTCTCCAGGCAGCTGCTGTGTTTTACTGATTATGATGAACAGTTTAATATTTTGGGGATTTTGCTGACTACCACTTTTCTATGGACAATTAATAATACTGGGCGGGGTTGAGCACTACACCAACAGTAATAAACATTGATTGTCAAGAAATCTTTCCATGTGCTTGCTCTTTTAAGCCAAGATCATCTTGCCACTGTCTGACAAATAGAAACCTACAGTGAGGTCACAATTTACAGCTGCTGATGTACCACTGGATTCTGTCACCTGAAACATTTCTGCTGGTGCACAACAGTAATTGTAATCAATTTGGTTGAAAAGTCTTTGCACTTGATTTAAGTAGGTTACATTGTTTGGTTCAATCAGTAAGAAGAGGAAAAAAAAAATCCCTGAACTCATTACTCATGCATTTTCATTTTTTCTTTGGTTTTTGTCTCTCTTCAAATAGACTTCCAATACAGTAACTTCAACTGTGACAAATAACAGATTAATTCTTTGAGGAACTGCTACTAATTCAGCATTGAATGTCATGAGTTTACCCTTCTCCAGAAGTTTTAACTGCTTTTATAAAATTTTGTTATACCCTTAATGGGACTTTGGCTAAAATTAATTCTCAGAGTAATTATCCATATGAAGGAGTTGACTACCTCTGCTGCAAATGGAGATGCTGAACCCATCTGTGTGTGCTGCTTTCTCGGTGTTATCCACCTCTCCGGTCTTTCTGTGAATGAGACTGCACAGACCAAATATGATTCAATGAACTGTGCAGAAACTACACTCCATCACTTCCAGAAGTACAGGTAGGAGAATAGGGATTTGCATGAATGTGCTGATGCTGTGGAGAAATGGGGGACTACTTTAATGTGTCCTTCACACAGCAGATGGTACGTGAAATCTGTTTCATGGTTGGTGAGCTTTGTAAAGGCTTGTAAAGATTTGTTGCCCACTGCTTTAGTCACAAAATGAAGATATATTCCCACACCAAAAGCACCCAAAAAATCAATTGTAATAGCAACAGCTCATAGAATAATCCAGGTTTTTCTTAAAGAAATATTTGGTTTAAGATAAATCATGGGGTTTGATGTGACACTAAGAAATTTTGCACCCAAATAATGAGACTATGCTCATATTCCTCTGAAACCTTACTTGCCAGTAGTAAAGGAAAACATAAAATGTAGCAAGATGTATTTACAACACTGAGTAGAATTTAAAACACAGATTTTCATTATCCTTTATAGGATGCACCATCTATAAACAATTAGGACACCTGTTAGTATAAAAAGGTGAAACCAAAGTTTCTCAGCTGTGATCAAACCTCTGAAAATCCTTGGAGCTCTCTGACATTCACTAATGTATTTTCTCATGTGCCATCAATCAGTTTGCAACTTCTTTAAGTCTGTTTTATTGTAGCAGAGTGGAACCTTGAGGCAACACTGCTCTAAATTGTTTACTTATTCTTACCCTGTTTTTAGCGTCTTATCAAGTTTCTAATCCAAAGCAATAATTTACCTGACAATTCATGACAACTTCTTTTCTATTAATCTTTCAGAGACTTTAATCTTTTAATATTTCAAGGTATTATTCTAACAGGTTCCAGTGCATTTCTTATTCAATCAACAAACAAGAAATCCTAAAGAAGCAAGATGGGAAAATGTCCTATTACAGAAGCTATGCTGGCATAATTCATTTTTTTTTACAATTCTTTTCACAGTGATGTGATCTTTTGAAGCATTTTGCCAACAAGTTTCCTTATTTTGAAATGATCCCAGGATCATTTCTAGCACTTTGTAAAAACTGATACAGCAGCTGCTGCCTTCTTCCTTCCACCACTGTTTATTTAGATGCAACCCCCCCACTTTTGTTAACAGCTTGCTCATGTTAGTGTGTTCCTCCAGAATTCAGGGATCGATACAGTCTATGCCGGATGACTTTTTTACACTCCTTCGATATGCTCTGGCACCTCCATTTTTGGCTCAGTTTCTAATGGCAGTGGAATAATGCAAGTAAACAATTGATTTTTCACCTCTGTATGATTCTCAGCTCTGCCTTCTGTTTCCTGGTATTCTGTCAGACTTGCTGATTCTTTTACAGTCTTCATATTTCTGATTGATCCAGTCCATGACATGTTTTCCACTGGCTTCGGGTACCCTGTCTATTTGTTTCACTCTTTCTTTCAATTCAATGTGCTCAAACAATTTTTTATTGATTTCATTAAATTAAATGTCTTTTTTTTTTCTGTTGGAATGAAGCTTATTTCAGAATCTACTACCACGAGCTTTGAATTGATATAAAAATCCTGATATACAGCAATTCCTTTTTGCCAACAGAGAAGAACTAAATACAACATGCACATTTTATGACCCTACCAAATAATGGAAATAGAAACATGGAATACTTCATAAAGTACATTGAGGTCTAAGTCCTCGCCATAGTTCATAGCTTGAGCTTTCCCCAATAAACAGCTTGCCAAGACTCACAAAAGGAAAGCTGAGTGCAGTAGATATGTTTTCACATTCTCTTCTGCTGTAGACATTTGATTCACTGACTGAACTTCCCCGAGCTCTCTGAAAAGCTCATAATTGTGTGTTTGTACACAACTCAAATGCTGCTGCAGCTGACTGGAAAATAGAGGAGAAGGTGAATGCCCAGCTAATGGTCATAATGAAGTAGAGGAACAAAGCTGGCAGCCTTAATGGCTTCTAAAGTTACTCAGTTAGAATTTCAACCCATTATTACGGTATTTCTGTCCATGTCTGTGCAGAGTAGTTGTCAAGTAAGAGCTTATTCTTTACAATATTATAAATATCTCAGAAAAAATGTAATACACTTCAAATCCTTAAGTCTGAGCAATGACTTAGCATGTCAGCCATGCAAAATAATTCAAATTTGTTGTCTAGAGCTGTTATTTTATAATTCAGCTAAGACTTTTAAAGTGGGTATCAATTACCTATTATTACACATATAATATATAGATGTATGTATTAGTCATACAATAATTCTACTGAAAAAGTTCTGCTCCTGAGAACTTATTTTGAAAGAGCACTTTTATGTACTGATCATGCCATCACTATATATTACCAGCTGCTTTCCAATCACAGGTAATCAAAATCATATCATAGCCCCCCCCCAGAAACTATTTCTATATGTAATAACATGTTTTCCATGTCCTGGTCCACACAAAACCAACGATCATCAGGTTCAGCTGTTAAAGAACACATATTCTGATACCATAATTCTGTAAAAGTTGACTCCAAATGAAAATGGTACAGAACCAGACAGTGATATACAAAAGCCTGCATTCCTCATCATTTTCTCTGACAAGAAAAAACAATCTGAAACAACATTTTTTCTGTTTTGTTTTAAATTTATATATGTATATATAAGTAGGTTTCATTCGCCTCATTAGTGACTTTTCTCCTCCTTGACCTTATTTTTACAGAGAAGTGATAGGATTTCTTTTTAACCATCTCAGCCCTTATCAGACAAGATTTCCAAGAGCTACACTTGGGAAATTGGGTTTGTGCATCATGGCAGTTCTGGCATGTGAGGAAATCAGCTACATGCTGGCATTTTCCCCCCATGCCTGTCCAAAAATACACAGCACAATTTCCATCCCATCATTTCAGCTAAGAAGAAAATCTGACAATTTATTACAGTCCTCCTGTGCCAGATAATAGTCCAATTGATGGTATGTGACAGAGCAGCTTAACTTCAAGAGCCAGCGCTTCTTCATATAACTGCTGTCACTTTTGCTTTTCTCAACTTCACCTCAGTAACTGATTTTTCTTTGCTGCTGTTTTAATTTTGATATGTCTTGTTTCCCCGGGAGGTTGCAAAGAAAGTGAATAAAAAATAGGTTGATGCAATATATTCTGAATAAGGTGCTCATTCTCCCATGTAATGTATCCACAGAAAAGAACAGTGTGTAGATATTTGCCTTAGATGTGGTGTGTACAAACAAATGCTTTGAGTGTTCCCTTGGAAAGTGCTGACCTGCCCATGCACCTCCACTGAGAAACCTGTTAATTAGTTCAGACTGAAGTCTGTATTGCTTGGGTCAGCTTGCTACTGCACCAAAATTTGCCCATGCATGACCTAAATTTGCCCATGCAGGAGCTACTCTGCAGTCACAACTAAGCATTTCCAGTAAAGAAATTTATTAGTGTAAATAAGGGGGAAATAATGAACAGAAGACTCAGAAGTTTTGAAAGCTTTGGGCAAGATTAGTACAAGGCAAGCACTCCATTTCTGTACACTCTGCCCTATCAAGAACTTGTAAGTTTTACAAATTGTCTAATGTATTTATAATACTAATATACCTCAAAGAATATCAAAGAATTCTCCCTCAGAGAATCACCTTAACCTCGGTACATCAGAGCACTGCAGTGAGTCACGTTGAAAAGACCATTAGCCCCAGCACTGACCAGGAGGTGGTTCTGCTGTCCCAGAGTGCCCTAATTGGCAGCTCAGGAAGGGCTGATCCAGCACAGGAGTGGAGTTCACAGGAATTGGAAATGCACTGCAAATGAATGTTCACATTCATTTACTATTCTCACAGAATTCTACACATGCATCCACCCACACACAGTGATTTAAATGCATAATCACTAATACCTACAGCTTTTTCCCTCTAGAGAAAATTCTCCTTTTGGGATGCCTGCCTCAACTGTAAAAGAAATCAGTGAGAACAGCACAACTGATGTAATTATACTTTATGAGTAATGCAGTATTTTTAATTTGTCCATTTGTAAAATAAATAATGGCAATAGTAGAAATTAATTGTAGAACACAAAGCAGCTCAATCCTTTTCATACCAAGACTGTAGTTAACAGGAGACTCTACAGCATGGAATGAATTCAAATCTGCATTACAAGTAAATGCACATACTTAGGTTTTAACATGCTTAAGATATTTACCTTCATAAGGGCCCGAAAAGTAACACATAGTAGAACTGAAATTATACATCAGATATTAAAGTATCTTGGTTGCAAATAAAAAAGAGGTAATTAACTTCTTTCAAGGTTACACAGAAACTTCTTTCCAGAAACTGAAACTAAGATTGTTTTATTAATACCTAGTTGCTTTAAATGAGGTACAGAATCCTTTTAAAGCTTTTTTTTAAAGAAACATTTTTAAACAGAAAAAACCAGTTTAGAATCCTTCACTGATGCTTGCTTATTCCTATAAATTATTAGAACACCCTGTACCTTTGAATCTCATGTTACTGAATCATTCTTAAATCTATGATTACATTCAAAACATTAATGACTAACCACTTCTTAAGAGATCCATGAACCATGCCACGTTCCCTGCATATTTGAAAGAGGTAACAAGAGCACTTCTTTGCAAGAATTAAAAGTTGTGTTTGTTTTTAACAAAATAAAGGATTTTCCTGTTAGAATTATGTACTTCCTCTAATACTACCCAGCCATAAGTCTTCTCAAACCTTTCAACACTCCAACTGTAATTTGCCAACCGCAACACAAAATAAAACGACAATCTGATTGTCCTTCAGAGATAATGCTGCCATCTCATCTCCCCTTCCACTCCTATCTCTTCTCTGCCACTCAAACAGAATAGTTGGGGTTAGCTGCCAGCCTAGACAAAGCTAGCCAATACTGAGCCCCTATTCAGACACTGGAAAACAAAAGGTCAAAGTTATGCATTCTAATTATGGGTCTATTATAACCATCTTCAATCAAAGGTGGTGTGTTGTTTTTTTTAATTTTGCATTTATACACCACTTAATAACATGGGAATAACGCTTCACTGTTAAACATACATAAGTGGGGATCATCTTTCAATAGAGTGTTTATTAAATTAATACATAATTTAATACAGTACAGAGAACAACAACAAAATTCAACAGCACTGGTGTTTTTATTGAATCTGAGCCCCTGAGTGTTTGGAAAGTAATGTAAAATTAAAAGCTTTTTCAACCTTAGCTCCTCTAGTAGTCACAATTATTTCCCTGTGTTTGCCTGAGAGTTCAATAAAAAAAATCTACTGAAAGTCAGTGGAAGGGCTTTCTTGCATTAAACAAACAAAGAGAAAAGCACTAAAATTACTGGATCAATTAGGTCATATTGCAATTTGTATACAGTTGAACAAGAGAAGAGCAGCTAATTCTGTCACCAAGGATCACCTTTGGATCTCGCTCCAAGTTTCCTCTCCACACGATTCACATGTTAACTCATTTACAAAATCTCATTTGGACTGGAAACAAAAGATTTCCCACTAGGTGAAATCTTGGACTGCTGTATGAGTTCCTATGGCAGAGGATGCATCAGTCATCACTCCTCCCTGATCAGTCTTGAGAATGGACTTTCAGAACCTCAAATCCCATCTGCATGCTTCACACACCCTACAGTCCTGAGACAAAAATACATTTCCAGTTCTCTCTGAATCGTGCTGAATATGCCATTTAAAAAAAAAAAAAAAGGAAAAATATACTAAATGATCCATAGAAAATTAATGTTTAGGAATTACAACACTGAGTGGGATGTGTGACCTTGTGACGGTGTCTCAAAGCATCCCAGACTTACCAGGACTCCTTGACTAGTCTCAGAAATTTAACAGCTTTGTGGTTCTGGCTTAGAGCCCTTAAAAACCCTGGTCAAGATAAAAAAAGCTCCCAAGTCTTCATTAAGGTTCTATAATGAGCACTGGAAAGGTCCTACGGAATACAAAGCAGAAAGGATTAGGCCTGCTACGTTCATTGGTTCCAGAGCATTTATGGGACAATTCCTCAAGTGAAGGACAGCTGTGAGAGCCTTGTGGACTGCACCAGACTGCCCTAGAAAACAGGGGTCATATGCATGTGGTTATATTCTGCATTAAACAGGCAAAAGATCACTCCCAAAAGTGGATCAAAACAAAGAAACAACTTAAAAATAAAAAGCAAAACCAATGCAGGCATAGCCACTGATGCACACATGGGAGCAGAGCTCAGTGGAATTTTGTATGTGCAGCCAAGTGAGGAAAGAATTGGCTTTTTTACTCCATTTTTAAAACGTGAAGGCACTGACTTCATCATTCCCCCCACTCTACAAAAATCTTCACCTGTCATCAGTTACTGGGAGAGATAATTTTAGTAGAGTCACAGGTGCTTGTACGTCCAAAGTGTTTTAGCATTAATGGCAGTTTTAACTAGGAGAGTTTCTGCTTCAGCATCTGTGGTGATAGAGGATATGTCCAAATATTTGCAGATCTCTCTGCAGCCTACTGGTTTCAAGGTAAACTCCTCCTCTATGCACTGTCACTGGTCCACAATAACTATGATCCAAATTTAACACTTCCCCAAATTACAAAGTGTTGTTATTGAATTCAAGCAATCACATACTCCTCTATGAGCTGACTTTTTGGGTTGCCTTTTTCAAGATAAAAGATAAAGTAAATTTATACAATAGGAGCTGCTGAAACTTCAGTCTAATATCCCGAGCCAGGATGGGCACAGTTAGGAACCATTAACCACCATCTCTATCACAGGACTCTGCAAGGACCGCAGACTTTCCATGCCATATGTGCTGTGAAAGTGTCGTAAAAGAAGGACTATGTAGTGTTTTGAATAAAAAGAAGAGTGAGAGAGAGTGTACAGGCATTCACTGTCAGTATTTCCTCTGGTTAATCAAAATAAAATCTGTCCCTTCTAGATGAGATAACACAATCCTATTGTTTTGTTACTTATTGTGAGATTCTTCAAGTATGTACTATTCCATATAGCATATTCACCAAAATTAATAGCCAAGTTTATGACATTATCTACTTGTCAAAGGCATGCTAACCTTCATTAAAAATAATGATAATAACAACACTTCTGAATAGATGCAAAAGGGTAGCATTTGGGGAATAACATCAGACATCTGCTTTTCCCTCTCTCAAACCTTTCTCAATCCAAATAGGGGCAATTTTTGCCGACTCTTTATTAGAGGAAAAAAAAAAAGGTGAAATCTTTAATAGATTATAAAATAATCTTTCATAGACTTCCTGATACCCTCTTAATTACAGTAGCACAGGTTACTCCAACAGAGCTAATGGCTCCTTAGCACTCCCTTTACAATCGACTACTCCTGAGTAGGCGGCAATTTGTCACTAAACCTTCGCTGCTGCCTAAACTTGACTCAGAATCTCAACACATCCCATCACTTTGGCACATCGTGGAGCAAACCCTCCATCTCCCAAAGCACAGATGATCAGAAATCTTCGAGGTTGCACGTGTTACTCCTGGAACTCCTTGAGTGGAGTTTCAGGAGGAATGGCCAGCACGGATCAAAGCAGTCATCCATCTAATCCCAAATCCTGTCTTGAACAGTGACATTTTACAGGAAAAAACCCAAAACTCTTCATTTGGGAGACAAATCTACCCTGTGAAAAGTGTACTTTTTACCACATGTGCCACAAGACCACTTATGCAAGGAAGCATGAAGATCTGTAATCCTTTCAATACTCTGACATAATTTAAATACTAATCATTTCAAGTAGAGTGTTATTTTATTCTTATTAATGTGCAATTCAGGATACCATATGGCAGTGAGTGATGCAGATTAATCATTAGCCCCAAGAGAAAAACAATATCTCTGTGCTGGTTTTCAACAGGGCAGCTTTCCTCTTCTGTGCCCTTCCTCCTTGAAGAGTTTATAAAATATGGATCTGTCCTCCCTACAACTCCCATGATCCCCTGGCACAGCTGAACCACATTGCATCTCAAAAATTAAATCTTCTCCTTCTATTAGGTAAGTTCAATGAACAAAATGAAGACTTGACTGGGTTGCTGAAAAATAACTGGATATCATTTTCTTACGGTGTGTCCCAAGTTAAAAGTCCATTGAGAATCAGTATTTTGAATTTAAATTGACAGTAGGAAAATAAGGCAAAAACATGCCAGGCAGCAGGGGGGGAACAGACCATCCAGTCCTATCAATGGGGGCTACATCTGTCCTACATCTGGCACTTCCTTTGAGTTATTGTACCTCCTGCATGACCTTACTGCTTGTTCCTTTAGGTTCTCCCCCATCAGAAATTTCCATCTCAAAACTGCTTTACAAGGTTCAGGAGGATTCTGAAATATTCAAATGCAACATCAATGAGGAACAATGTAAGTGCAAATATAAGGACAAAAAATTAGGCCTGAAGTGTTGGAGTAAGTGAGAGCTGTATTATAAAATAAATTAAACTTAGAAAAGGTGGAAAGAGGAACAGGAAACTGATTTTTTTTCTTTTTTTTTTNATCCTTGCTTCTTATCTGCCTGGTTTTCTTTTTGTGTAAGTCCTTTGGCATCACAGCCAATGTTACATTTTTCTACACTGCCTGATATGTCTTGGAGGCTATTATTAATAATATATAATCCAGCTAGACTTGCAAATTATTTTTCTTTTACATTTATTACACCTGCTCAGGCAAGTTTGACAGGCTAAAATATTCACTTAAATGATGCCTCAATTTACCAGAATGTAGCAGGTCAGTGTAGGCCATAACTTACATTCATACTTTAAATTGGGCTTTCTAAAGTAGGAAAGGCATTTAATTAAAACCCCAGATCTCACTTCATTCATGATAACTTGTAAACATCCATTAGGAAGTTTATACCAGAACTGCTGTTAGTGTGGGATTTGCTTCTTGGCTACTCTATGGCTCATTAAAAAACTAAGGACAGAGATAACAGCTGGACAAGAGACACATTTTAGTGAAGCTCAGCCATGCTGAAAAACCTGAATTAAGGTGTTCCATGAACTTAGTAGATACTATTCTTTAATATATAAGACAAAATAAGCACCCACAGACAGCAATATGACTTCAATACAGGTACTGGCCTTGCTAGATACGAGCCATTAAGTCAAGTAGACACTGGCAATTTTAGATTTTGAGGGTTTCTGTGGGGAAATTATCATTCCTTACATGGAGATCTACTGCTGAAACAGTGGCTTGGGCATGCACAAATCTGTGCTGCTGAATGGAGTCCCGCAGATGATAAAGAACCTTGGTAAATGTAGTTGTCAAACATACATAATGAATTCTCTTTGTTTATGAACATAAGAAAATGTCTGTGTAGGTGGATTAACACAGAAGGGGCCACCCAATGGGAAAACAGACATGACAATCCTAAAATACAATAGAAAGGGGCAAAACCCAAGAAAAAAATGCCAGCCCAATTGCAATATGAATACATCTGTTACACGCAGAAGAATTAACAAGACAAAAAAAGGGACATAAAAGTGTTGTCAGGAGAGTTCTCATTAGCAATCATTCATTAAATGGCCATTGTTACCCTTGTGTCCCAATGAAATAACAGCCTGAAAAATGTAGCTAGATGCTTAGGGGTGAATATTTACAATCAGTCCTCATAACTGTTTGACAATTAAGTTTGCAACACAAGTGCTGCCAAGCAGTGCTTCCAGTTATAGCAATCCAGACAGTAAATCCTAGTGGGTAGTATTCTATCTACCCTCTTCCTCTTTAGACTATTACATATTTCAGTATTCTGTAAATTAATCTGAGTAAAGAAATACACATTACTATAGTTTTGCTCTGCAAAAGTCACTCCAGAAAAAATCTGACTACATCTCATGTCAGTTTTTTCTTTGCAGAAAAAAGTGATAGGTGCACTGCTTATACAAGTATCATGACAACCACATCAAATAAACTTCATTTTTCATGGAGTAAACTGACAATGACATTTCATATGGGGAACAGGGGACAGATTTTCAAATCTATGGAAATCTTTGACAGCTTAGATACAAAAACAGGCTGGGCTACCACAGACATGTCAGGGAAGAATAAAATCAAACCTTTTCAGAGACAATAGACAAGATTTTACAATTTACATTTTTATAGGTTTGTTCAGTTACTCTGCAGCAAAGGGGATAATCACTATATTTTCTCAAATCAATCAGTAATCTACATTCATTATACCTAGCTACTCTCCTTTAAAAAGGGGTGCAGAATATCCTGGGAGTTCAGGTACAAGATTTCCCATGCTTTGCCTTGGGATCCTCAAGTAATAGATCCAATGAATTAAAGATTTAAAAAAAAATAAATTTTGTGGGGAGGAGAGCTTTATAAAATCCCTAAAGGCAATTTCCACAAGATGATAAGAGTTCCTTTACCTCAGTCCCTGGAAAGTAATTGAAGAAATACATTGAATAAAGTTTAGATTTTCATTGCACTGTATAGGAGGCAGATTATTCTGGAATCCTAAATGCAAATTAAGGCAAACAGTACTGTATCCTTATGGCACCACATTATTTGGGTTCCCAACCAAGATGAAACAACAAGGCACTTACCAAGGCGTGAACATTCCCCATTTATTGAACAGAATGTTAACATCCAAATGCAATTTTCACAGATTAAATATTAATAGGTGCATGGATAGTTTGTCCAAAACAAAAATTAGCTACTACCATATTATATAAGACTGCTAATTCAGGATAGAACAGAGCCAGCGTCTCTCAGGAGTTTGTAGCATAAGATGGTGTGGGCAGTGATTATAAGCAATGACAATGGTTGCTGATAAGAAAACAGTATCAATAAAATAAACATGCTGAATGTTAGAAAAAGACTTTGCAAAAAATCCCCACACATTTTGTGTTTAACCTGTGTGATAACCCATTATCTTACAGTGTCCGTCCTTATGTATGTTCATTTTTGTAACAAAAATGTCAATAAACATGGGAGAGCTTCATACTGAAAACAAAGCCCAAGTATTTAGATCACATTCTATACGTCATTTCAAAATGTTATTAGATTTGCTCACATATAAACCCAGAGTTCAAGGTAGGAGAAATATATTCTGTTATCATTTTGGCTGTGAATATTTTTAGCACTGGGTACAAAACAGCTGCAGAAACTTAGAAGCAAGTGTTGGGTTTCACTGAGAGCACAGGGGAACAAATCCTGATAGTCTCTACATCTCAGAGGGGCAGGACACTGCCAAGGACCTGACCCTGCCTCTCAGAAGTGCAGATTATTGATTTCTATAACCTGCAGAGCCAGTTCAACCAGGACATAAAATTCTTTAAGATTAAATAAATACACAAGACTTGAATTCATCCCTGCAATGACTGTCATTGTTCCAAAATTATCAACAACAAAATGCACACAATTCTCCTGCTCTATGCAGGGAATTCCACTTTAGATACTCGGACTGTTCTCATGAATCAGGTAATGAAAATGTTCCTATAGCACACTCCCAGGCACACTGCAATATTCTATTTTATTGTATTTGAATGCTCATGTCAGAGGTTCGCTTTTTTCCCAAGGAAAGAAATTCAGATATAGGTTGAATTATTCAGAGAAACAAGTCAGAAAGGCAGCACTCAGTATAGTGCATAAAAACAAGACTATTATCATTCCACAATAAAAAAAAAGGCACTTGAATTACTTCCTGTCTATAACAGGCTTCAAACATACAGAAATAAACTGTCTTTTACTGTTCAATTCCTCTGGGATGGTTTTCTCTTAAACACGGAGGGAAGAAACCTAAAAGTTATTATTTTCCTAGTAAAGACATGGAGGTAAATGATAAATGGGATGACATAGAGCCTATGTCAGAATGATAACTGATTTTGTAGATAAAGGAAATGTGGTAGAACCAACCTACCTGAACTTTAATATTAAGTATTTGACACATAGAGGAAACTATTAGTTAATCTTCAGAAAGTGGTAGCAAAAGAATTGTAAAAATAGATAAAGGGTACCTGGCAAAGACATTGTAAAAGGAAGAGGAACAAGTGAACTGGAGGCTTCCTATCTAATGTTAAAGGTTCCATAAAAGAGGAGAAGGTGCTGCTGGGGCTTCTGGTGGCAGGAAGTTGAAAGCCATCAGCTCAAAGGGCACGAGAACATCAAACATGAAGAACTGGATGACCTTGAGAATGATGGCAAAATGAAATTTAACACTATTAAAATTTAAGTGTACTAATAACAGGAAATGGTAGCCTGGGGGGTAATTCATGGGAAAAGTTACAAGATGAAAATATCTTTGGAATACTAATTAACAGGATGACTGTGTCCCAAAATTCCTCCACCTTGGCAACTCCCATGTACTCCCACATACTTCTTTTTAATGCCTCTATTTTCCCACCTCTTTTTTTAAACTATCCCCTTCTTCCTTACAGCACATACATTTCTAGAACTACAGAGGGGTTTCTGCCTGGGAGAGAATGGGTCTCTACAGAACTGCCCCAGCTGCTCCCCTCTCCAGTTAAAACTAGAATGAAAAAGATAAATGTACTTTGCTTTTGTATATAAGCATTTTTGGCATTTTTCTATAGATATCTGCATGGATTCAAGCCCTAATTCAATATACGAGGGTCTTATCGGAAGGGTTTGGCACAATTTTTGTAAACAGAAATAAGAAAAATGAAGTTTAATTGATATGGGTGTAGAGGAGAATTACTAAGGCTGACTAGTGAATGGTGAACACTAAAACGAGTAGACTAAAGGATGCTTGCTCCTATGCCTAATGAAATGAATTCTAGAATACAACTATTATTTATTTTAAAAAATGGATCAAAAGAATAAAAAAAATATCAAATTAAAAGAATAATGTTGGTACAAAACAAATGCAATGAATAAACTGCCATGGAAATATGAAAACTTAAGAACCATTAAAGGAATTTGATAGCTCCAAGCAGTCATAAGAATCATTTTTAAGACAGAGCCTGACATAAAAGACATTATGTGATACGGTTGCCAGAAACAGAGCTGAGTTTGTTTACCCAGAAGTGTTCTGTGATCATAACTCTGAATTTGGCAAACAGTTTGTGCCTCAAATACATGACATACTGTAATCACAGAGATCTTTCTTTGTATATACAGGGATAGGAATATAAGATCCTTTAAAATATTGATATATTCAGGCAGGGTTTATCCAGAAAGAAACACATTAGATCCTTATATGAATAATTTTACATTAAAATATCATTTTTGAGTTGCGATTGTTTTATGAAAGAAAAATATGTCTATTATATATATAAACACACACGTGTGTGCATGTTTGTGCACAAAACTGTGCTTGAAAATTGTGTATACTTGGAAAATAACCACAGAAATTCTTCGCTCTTACTCTAGATCCAATTTTGCAGGCAACAAAAGTCTTTGTTATTATAACTATGAATACGAACAATAAAACTTCAGTGAACTACTAGTTGGTTTATTAATTGCACTGACCACTTCTTCCAGGAGTGGAGGGCCTGGGAGCAAGTCCAGTTGTAATATTTCTTACAGCTTGAAAATTCACTATACACTAAAAAACCCTTAATATCTCCTTTTTTTTTTTTAACAGACAAAATTTTATTGTTAAAAATTAACCCCATTTTTTCCAGATCAAAAGTCCAAGTGATTTTGATTTTCCCTTTTTAATATGCACTAGAAAAAGATGTGGGAAAAACCATGTATTTTCGGTCAGCTATTATTTTACTGACATTTTTTACTCATTTTACACCCACAGTCTCTCTGGTTTTTAGTAGAATTAATGGAACTTGTTCCCTCTTTCTCTCTAAAGGACAGGTACAACATTTTTCAGAACACGCTCAGCCTCTGAGGCACTTGTCACTTATATAACCAGAATATAATTCAGGAGGTACAAAAACTGCATTATAACATTATAAGTTTTAACTCTTATTTATGGAAACAGGACTGGTGTAATAATCCTCTGTAAAACTCTTCATATTTACATCTGCTTAGACCTCCCTATGAAACAGATATACATAGCAACAAACCTGGATTTTAGTATCTGAGTAAAAGTTATGCTGGACTTTAGGTATTTTAAGTCACAAAAATAATTTTGGGAGCATTAACTCCCTCTTAGTGGTTGTCCCCAACCCTTTTTGCATAAATATCCTCAAATTATAAAATACTGAGTGTGCAGCATCTCACACTCCAAAGTTTTCTGAATTGCTGCTTTGAAAACACCCCAAACAAGTTGTTTTAGTGTTGTTAAAACATCAGTTTAAATGATTCCAAGTAAGAAAGAAGTGACTCCACACACATTTAATGAACCCAAAGGTCCTGTTTCCTCACCCCCTGTTTCCTCTCACCTGCACATGCAGGTCACAACCTTGTTCTCACACACCTTCTGACAGCCAGGTGTGTGCAAGGTGGGGACACTGCCCCACAGGTGCACTCAGGAATTCACACCCCCTGCTCCACAGACAGAGATTGAAAACCCTGCTCCCTCCTGTCACATTTTACTGGCACGTTGATAAAAGCAGGATACAAAGGTTGGGGTTGGTGATGAAGCCCAGGAGTTCTTGCCAAAGCCTTCTCTCCATGGGGGACACCTCACGATTCTGCTCCTTCAGGCATGTCCCCTTTCTTTAAGTGGTGACCAGCTCAGGAAGAGTCCTCGGGAGTGAGGGAAAGTCACTCAGTGTTTAGAGGATAGTTGGAAACCCTCCAGAGAGGACCAGGCAGGAGGACATGGGACTCCTGAGCATGTCCCACACAGCAAGACCTGTGTGTGCTCCTGCACCTCACTCAGGGCCATGTATGTGGGATTTATCTTTTTTCAAGCTGAAAAAAGGCCTCTTGGGAATGCTAAAAGAAGAGATGGCATTTGATGCAAGCAACACCTATGGCTCTGAGATTTAAGACTGTTATTTGTTTTGCAGAGAGGCAGCTCCTGTGAGGGTTAATCCTGAGAATGGGTCTCAGAGTGCTGCAAGATCAAACTAGGAAGGGACAAAAAAATTAAGAAGCTAAATATGTATGATTCTAGAAAGAAAATATTTTCAACAAAGATTAATTTTTAACAAAATGGCTTCATACTGTTCATATAAAGTTTAACCCTTCCCTTATTATATACAAATAACAAATTTTATTTCTTTGGATGGCTCGTCAGGATGTGTCAGTTTGTGTTGTTTATGATAAAATGTCAACACAAAGCTGCAGTATATCAGGCCCCTTGTGTTTTAACCCATTTAGTGCTTATGGTTCTATCTCAGTGACTCTGTACATGAAAAAATGCATAATATTTTTTTCCACTTGATAAGTCTACACTTCAGGGATTCTGGTGTATTGAAACAGCTATGCATGCCCTGCAGGTTACTTTATTTCTTCTTTTCTTCCTCTTTCCAGATCCTCATTTATTTTTGTTTTTAACAGAATTTAAAATTAAGGTTTTTTAGAGCAGATAAAACAGCCAAGTGCTCACTGATGCTTTTAGGAAAATCCCTCTTTTGAATGCAGAAGCTGTTGCAGTTCTGCTATCCATAGCAGATCACACAGGAAAGTCTAACAAGCTTCTGGTGAAGCTGTGAGTTTTTTTTTTATTATTATTATTCCAGTCAGTCAACTGACAACAACTCCAACCCGGTTAGAAATCCTTTAAACTGCACTTCAGAAATCACCATCACAATTGCTACTAATTGGCACTTTTGCTGGCAGCCTCAGGAAAGGAAAAGCAGCAGTGACTGAAGGGGACACGGAGAGTGAAGCCCCTCCTGCCTGGCAGGGCTGAGCCGCTCCTGCAGCAGCAAACAACCCTCCCCATGGCTGCCCCAGCCTGGCACTGCCCGTGGGTAACTGGGCAACATCCCCCTGGCCACTGGCCACCCAAAGTGCGCCACAGATCCTAAGAATCATTTCATAAAGACTGTTAAAATACGGGTTTAAATGGTTGCTCTTCAAGCTTGCAGTTGCAGGTTGTCTTTTATTAGTGTTCTTGCTTACTGTGGAAAGGAAAATAATTAAGTCAGGACAAAAGCAAGCCATGACCTAGGCTGTGCCCCGTGAAATGTGAGCTGAGAGACGACTAAAAAACAGAAGGAATGTGTTTAAAATTTGAGAACTTTTTTTTCTCATTTTCAATGAAACTCTTAAGTCTGTGTGCTGTGCTTTCTTTGGTTGCAACCCACAACCACCTTCCAAACCCACTTCTTGGCCACAAACCCGTTTTACAAAGCTCATGCACAATATGGTCCTTCCTTAAAACCCCCACAAGTGTTTTTCATAAACCAGCATTTTCAAGACTTTTTTTCAATCATTTCTGATATCTAATGGTGTGTTAGGACCACAAAAACAAGGCCTAGATTTTGTCAGGAGCTTTTCCTGAACCATTTCTCTTAAGGAAGACCAGATCTTAACTCATTTTAAGGCCACAGTTTTTCATGTGAGTGAAACCCGCAGGAAGGAGGTAAATTAGAGAAGCAATTGCCCTATCGATTGTGTGATAGAATGGCTTTCCCACTGTGTGGCAATTAAAGGACTGTGACATTCCTTTCTTGAAGGGCCCTTTACTGCAAGACAGCCGAACACAAAGATGTGGGTTTGCTCTGCACTTGGAAGTCCCTTTGCACAGCTGGATAGACACAGGATTCCCCTGTAACTATTGAATGGCTGATGTTGTTAGGCCTGTTGAGCATAGAATCAGCATAAATCTAATCAACTTGTCCACCAAGTTTAAGGAATGGTGAAAAAAATATTGCATTTAATTCACATTTTAATGGACAAATAACATTTTCCTGGGCTTTTTTTTTTCCTGAAAGCTTCTCAACACCAGATGTGCAGTAGCTGGAGGATGTTTTGCAGTAAGACTTGGGCCTACTGCTTATAATCCCTTACTTTTCCCCCCAGTGATTGCTTAATAAGACTAAAGTCTATACACTGCAAAGTTCACCTTATGCTGAACAGGTGGAGGATTGTAGGTCAAATACACCATCAGTTCATTGCCTGTGAGCCACAGAAAAAGACACTTTGAGTCTCTACAAAGCAGCTGAGTTGGTCAAACTGCTGATCCTGAGCTGTGTCCCTGCACAGAAGATGGAACAACCTGTCTCTCAGGACCAGGACAAGGTTCTGCTGAGCAGCATGGAATGGCTGCGATGGTTCCTTGGATCCATCCAGCTTGGATGAAAAATCTAATTTGCTTCTGCAATGAGGATAGTAAAACAGTCACAGTGAAGTTCAGATACCAAATTCAGTTCTTCAGCTGCTGAAAAGCCTATATTGAAATAGCCCAATCTAAAACTTCGCTGTTAATGGAGACATTACTGTTAAAAAAAGCAGTATCTAAACCCCACAGCCAACCCCAACCTCTTGGCATTTCAGGGTAATTATGTAAAAATTGAACTCTTCTGGTTATTAAAGGTTAAAATGTTCTTGTCAATGTACAATATACTCCATGCAAATATTATGAGATATAACAGTTTTGTGCCAGTGTAAACCAGCAAACTATTGTTTTTTTAATATATTGGGGGAAAAAAAACCCCAACAACTTTAAACCACTTCTTTTTTTTCCTTACAAGGAAAGCAGTTGCTAGCTGCATTAAATATCTTTTCTACTTATTTATTTATTGTTCTGTCAAGCTAAGAACAGTTGAAGTACTTCTGCACTAAATATATTCAACTTATCAAAAATCATGTACAGAATGAGAATTGTCAGAATAAAATTAGCAAGATTTTCTTCCAGTGTAAGTCATAACAAACAGAGCTTTATATTTGGCACAATACAACTTTTGCTTTAAAGTCAAAATTTAACCTTTAAATAAACTGCAGAATTAAGAAGTGGAATCCTGTTTTTCTGATGAGGAATTTAGAAACAATATGTTGTTATGCATATAATTTTAATTAATGGAATTAACAGTCATTATGAGACCCACATTTGATTGACACCTGATATTCAAGTGGAAAATGAGTAATTTTGTGGGGTTTTTGGAAAAGAAAATACTATATTTTTTTTCCTTCAGCCTGTTAGCCAACAGCAGTAAGGACATGGAGTATGAGAATTAGCACCCACAAGCTTTTTGTTTAATAAATCTCTACTGTTTCAACTGCCAAGAGAAAAAGAGGAAATGAATTAACTACAAAATCTTAGCAGAAATTTTCACCAGATTGAGTTCCCAAGGAAAAGTGATTTTAATCAGAGTTTTGGTATGGTAATTAAGACTCCTTCAAGTAAAATGGTAAAACTGATAGAGGCAGGTGATTAAAACATCCCAGGTTTGCTCTCTTGGAGTTATCAGTCAACTAGCGAGAGCTAAACTATACCTGATATCCAGTACACCTAATTTTTATTAATGCCAGGTGAAAAAATACCCTTTTTGCTCTCTATCATCTGGAGTCAAAAGCAGTCATAAGTGTAAATTTAATTTTAGTGGCAGTTTCTGGTAGTTACTGCTGGGGAGAGTCACAGAACCTCTTACAGATTTTTTGCCAGAAACTTGCTACATATTCCTATCAGATGAGCAAGAACAAAATACTGCTTGATACAGTTAAAACTCTGGAGTGGAAAATATGAGACTCACTATATTAAATGAGTGAAACAGGCTAAAATTCAGATCATGTTATATCATCAGGATAGACTCTCACTTCCATGGGCATCAGCCCTTAGGCCAGATATGACAACAGGAATAGTGTCTAGAGCAGCCTAAGTTATGATGGAAAAATCTAACACTGGAATCTTTCAGTCTACATGATTTGGTCCATTCTCCTGCTCCGATTAAATGAGCAGCAGAATGTTTGGAGACATTTGATTTTTATTCTCTCTGTGTGAGAAGTGTTGTATCCTGCAAGGACTCCATTTCAAAATGAGGGAAACCGTGTATTGCTCCCCATCATTCCATGGCTTGAGTGATGGGCTTCCACTGAAGACTTAATCCCAGGATAATACAGGAAAGCTAACTAGACTCACATGTCTTCAGCTGGTAGAGAAACCCCCTCTTTTGGAAATAAAGATGTTTTCACAGACACTTCAGAGATGCATTTTAAGGACAACACTACTTGAGTTGTATGCCTAATTTGCAGCGCAAAGATAAGAAATCAGCTACTTGTTCTTGACTCATATTTTCAATGAGCTTGTTATTTGCTCTGCTCAGTGTTTGTGCAAGAAAAATTGCTCATTGGAAAGTAAAGTAGAAATGAACAAAGAAAAAACCCCACATTTTTAGCTTAATTTTAATTTGTGCATGCTGGGCAAACAGCATGCTTTTTCCTGTAAAAATTGAGTTGAAATTGGAGCCATTGAGACAGGGAGTGCTCAATCTCAGTTTTGCTTGTTTAACCAGTTCTTCATTTCTGTGCAAGTGAATCTAATGCACTATGCTTGGGGATGTTTCTTACTGTATTTCATTACAGCTGCTGAGAATTTAAAGCAATTAGCTTTTCATGTTTCCCTCTGTTTCTCTTTGTGTAGTGTTCCCTACCATGGGACTGCTCGTATTATCTTCTATGTTAAAGCTCATCAAATTTGTATCCTTGTTTGTCAGGCAAAAATTAGCTCTGAACTGTATGAGCTGAGCTGGAGTTTTGTTGTGTACATGCTTGCTGATTTTTGCAATATGCTGCTGTTCAAAGATCAGCTCAGAGGTTACTGCTTTGCCTCAGGGCTTAAGCAGATGTTCTCAGTTTTGGTTAGTTCACATAAATCTGGAGACCAAACACTGTCTCTAATGTAAGAAGGACACTAATGTGGGTGTCCTTCTTGTCAAAGCTGTTTGAGGAAACTGCCACACTGGACAGTAGGACGTGGATTCCAACTAGTGAGTTACAGTTCTGCAAGAGAAACTGTACAATATTCCTTTTCTTTTGCACAAATGAAGTGGTATTTTAAATTTGTATGAAGCTATTCTATATCCCTACTGTCCCCATATTTTGTGACCTTTTTTGATAATAATTCAGATGTAACCTTACACAAAAGTGCATCCAACTCCCAGAAGCTGAGATGGGTATTTAAGTATTTTAAAACAAACTCCTGAAATCTGTAGCACAGTGGTCCACAGCTCCATTCACAATCTGTCCATGCACTCCAACACTGCACTTGGCATCATAGAACACAAATACAGTATCTTCATCTCTGGATAGGAGCAAGACAGTCTCCACTATCAGATAAAATTCACAGAGATATATCTTTCCAGACACTTTAACAGTTCCCTGTGTTGGTGGTGAGCAGTAAGCTTGTACTTGAATGCTGGTTTTGTTTTCTACCACTTTCTGGATATACAAAAACGTAGGCATTAAAATTAGCAATCGATGGAAAAGTATGACTCCTCTAGTTGTAAGAATTTCCTGTTTAACTCATGCTGAAGACATGACAAGCACAACCTGAGAAATGTTTTCAACACTGAAAACTGTTTCTGTCCTGTTCAGTTTTTACTCTATCTGCAGCAACTAATGATGAGCAAGTTAACTGTGGTGCTCTTTTTGCTACAGCTGCTTTTCCTGTAGAAATATGTTAACTCCCCTTTAATCAGAATTGCAGTAGACAAATAAGCTTGAGAGTAGTCCTTCAAGCCTTCTGAATGTAAAAAACCCTCAATTTTTCTGCCACCTGAGGAGAAGACCCATAAGGTATTTTCCAGGTTGTTTTTTTCCTGGAAATGGCAGTGTGTGGGAACACAGACCTTTGTGACTGCAGAGGCTGCCTTAACCCTCATCTGGCCTTGCTGCTGGAGCAGGGGCAGACACAGTTCCATGCAGCTCTGGCATAAACAGGATAGTGCAGGCACATCTTTCCTTGTTTTGTTAGGAATTGTTAGGAACTGGACTGTGCTCTTTGCACTTGTTCTTCAAGACTCAAGCATCCCTCTCGAAAAAGTTGAGGACAATATCTAAGACATCCTTTGTGCTTTATTTCACGTGTTCTACTTCTTTGGGTTTGAGGGAGGGTTTGGGGTCCTTCCTTAAGACTGTCACAAGGTTAAAACTTTAAAGCTTTTTTTTATTTTTTTTTTTGTGTAGTACAGTTAGCACTTTACATCTAAACCTCTGTTCTGCATTTTGACAGTAAGCTTGAATCTGGTAATCTAACAGAAGGAAAAAGCAGTCTCAGCAGACATGCTCCAACCTTGTGTTCGACCATATTAAGAATTAATACTTAGTCTTGCCGTACAACCCAGCTTTAATAAAGCTACCTAAATCCTCTTGGCTGCTGCTCTGACAGGGCAGCATCAATCGCACAGCTCCACTTTTGTATTTGCTAATTCAATAGGCAGCCTGACAAGGCTTTCAGAGCTGCGTTTATGGGATAATGAGGCTTTTTACATAGTTTCAAGTTTTGCCATGTTGACAGGAAAAAAAAAGGCATTTTTGAGAACGGTGGATTTTAAAAATATTTTCAGAAAAAATGCTTCCTGCATATTGAATGCTTCTGACAGGACTGACTACTTGAACTTTCTTTCAAACTCGAGTACATCTTCAGGAATGTTGGACTTGGGATATACCTCCTTTTTGTACCCTCACTGGTCATTTTTGACACAGGAGAAGTCTTAAAGTATTGTTAGTTGAGGGTGAATATAAATCTAGGAGTTCAAACAGGCTTCTTGTGTCCCATTTTGTTGCCTTTCATGTAACTTCTGCATCTCTAAGACAATATTGCTACTTTTGGCAGTTTCAATTACATTTTAACATTGTAAAAGCACCAAGACACAAGTGTTTAACTGAAGTTCGTGCATCTGAGTGGAAATGTAGAAGATGGCTTAGAGCTCATCTGGTTAAACACACCATTGCCCAGAAGAGTTTTGTCTCAAACTGCCTGCAAACAGCTCTTTGTTAAAGGTCTCAGTGCAGCAGAGCAGCTCATCTGAACACTGGCCTGTCCTGGCTCATAGGCAGGGAGCTTTATAAATTCTGACTTCACTCTTTAACTCTTTCTTTAATTAATAATTTGTTCGATTAAATAAGATGTAGGCAAGTTAATTCTTTACATTTTTGGCCCAAGTGCATCAGCAATTTGGATTCTTGCAGATGAAATCCAGACTCAGGTCAGAATAAAAATTCACACTGATTTGATGAAGCCAAGATTATATCTATGATTGAAGAAGATGATTTTCCAAATACAATCTTTTCAGTAAGCTTTTTCCCCCACTGGAGGTTCTACTCTGAGGCCTCTTCTCTTGGATCTTTGGAAGTTTTAGTTCTGTTCCATCTGGTTTGTTTTTTTTTTTTTCATTTATGGAGTACTGTTCACTCCTTTTTCAGTACATATTTAGTTACGTTTGGATCTTGATTGAGAATTTTGACCTCTGAGGCATTTCAGTTTTAAAATACCTGTAATGATCTAAATAGTTGTCGTGTAAAACTCATTAACATTTAACATTTAAAATCAAGAGTTTTTCAAGCCTAGCCTCAATCAGCACTTAAAGGCTGTGATGAAACTGTTGACTTTATAGTATTCATCCCTTTTATGAGTGTAAATACATACATGTTGTCCTGATTTTGCAGGACAGTTTTACTGGGGTTAGATGATACACAAGTACAGCATATAATGCAGATAATGGAAAAATAAGCCACGTTACTGACATTTGCTTCATTAGCTGTCCCAACTTAATCAGAAATACTCATCTAAACAGGTAATATTATCTATCAGGAACACCACCTTTTGCCGTATTGCTGCTTCTCTAGCAAGAGGTGTTTTTCACATCAATAGGTGTATGAGCATCAGATCAGCTTCACATCTCTGTAGTATCCCCCAGAGTAAGTTCAGATCCAGCTCCTATAAACTATTCACACCTCAGCCATTGCCCTCACAAACATGGTGAGTTGGTTCCCCTTTGACTCTGTACTTTGACATTTAACATCTACTAAATATTGTTTTATACATATATATATATTTATATAACATCATTTCAGAGGCTTTAACCTTTTGTCAGTTTTGCAACCAGTTGATGTTTGGAACTGCACAGAACAGTTATTAAACAAAATAAAACAAACTGAGCCAGGAACTCTTAAACTGCAGCGGAAATCGCCAATATAATATAGAACCTCTTCTCTAATTCTTGATTTTTTTTTCCCTCACCCTGCTGGCAGAGACCTTGTCTCTGTAACCTGATAATTTAGTTGTTTCAATCTCTGAATCTTTTGACATTTACTAAGGTCCTTTATTGATTTATCTTAGTTAAGTACATTCATATGTTGACAGTTCTTGATCGTTTATTCTTATCTGCCCAGTCGAGGCTGTACAACCCAATCTCTCACCATCTTCCAAGGAAAAAATTACCACAAATCAATGCTCTTAGTTAGCAAAACACAAAACTTAGAGAGCAAACTTTGCAAACTGAATCACCTCTTACTTTTCTAAAGGTTTTCCTCACTCCTTCCTCAGTTTTGGAACTAACCTGGAGAGCACTCTGAACAAATTTGCCATAAAATAAGATTCGGTTGTGTTACCAGTTCTGTTTATGAGGTTAACTTGTGGAAAAACTTCCATAAACAGAATAATTTGACACCTTGCTGTGTAAGAGCCACCCCTGTCACTTGCTCAAGTCAGGACTGATAGCGCTGATGTTGTCAGGGAGTTAGTCTCCCATAACACCCAGGTGAATGTAGATGCCTGTTCTCATTAAAAAACATTTCTCATGCGATACAGCGCTGCTCAAAACGAGCGTTTGTCCCCTGCTGCTACGGAGCCATCCCTTCGCTTCACACACTCCTTTTGCCCAGGGCCATGCTGGTTCCTGTTCATAAAGGCTACACATCGGTGTCCCACTGCTGCCTAATTGCAGCTAGGAACTCAAAAGAGCAGTACTGGGGCTTTTTCTAATGGGCTGTGGTTGGAAATTGCCATGCATAATCTACTGTGGCAGGGTATCAGATTCCTGTCACCCCTCGAAACTCCACTCAGCCATTTGAGTTGTAATTGCGTTAACAGCAAATTGGCTGTTGCTGAATTCTTTTTTTTTTTTTCCCAGTAACAATTTGTAAAGCTATCACAGAGTTTTCAAAGCAGAAGCATAATCATATTTTCACTAAATGTGTCTATATTTTTCCCTGCCCTGGAAGTCCTGTTTGCATTGCTGTTCTTCAGCCTCCTAATTGAGGGCGTTACTGACTCCTGCGCTCTCACCACGACTGCAGGTCACAGGCAGTGATAGTTCTGCAGCCTTGATAAACCTCCCTGATCTCTGAAGCCCTGTAATGACAGATTTAGACAATTATCAGCATTTTTAACTGCAGTCCCTACGGGGTTTGTGGCCGAGTCATAACAACAATCCTGCAATGCTGGAACCTGACATGCGAACTGGAACCGGTGGAGTTATTAATGTTGGGTTGTGCATTTTCGAGGGAAGCCTACAGAGCACTTTTCACCTCGTGAGTCTATGACACATGAATAATCAGTGTGGAATCTATCATCATTATTACACCCTTTATTGCCAGATCTGTTTCCAAAGAAGGTGTTTGACAAGGTGAAGCACTGATGATGACTGCTGGTTGTTTAATGCAGTTTTGTTGGCTTGTTATCTACATACACCTCCAAGCACAATGAAGCTTTGATTGTCCTTGCAATACACATAATCATCAAGTAAACAAAAAATGGGCTACTTAAATACAAATACTACACTTTGAACTTTGTTTGTTAAGCACTGGATGTCCAAAAGGACTTGTAATGTGAACAGTCGTCATCTGATGGCGACCAGAATCATACCTAGTACAATAAGTTGTTCCAAAAAGAGGACATTATTGTTTAAAAAAATCACTTTCCTTTTTGAATTTCAACTGCTCAACTCAATTTATACCAAGACATTCAGAGTAATTTCAAAGGAAGTACTTCTCCATCAAAATACAGGGTTAAGTGGGACCAATCAATATAAAATTTACATCAGGGATAAAAAAAAAGTTCAAGTCAGATACTTTAAGTGATATAAAATGTCACAGTTAATTTTTCATTCATCTAGACTGGAAAGGAACTGCTGAATTATCTATGAAAGTGAACTAACTTTGATAATTTGACATCAATGCTGCATAACATTATCTAAAAGAGTACAGCCACTCCATTATTTACTATCTTACATGCAGTATCTACTGTTGCATATATATATCTACAAATATATATGTAATATACATATACAGTATTTGAGGCTTCTGAATTATAATACTATAATGCAATATTAATTTGGGGAAACAGAGAGAAAAATATACAATGGTGGAGCCAAAGGATGTGTGTGTACATTTATGCTGGCTCTGTCATGCCCTCGATGTAAAGCTCCCACAAGACATACAAAACTATTTCTGTGCTCAGACTGGGTTTGGCCCTCTGCAAAGTAAATCATTGTTTCTTCAAAGCTGAACTTAATCAACTTAATGAAATGAACTTCTGCCAACAGCACTTCCTCTGAACTTTATTCTGCCTACTCAATTGCCAAATTGTTTTCCTAATCTTCAACTGCTCAAGTGACTGTTCTTTAAAAACAAATAAACAGCCCTCACTTGTAAAAACCCTTTGAAAGATTTTCTTCTGGTTTTGTTCCTCTCAAGTATTCCCCTCCAGGCTTTTTGAAGCCAAATGAAAATAATTACTAGCCCATGGTAATGGCTGTTCTCACAGTGAAACCGCAAACACTTATGCAAATGCCCTGTCCATCAGCTTTGAGCAGGACATGTCTGGAACACCTCACAATGCAAAGAAAAAAAAAAATCTCAATTCTGCCTACAGCTTATAACTATTTGACAATCTTTACTTTGCACCAGTCGTATTTACCCCTTTGTTTTCACAGAGACGTCTTTCCAACTTGTCCTGGTGGTAACTATGGTGACAGTGATGTCAATGAAGAACAAATCAAAACGTATCAAATAATATAGAAATGACGGGACCCAGGAATGTGCTCAGGTTGTGTGATTCTTGGTGTGTTCATCTGCATTTAATAATTAATTCATCAAATTAGAGTTTTCACACATAGATATACAAATATAATGGTACAAAACTGGCAGCCATCAAATTTCTGCAGCCTTGAAAATGAATTCAAGTTTGGATTGCACACACACACACATCAAATAAAAAAAAAAAAGAAAAAGAAAAAAAGCGCATCAGTCATACTAAGCACCCATCTGGAAATTAAATGTCAAAGATAAATGCAAGAGAGGGATAAAAATCAAATGAGGAAAAAGTCAGTGTGCTTTCAGGAAGACACAGTCTGTTCTGAACAAAATTACCAGAGAAATGAGGTATTTGCTGAACGCCAAATACTTAGATTTTTTTTTTCATATTATGACTATCTAAGTGTTTTTTTAAAAAAAAAATACAATCCTTTTTGTAAACTCTCACCAAAGAAAAAAAAGAAAAAGAAAGAAAAATATTCCTGTGACATCTTTCAGAGGAATTAAGTTCAGGAAAAAAAAAATAAAGTAGACCTCTATTTTCCACCTTACAGATTGCAGTATATTGACAGATAAGGAAAAATCTTTTACCTGTACATAGATATGTTCTTTTCCTTCTGTTTCTTGAGTGGATTTCTGCCCCCTGTGCACATCTTGTAAGTTATTCTCATTAGATGACAGAGTGAATGGGCTGCATTGAAAAATGCAAAGCTCAGTATGGTTTTATGGCAGGGAGTTAATTACCAGATCTGTATGGGAAATACCGGCAAGCCCACAGAGCAAGAGATCTGAAGCAGACAGGTAGAACTTTATCTCTGATTCCTTTACACTCCAAGGAAAAGTAAGGGTTCTTCACTGTATAATTTATTCTAATGGCTTCCTTCAAACTTCTTAATTTGCATCATGACCATTGACAATCTCCATAATTATACATGTGGAGATGTTCAAACTGGGGTTGGAAGGAGCCCTCAGAGCCAGCACATGGGCGGTTGCGCAAACCCTGAGCATTAAGGAGGCTGCAAGAGAAGTTCTGGCAGGTCTTGCTGTGACAATCCAAGGAGTCACCAGCTGCTCCTGCAGTGCTTCTCCTGGAAGTTCTCACACACAAAGGAGCTGGTGGGAGAACAGTGAGAACAGCTGGTGGCTCCGTGGATTCACACACCCACGGCACTCCACAAAGGGAAATGTCTGTGTGCACCTTCAGGGCTCCAGCACAAAGTCTAAAAGCTCAACTTACATCATCCTTGCAGTGAGGTTGATCTTTCCTCATTAATCCCTCTGTCACCTGCTGGAATTTTGGAGATGTGAGAGCACCTTCCTTACTGATCGGGTCTGAGAAATGCGACGGCTGGCCTGGGAAACAGGGCTGAAATCAGCTCTCTCAAACACTTTCTGTTGCACAGCTTGCACAGAGAAGTCTTTATTTTGATGGACTTTCTCAGTTGTTAGGTCACTTCTCATTGGTCTCAAATGTGAAGCTGTAAAATCTTGAAAAATTCAGATCAAATTTGGGTTTAGGATCTTAATGACTGATGTTGCTGGATGCAGGGAGTCAAGTCCACTTTTGATAGTTTTTATATCAGAAGTAGGGATGTACAAAACCAAAGTGGAGAGAAATAGTTATGAAACCAGACCTTTCCCCTAAACCATTTGTTTATTCCTGCAGTCTTTATTTCATTATACACTAGGTCATGACAATGAATGGGTGCTCTTAACAGTGCTGCAATAACTTTCATGATACCTTCCTAAATCTGCAAGTGTAAACAAGGTGAAAGTGTTATTGAATGTTATCACACACAAACATCAGAGTGTATAAGACACTGAGTAACCTGAACACTCCCTTATTCAGATTGGCTGCTCATTAATGTGTCACTCAGACATTATATGTCAGATTGGAATTTTTGAGAAATAATTCTTTAATCTGCACAAAGTTGCAGGATTTGACACAGAGTCAGCCTTTTTGTACCTTATTGATTTGCCCTCTCGCACAGAGCTTACACACCTCCTTTTTGTCCTGAGAATTTTCACTCTTGAGAGAAAATTACTGCAATATTGAATGCATATTTAGTTTTTTGATAACTGAGGATCAAATCCAGATCAAATTACTTTATCCGGTCTGGCCCTTTTTTTTCACAGAGCAGCAAAACATCATAAAAATGCACTTTGTGAATTAGACATTAGTAATTCAGTTAATTAATTTAAAAAAAAAAAAAGAATATATGCCTGGCCTGATCTTGGAAAAGAAACAAGAGAAAAAAATAAGTAAGGGCATGCAACTTCTCTGAAACTTCAGGAAAACACCTATAAGTGTTACAGTTCAAGGTGGAAGTTCAGATTGTTTTTACTTTTAGTGACAATTTAGGAAAGAAAATAAATTTTCTAATTAATTAGCAGGAAATATCCTGAGTTAGCCATTAGGGAGAAATGCCTATGAAAGCAGTACCTTAATCAATTAGCAGGGATGCATTCTTAATTAAGTTCAAGCAAAGGGAATGGTGTATACTGCAATGCTAGTATTGAATTAATAATTTGTAAATAAGACTGTGGGTAGAAACTGCAGTGTACAATCCTTCTGAAGAATCCACTCTAAAAGCAATTATACACTATATTTACTTTAAATTTGGCATTTTATGACCTTTAACCTAAACTAATTAAACTCAATAATAAGATTAGAAAAAACAGTGCCTGCCTGGTCTGGAAGAACTTAAAAAATTACTTTTGATTCAGAAGTGACCACCCAAAATCATTAACATGAAGAGCATGACCAACCACTAGAAGAAAATATGTATTCAATTTCTGCTGAAGAAATGAAAGCATTTTTTAAATTCTTTTGACCACATACAGGGAAGCAGCAGAAATCTAAAATGTTTGTCATGCTTCTGCTTGAATCCTACAATTGCAGCATTCCCTGGCCTCCCTATGGTGGGTCTGCCTTCCCCACAAACACCTTTTCATAAATAAGAATACCAGGGATGACATTTTACTAAAGTTTCACTGCTCCCAAAGCCTTTCTCCAGGAAAACATAATTCCCAATCTAAGAATTCGATTCTTTTGAAGGTTCTTTCTAACAGGTACAATAGAGCAGCTCAGAGCGAGGAGTGACCTGTATCTCTGCTGCGGATTCACAGTGACACTGCTGGACATCCAGCGCTCCGGAGCCTCCACACAGCCCTGCCCACCCCCTGCCCTTTGCAGGCTGCAGGGGCAACAGCCTTTCCTGTGGCATACAAAAGTCCTTATTACTTTTTTTGTTCTGCTCAGAAGAAGAACACAATTTTTCCTGGGTTTCCTATATAAATAAAAATCAAGAATAAAATCTTTACTTGCGAACGGTGCTGTGCTGCTTTTCCAGTGGCATTTCAATTTTCACTCCAGATGACCTCCAGAGATTCTTTCCAACCTACATGTTTCTGTGGTTCTAGTATTTTATTTGCAAGATTTCCTCCAGTATGGGAGAAGTTTAACACTCTGGTCATAAACTATAATACACTTGATGTGAGAGGAGAGCTACAGAAAGCAGTGCTCACTTGTTAGTGAGGAATTGTAAATGAAATCACAAAAAGAATTTCCTACAACTCTGACTAGTTTTTATCCAGAGCCATGTCATCTTGGAGAAGATGGGAAATGAAATTTTAATGTTAGATTTGTAGCTATTATCACATATCCAATGACAGATATGTAGGTGAATTTTCATGTACTGATGGGTGTTCAAGGAAACCATTAGTCCATACTGCCTCCTTTTACTGGCATATCTCAAAACTGAAAGATAACTCCTGCCTCAGGGTTTATTTATATTATAGTATAACTGAAATAACTTAATAATCATACATGAATGTCAGCAAAGTTATTATTTAGCCAAATAAAGCTACATAAAAGTAAGATTTTCTTACTCTGCCATGATGTGATAAACATATCAGTGAGCAACTCTCAGCAGCAGCTCCACTTTGGGCTTCTACCTGGCTCATGCCTGAGACTCCACATTTGCTGGGTGAGAACTTTTCAACATTGTTTTCTCTGACTCTGCAAGGAAAAGCTCTTAAAATATGTATTGGTGTCTGGTTCTGTCAGCATGGCACAGCTCTAAAACATTCTCTGCATACAAATTTGTAGCTGTCATCACAGTTTTGGCATAGCACTGTTTGGGTGTCTGCATGTCCCACTTAGAGTTGTGGTGTATGTGACATGCAAACATTCTGGGCAAACACAATAAAGCTGATGTGTCCAACATCGGGTTTCCTTTGCATGCACAACTTGTCTGAGTGGAAAATGTGACTTGCTCTAAAATCTGATGCTGAGCTGCTGGGTCTTGGCAATTCCTCCAAGCCCTGAGCAGTGACAAAACAAACCCAGAATATAAATGATGGCAGATCTAATTTTCTCTGGGTTTTTATTATTAATCTTGGATTCCTTTATTCTGTCGTTCCTTAACCATGAATTAAGTGGGGGAAGAGATTACCCTCAGGCACCTGTGACTTTTGGCTCTCTGGTATAATTTAGCTACCAATGTATATTAGAGTGTGTGTTTTCAGGAAAAAGAACATAATTATCAAATCACTTATTTTGGGGAGTAGAGGTGCCTTCAGAAGTGAATACAAACCACTAGGCTACAACTCCTCTCATTCCTAAATGCCTACGGGGAACACCAGAACAAGCAGATCCCAAGCTGGACTCTCTTGGCAAGCTCCTGCTGCTTTCTTCGCTCAGTTCATGAGGAGACAGACTGGTAATTTCACAGGATTAGAAGCTAATTTAATTTTAGCTTTTAGTCATCTGTTCTTTCATTAGTATCTGATCAGCTGAAGAATGTGACAAGCTATCAAAATAACCAAAATACGTGGAATATTTTTTATTACTTTCAGCCTTGGATCCATCATTTTTCAGCATATTTTGTATTGAGAAAAATATGTACTAGTGGTCAATAGAGAAGAACTGCATACCTACATGTTAATTTGGATGTGACTCACCCATTTTCATGAAAAATTGTATCTGCGATATTGGATATACCTTTGCCAAAGGCATCTATCCTTCGAATATGCCTTGTTAACTTTCCAAGGAAATGGGATCCAAAGATATTACCAGAGATGAAGCACCTGGGGATGGAGCCATTTTTCGAGCTGCCTTTGATTGAGCTGCGTTGCTGCAGCAGCGATGCCCGAGCGCAGCTGAATGCGCTCTCAAAGTGACCCTGGCAGGCTCACAGTGACTGGATCTTCTCTCCCCGAACTTTTGATGAAATGCTCATGATTACATGCTGATTTTGTCAGAAGCTCCATCCAGGCATGAACAGTGTATCTACTGGCAGCAAGGTCACGAGATAGCAAGCTTCCATCCCACAAAATAACCTACCATTAAGAGCTCATTTTTACCAATTTATTGCCAAAGCTGCTGTGGAATGTATCTATAGATGTTTTCTTTTTAGATAGAGTTTAGCAAATGAGCTGGTTTCCAGTCAATTCTGACAACTTAGAGAAGTGCAAAGAAACACTCTGTGTATCCTGGGTTATAAAAGTATCCACACAGCACAGAGGGCACCAGAACAGGGAGCGTTTCCCTGCCGTGCTGGTGGCTCAGCTTCTCACACCTCCACCGCTCTAACAATCCAGATTATCACTGGCTGCACTTAGAAAAATCAAACCTGTGGCAAAACAGCTTCCAGATATTTTTGCCATTCCACACACTGATTTGTTGGAATGCAAATACCTGCTCATCACCATCATGATCTTGTTGTCATATTTGATACTCCCTGTGCTTTTCAGTTTGATTTTCTAACTCTTTGTCTTTAGAATAAGAGGAATTGGGATAACTCAATTCTATTAAATAGATTTATGACAGTGGAGAGATACTTTTGTAACATACTATATTTTGCTTTGGTTTTTATCCTTCTTACAATCTTAAGTTCTTATTCCTTCTCCAATGGAATGCTGTAACTTCTGTTTCCTCCTTTGGAAAAAAAAATGAAGAAGTAAAAGCAGACTTCTGTTTTATTGAGGTAGTGCTTCAAATTACTCAACAGAAACTGCAAGAAAAACTGATCTCTGCTTGTGATATCTGCAGCAAATTCCAAATCCAAATAGATTCTCTCTGACCAGATTTTAATATGTTTCCCACCAAAAATTAATAAATTTATTCTCTGGAAGGGGTTTGGTTTGGGGTTTTTTTTTGGCTTTTTTCCACCCAAAGTTCTAAGTCCTCCCCCTTTGTTTCTTCATAGCATTATCCTAATCCATTAATCTATTAATTGTTTTTCAGAAAAGTGTAATTACCTAAGAGGAACAGTTTCTTACAGATGTCAAATATATATATATATACACACACATATATATATACACATATATATATACATATATAATGTACTTTTCACAGAACAAACTGCTGTTTAGAACTTTTAAAAAACAGCAATAACAGAATGAGAAGTGAGTAAACTTCTGACAGACGAGTTTCCTTGAGACAACTTTTATGAAATACTTAGAAACCAGTTCTGACTGAGTCATTGAGACCTGAGGAAATACTTAATAAATCCTGAGCTTCTTTTTTTTTTAAGTCTTCCCCTTGGCCCTTCTGTCTTCTCAGAGGAAAATAATTGCTTACAATTATTTACTTCATAACTCCACAATCCTGTCACAATATACAGTGTACTCCCATCAATTCTTTTCTTGTCCACTGACTTTGCTGCACCACAGAAGCTGAGAGACAACTCTCCTGTATCTTCTGATTGCTGAAGATTGACAGACCCACGTTACAATGGGATCTGTCAGGACAGGCCAGATCTGACAGAAACATGAATCCTTGCGCAGTAGTTGACTTGAAGGCCTGTTATACTGAATTAGAAAACTATTTTATATAACATAAGTGTTTGATGTACTAAAATATGACATGGGTGACAACATCACTAGTGGAACCAACCAAAGTGTGTTAAAATAACTACTTAGTGAATTCTGAAGTGTGCCCTGACATATGTCTTGTAGCACTGCCAAGGAATCTTTCTGCCATTCCTCAGCCACCCCCAGCGCTGACTTCAGTGAGAAGGTTTAATAGTGCTGTCTCTGCCAGCTCACAGCTCTGCAATGAGATCATCTGCAGCTCCCTCAGCCCTGAGAGGCTCCAAGAGAAAAGTGTCCCATCTCTGAATCAACAGGGACCTCTTGCTCATCACAGGTTGAAAATAACACATCTCTTTGGTTGAAATTTGAGATTATTCCTAATCACAACACTGCAGTTGGGTTTATAGCTGCATCCAAGAGCTGTTCTCTAATCCCTTGGTTGGCATTACCACTACTCCTGTTCCTATGAATGGTCTGTATTAACTCTTATTGAGTGAACTTTCAGCCAAGTGCCCCAGGCAATGAGGAATGCAAGAACAAAGGTTTTTCATACTTCTGTGCTGCTCAGAGTCGACCTCCCTCTGACCTGCACCAAACATTAGGCTTGTCCATGAGACCATCAGTGTTAATTTACCCTTGGCTTACCTGCCCAAAGAGCGACTTCATAACAGGAACTGCAGGGCATCCCTAATTTGCAAAATCCAACCCAACAGTGCTTATTGTTGTGCAAATGGTTGAAGCTGCTGAAATGGCCACTCAAGTGCAGTCAAGTACAAGTCAAGAGTCAAGTACAATGAACAAGTATTTTACAGATTCTGCTAAAGGTCTTGAATACTCAGTTTAGGATTTGCTGTATAACTGAACTTACTTAAAAATGGTGCAGGTTTCTATTTCAGAAAAGATGTTAGTTCTCCCTAAATATATCTATGTGTGTACATGCTAGATATTATTTTGTGTAATTTTCTCATGTCATTATCAGAATGATATGCCAAACATACAAGAATGAAAATAGAAATTGTTCATAAATATAGAATATTAGCAAAAAAAAAAAAAAAAACAAACCCAAATGGGGAAGTATTTTATTACTTAGTCTTTTTTTTTTTTCTGTGACAATTTTTAAACACTCTAAAATTTCCACTTTAAATTGTGTAGGGGTTTTTTTGTTACTAAGTATTGAACTTGGAACATATGCCAAAGCATAGGAGGTTTTTGAATATTTACATAGTTCAAGAACAAATTTCTTTTGGTCACATTTTTCCAGTGCTTTTTTTCTTTTTTTTTCCCTCATTCTTGCCCATACAAAGTTTCAAATTAAAGAGACACTTATTTGACACATTATCTGCAATAGTGCCTCTGAGCACAGTGATTTGCTCAGTATTGACTTAAGGTGCCATTTATTCAAAGAAAAGACTCTCAGAAAAACTGGGATGCTTCAGGAATAGCACGAAGTATTGACCTAATCCAACCGTGCTTAGACAAACTGGCAATATCAAAATTGAAATAGTACATCTGGAGGCAAGAAGAAAAAAGTCTGGTGCCTCCACAATTTACATATTCTTGCAAGTAGCAGCATAAAATAAAGCCAGAACTGCTGTTGCAAAGCAAACCTTCTGGCTATGTGTAAATCTCTGCATAAAATCCAGGCAGCAGATCCTGAGCTGACACAGACATCAGACACAGGAATTTACAGCAGCAGATGATCGAGCTCTGCTTGGGTTTTTATGCTGCAGTGTGATGGAAAGATCTGGAATCACATTGCAAACAACAACCAGCTCCTGAAAACCCTTTCCCGGGTAGTTTGGTGAGCCCGGGAAGGTCACAGCGTGACCTGAAGTGACTGAGCTGCACACACTGTGGCTCACAGTGCAAATTTTCACAAGCACAAAAACACTCACAAACTGTACTTCACAAATGTACTTTCCAAAGGATTACGGAACCTGCAGCAGCAATCTGTGGAACAGCAAATCCCACACCACCACTGCAGATAACAGATCCGTCATCCCCAACAGCAGAGGCAGAGTTGGAGCCTGGTGTCTCTGGGCTTTCTCTTGTTTCTCTGCTTTGCAAAGGCTGCACAGCATTTTTTCAATACACCCATTTCACCACATTTAAAACAAATTCTCTGTCATGCTTCAAAATCAGTTCCACTCAGCATTTCTTCAGTCAATAGTCACTGGCCACTTGCGATCTGCACTTGGAGGTTTGGGATCTCCAGTACCATCCCCTTTCCAAGGAGCTGCTGTCCTTGTTGCTTGTTCCCTTCAGGACCCTTGCTATGCAATAAACCACCACACTTGGCTACATATTTCATCAAAACAGGACTTTTTCTAGCTCTCTATGCTCTGTTTTCATGTACGTAGCCAACTGCTATTTTCAAAAGCTGTTTGGGTCATGTGTAACAAATACAGATAAAAGCAGAATGGTGTCAAAAACGTCCCGACCCCATCTTGGACAGGTAACTTTTGTCCCGTAATCCACAACTGTCTTTAAGCTCTGCCTATGGCTGGGGGATGGGTTGGACCAGGAGGTGCCTTGTTGGGGGAGTCACTTCATCCCTCACATCTCATGGCTTGTTGTCCCACACTCCCTTTCCAGCCCAAGAGTCCCTGTATATGATTTCCTCCTGCACCTTCATGCCATAGCAGTGATTTTCTTGGAAGAAAAACAGGAAAATAATATTCTTTAATAAAGTTTTGCAGCAACAAAATGCAAAAAGTCTGCTTAGTGTGATTGCACTTGTAATAAAACAGTTTTTTCTTCATTATTTTTGTTATTCTTCTAGATCACAGTGAATTTTTTTCTGGGGGAAGGGCTTTTCTGTTTTTATTTCTAATTCATTACTAGTTGTGAAAGAAAATAATTGGTTAGTTTCTATTTTTAAACAGAAAGTAAATTATGAACTATTTTCTACCTGAGGTCACATGGAAAACACAATATTTGAGTTTCCAGATTCATGGGTTTAATCTTAGCCTCTGAGCAAGCTATTATTGAATCATGTATGGACAATAATCAAGGATGCAGATATTATTATTTGATGTTTTAGGACATTTTCATTGAAAAGTTGAACACTGCAATGCAATAATCCTACACTTTGGAGTGAGCTTTCTGGATACAGCTTTATGAATATGCATTGCATAGCTGTTTTTCTTTTCTAACTTTTTATATAAAGTCTCATATGCAAATTCCCACTGCAGAGAATCTCTGACGAGCCCTGAATTTACTTCGAAGTTACACTCTCATTTATTATGGACTAACCCCAGAACGCTTTTTCTCAGTGTTGGAGAACAAAGTTTACTGTACTCAAAGGTCAAATTATGTGTAAAAGTCCAAAAACTCAGCATAGTTGGAACATGTAATGGCCTAATGATCCAGTATCTGGTTTTCCTGTAAACGGTATTCATTAAAAAATGTTCTTGCACTAATATGAGGTGCAAAAATAGTCAGCCTTTCTTGATGTAACTTTTGGGTCATTCTGCTTCCAAAGCTCATATGCAACAGCTTCTTTTACTCATTATGGTGGTTTTAATTAAAATTTTTAAAGACTAGATCAAATTTCCAATTGTAGGTTCAGGAAATGCTCCTTTCAAAACCTTCTCCTGTACCTGAATGTTTTGAAGACTGTGGTCACCTAAAGGTTTCATGTGCATATGTACAAAATAAGATACACAGACCACAATGCCAGCAGATTTTGGCGGTGATTAGTTACAAACTGCAACTCTGTTCTGATGCTGTTTCACTGAAAACCATAGAATTGCAGTGTGTTGCTCTCATTAAATCAATTTAATCTACTCAACAGCAGAAGCTGATGTTTTACAAGCCATTTCATCCCTCTCATGTCATGGAGTGATGCAGAAACACTTTGTTTACCCAGCGAGGTGCTGTTGTGTACAGATCGTATGATATTTTGGTTAAAAATATTCACAGACTTCACATAGGTTTAAATATTTTGGATTTCTGAGTATGGACTTTGACAGAGGTGAATTTTTTTTGTTGTTTTTTTTTTCCAAAGTGACTGAAAAATGCAACATAATTATTGGAATGACTTCCAATAGAATACAGCGCAAGATGAATTATTGTGCTTTGGTTTATTTTCCTCTCCCATTTTTGCTTATGTGATGAAACATCACTAGTACAATAAAAAGATAATGTAGCATTGTAAGTACCAGATGAAATACTTCCAGTGCCTCCAGGTAGGTGTGATTATTACCCTACACCCAGCCCTAATTTACAGTTCTCTAAAGGCTACCTACTAGCTGGAAATGTTGCTTAGCTTTCCACTTTTAGATAATGTCTTAAAATTGTTGATGCTAGTACTGTGTTTAATTTTAACCCTTTTAATTCTAGAAGTTATTTTCATTGATGTTCTCAAGATTCTTTTCTTACTTAAACTTCACTGGCTTCTTTGGATTAAGTAATAAAGTTTTATTATTTGTACTATTAAAAGAAATAGAAGGCCTAATTATGAAATAAAAAATGTATCTGCTCATAAAGAACAAAACACAGGCAAGTGGAAGACAGATACAGGTTAATTCCATAATAAGATGAAATAAGAAGACACAAGAAATGACAAGATCTCAAAGGAAAAAAAAATAAAAAGAGCATGGCTGATGGGTAAAAGCATCTGATGGCTTAAGTAAGATGAGAATGGCTTTAAACTGAATATGTGAGATTAAAAGTTTGGTGGCAATAGTTTTATCTGAGCTCAGAAGCTGAAGTGGGGTAAGATTGAGAGGAAAAGAGCTCCAGGCAACCTTAATTAGAACACTGCATAAACCCACAGAAAACAAAGAGCAGCAGCAGCGATTTCAGGTGTTTGGTGAATTTAAAGGTTGGGAGGCTTAAGGCTTAATCATGTTTTTATTGTCAAGGGAAATGAAAGGAAAGTAAAAAACAGTGCAAGTCATATAAGGAAATGTGATGGGACAAGTAGAACAGGTAGAGTAGGAAGTAGATAAGAAACTTGTGCTGCTTCTTTGTGATGGAAAAAAAAAGTCAAACCAACAGGAAGGCACAGAAAAACACCTCATTTTGTCAATTCTTTTTTCCAGAAGAAAGTGACAAGATATTATGCAGTGATATAAAAATAAATGGAAGCAAGGGAAGAATAAGAAGGAAGCACAGATTTGAGAGAATTTTAAAACAAGTCCAAAATATGTCGGGTGCTACATGCAGGAAAAAGCTGATGGCTGTATTGAATAAGACATCTGTGGAAAGACAGAAACAACAGCATGCCTCAAAGGAAGAGGAGTGCTCAATAAAATAGTAAAGAAAAGCTATTTTGGTGCAGAGAAGTTTTGTAGTAGGGCCACAGATTAAATGAAAATGTGAACAAGGAAATACATGGCTCAAAAGAAATTACTTATTAGCCTGTAAGCTGAAGCATCAAGAGTAAGTGTAGGATAATTGAAAGGAGGAAAACAAAGATCCAGATGGGAATGTGCTGCTGTTAATGGGAAGAGCTGATTGAAGAGTATAGTCAGTAAGTTAGAGCAAGAAAGGGACAGAGAAACTGTTTGCGATATCACTCTGGGGAACTGAAACCATGCAGAGAGAGCAAACTTGTTGGAAAAAAACCACAATTCTGATCCAAAACCTATGCCAGAAGCCAGAAATGTGTAAGGGTTTCCTTATGTGTTTTGCAAAACATGTACTGCAGATTTTCCTGGGGTTTGCAGCACAATGTAACTGCCTCAGACCCGCAGGGAAGTGATGGGAATCCTGGACAGCTTCCAGCACTGGTCCTGCTTCCCTTCCAATTAGAACCCACTCTCTTTGCAAGAGGGTTCAGTGTCACAGTCTGCCAGAGCTTTGGCCTCACTCAGCTGACAGAGTTCACTAGAAAAAGATGAGACAGCTCCTCACTATTTGAAAAAACAAACACAGACATGAACAGCAACAACAAAAAAACCCCCCTCAATGCCCTAAGGGTACAACGACAAGGAGTGTGACTCCAGTGATGATGTTGTGAGGTAGCACACACATTAAAATATATTTATATTTGTATGAATATAAATATTTCAGGGTCTAGAAAAAGTCCAGAAAAAGTGAGATTATTGATCTCTGGGATAAAGCTTACAGTCTTTTGTTCTTCATGTTCAGTTCTGTAAAATTTGCAGAGTTTGGGGCACTTTCTTTTGCCTCAGAAAACTAAAGAAATCCTGTACTATTCCTCAGAAAGCCTGTCTAGTCAGACAAAGCAGAGTAACAGAGCCCAGAAGAAAGAACCCTCTTCAGGAAAGTTGTTCTCTGCTCTAACTCTGCACAGAGATGCCAGAGGCACTCCTGGCCCTCTCCATGGCCATTAGAGAGAGGCTGCTTGTAGGAATTTACCAACATAACAATATTCCAGAAGGTTAATTGGAATTAAGTAAAATGTATGAACTTTGAAGTGGATTGATTACATTATCCTAAGTCCTTGTGTACTATTCTTATTTAAAATTAAAATGATCTTAATTTAGTTTATCTTATTTCATTCCTAAACTAACGATAAAATGAACTAAGATAATTTCAGACCTCATTTGCATTAATTTTCCCGTGTACACATGTGTAAACAAGCATCCTAAAACTTGAAACCTCGTTCAGTTTCATTAAACTTATCAATAATGCATCAGAACTTTAAAACTGGTTTCCAGACACAAGCTCTTCATGATGCCATCATTTGGGATGATCAGAATATCCAGAATAATGGAGATTTGTGAACCTACTAGCTTTGTAAAGTTTTCAAATCCTTTAGAAACAGAAATTCCTTTTGCAGAAAAACCTTTTTTTTATGCAATTGTATTAAAAAGGGGGTCAGAGCAAACGGAAAGTTTTATAAACATCCTGATTCACACCTACTTCATCTTTGAAATCATCGCATCCTAAAGACAGGAGAATTTCACAAAATACTTCACAAACCCCAACAGATGTTGTGATTATGATGCTTCTTTAGAGGTCAATGAGCACAGAACATGAGAAAATGTGCGATCCTGTAACATATAATTAAGATCAAATAAATTTTCCAGCAGTCCTGCTGAATGAAGGCTGACTGTTTATTGAGGTTATTCAGCAAGTGGGTGATGAAAAAGGAGTTCTAATGAAATCTGAGGAAATAACTCAAGTATTCTTAATAAAATGCCAGAAACAAATCTGAAGCCAATGTCATGGTCAGTTTATCTCATCTGATTGGCAAAAAGCACAATTGCCTGACAGCTGTAATAAAGCGAGCTCTGAAAAATACTTTTAAGGATATTGCTGCCAGTGAAAATGTCTTACAATTCTTTATCAAAACTGAGAAATACAGCAAACATATATTCACAGGAGAGGATTGTTGGAATGTTTGTTGTGTGACAAAATATTCCAGAGAAAACAGAAGGAATTCATAATGACACAATAGATAAATTAAATCTTGCCTACAGAACAACACCAGTAAAGGAGCAGTGCCCTGAATGCCCACAATGACTGGGCACTAATTAGGAGGCTTTTCACCAACAAAATAATTACAAGTTGCATTTTATCTGCCAAATGGCCAAATCTTACTAATTATGGATTCGTAAATTGACAGACATGAGTTGTTTATTTAGTACTGCTGTTAGACTGATTAAAAATAGTATTTTTTACCTATAAAGCCTTTGCTACATTATTTTTTCCTATACGAGACTTGTGACAAATGTGTTGTTAAAGACGTTCTTTTGGAATGCAGGAGTCACTTTTATCCTGTGCAAGGACAAAATTTACTGAAAACTATTAAGAAGAAGGGGTATAAAATACCATAATGATGTAGAAAGTGGGTAAGGAACAGGAATCAGGAGAGCCATTTGCTGTTTCTAAATGTACAGCTGGCATCTTGTGTGACCTCAGGTATCTAAACAGCTACAGTTCTCTCAAAAAATGGGAGAATGCCTGAAAATTAGTAGTTCTTATGGAAAAATGAACTTGTGACAAACAGCAGAGGTAGATCACCTTGGATTAAAAGAGTTGTACAAAGCCTCAGAAGGTAAAGCTTTCTTGTAGCTCAGCATCAGACTCGATGTTCTTGGTTCATATCTTAGAGCCACACACAATTTGCACTGTAATTCCAACCAACCACTACCCTTCCTCATCTCAGCACGCTCCTTTGGCACAGTGTTTGCTGCTTTTTCACCATAATCAGGCCACTCAGAGAAGAAAGAATAACATTAGGCCAGATTGCTGCTGGTCTGACTGCAATTAGAAAGCAGAGCTCTGCCTGGGTTTTGTTCATTAAACAGGAAGGTCACAGGTAGCTTTGAACTGACACTCATTCTTTGTGTGCAAACATTCTCTTTCATGTACTTACCCCACCTCTTTCATACTATCCAATGTGAATTCTTTGACAACTTCCTAAAGTATTTTAAAGCAAACTTATTTAAAAATTGGAAAAGTCAACTCATTAAATAACATATTTGTAGTAAGAGCCTTTTATCTTCCACTGAAGGCAATAACAAGAGTCTCTGAAAATTTTTCAATAGACAACAAACAGGCTCTTTGAGTTTAGTGCTTTCTGAAGTGACTGATCCTGACTTTCTCATGAAGGTGTTTTCCATATGCACTAGATATATGGAAACACTGAAAGAAAAAAAAAGGAAAGTATTTTTAATTGCATTTACTATAAGCTATACCATTTTACATCTTTAGGTTTACTAGAAATGTAGAAAGTATTTCTTGACAGTTATATGGTTTTCCTATTATTTCCTTTATGTATCATGGCTTATTTAAAAGCTAAATCCAGTTTTGGACAAACTGTACATTAACTGATTGTGAACCAGCAGGACCTCTACTAAAGACATCATGTAATCTGCATAGTCAAGTGATGCAGTGAACAGACAGCTCTGGTAACAGGTGTAGAAGGAAATTCCATCTTGGATGATAATTCTGACTGGAACCTACCTTTAATTTAAAAAAAACAAACCAAAACAAAACATTACTCACAGAAAGATTTATCCAAAATTAACTGGTCATTGCATTACTCAGCAGTAACGGCACATTATTTGTTCTATCCTGCATGTACACAGAACAATGCAAGCAACTGAGATTCCACTCTGTAAGCACCAAAAGACAATCACTAACCTGCAGGTCAGTAACTCAAAAAGAAGTTGGGTTAGAAGCAATGTTGTAAGTGGAAATTCTTACAGATAACTAGATCTCAATTCTTTCTTTCAGTCCTTTCCATTTGGGTGCAAAACAGACAGACGTGAGTTGAACCGGTTCTTATTTGATGTTCCTGGTTCTGAACTGCTTGGCCAGGAATGCAAATTACAGATCCACGTCGATCCTGTAAATTATAGCATTGGAATGCTCCTCACACCTCAGCACACTCAAACTTTTTGAAACCATGGTATTCAGAAAAAGAGAAGCACTTTATATACACTCAGCTCTAATTCAGTAAAGAACGAAAAGGAAGAAACAGTTTTTGTAAGTCTTTGATTTCTGTATCTCACACAAACTATTTCTAAAAAGAGCAGAGATTTTTGCTCATTTAAAAATGAGTTATGTGATGATTACCTCAAGGAATATTAAGGGAAACATGAGGATAATTCCATCAAGGCTTTTAGAAATCCTGTGTGCGTGATTCGTCTTTCTTTTCCGAGGGTTAAGAATCTCAACTGCAATGGCAGAAACAACCATTTATCTGCCATTGTTCATTCCCAAGAGTTATTCCTGAGCACTGAGTTAGTTTTCACAAGTAGGTAACTACCTTGGCTTTTATTCAGAACATGTACTGTCTGCACTGTTCATTGGTTGGGTCATACACAATTTACTCTTTTATGCATTCTCATCTCATTTTTGCTTTCTTATTTAAATGCAGTTTTATTTATTGTGGTGTAAAAAAAAACCAGCCTCAATCCAAGGTGATTGCTAAGACAAAAGAAGTGCTCAGTAGGTTTATGTCACTCCTGCCCACACAGTGTCATTCTCTACGTGCTGGTACCTGAAGTTGGGAGAGTGGGACGTTGTTGGGGATTTTTCCACGTTTTTATTTCTGAGATAATTTTCAGCTTTGTTTAATTGTAGAGATGTCAGTAGCCCAAAGAAATCTAGGAAAGGAAGAACCAGAGTTGCAAACTCAACTACAGGGTTAGCAGAATGGCTTTTAATTGCTATTGTTGTCACTTTTTACTCTTTTCATTTCTTGTAAGTTTTAAATAAATACTTTAAGATTATGGAGTACTGTAAGCACAGTTGTTGACAGGTTGTAGAAATATGGAAGCTTTGTCCAAGCATTAGGAATCCTGTGTGCATAGATACACTTCTTCACACACTAATTTCAGACAAAACACTGTTGAGATTGAAAAAGTCAAGTACTCAAGGAGACAACATGCTGAAATAGGCTTGTGCTTGCAGTCTGGGGCCTCTGTATGTGCACAGTTTGATACAGTTTTTGATAACAAAGTCTTGGACATGGAGATTTTATTTAGCACATAATACATTGTGTTGCTGTGCCTTCGTTAGTGTATGACTTCTTTAATTTTTACTACATGCTTCAAACACAGCTATCAGGACAGAGCCACTTTGTATCTTCATCACTGGATCATCTGACCACTAATAATAATGAATCTACTCTCATGAGTCTTTTGAGGAAGTATGAGATGAACAACAACTAAAGGAATTAAGGTGGACAGAAATGAAGATAAAGGTACTCACAAGTGTTTGATGAGCAATCTGAAGCAGTTAAGACCCAGCAGTCTGGAGTACTTACAGAACTTTAAAACAAATCTTGTCAGAAAAATTATACACAAAAGTTTTAGTTAGAAATGTATTGATTTAACAAAATTGTAACAGACTGGGAAATACACTGTTTCAGTGATGTAATTATCCCTGGCCTGGGCTTCAAGTTTAATTAATGAATAACGGAAATTAAAACCAGAACCTGCTATTTATCCACCCTTATAAGAGAGAAGTAAATCATCTTTAAACCCAGAATCATAGCTGAGAAGCATTCAGTCTGCACCTTCAGTCCACTGACGGTCCATGGTGTACTAATACAACACTGCAGTCAAAGATCATGTGTTTAAAGAATCAGGCAGCCCTATCTCCTGGTTGTTAAAATAGAAACTCAGCAATCAAGAAACACTTCAATAACATCCAAGAGTTTGCTAAACAAAAACAACTGCAGTATTGGCAATAAAATATTATTAGAACAAGGAAAGGACAATTATCATGAATTTATATTCCCGTCATATGCTTAGCACAATGAATTGCCCACTTAAGCTTTGAAACAAAAGGTATAGAAGAACATGGTAACACTCAGGCAGGTTTTAAGTTTGAGCAGATGTCAGTCATTCCATCAGGTTCAGCTTCTCATCACATCCTTCACTTTTGCACTTCTACAGGGACAGCAGCCATTCTACTCCTACCCTGAAAGCCGCCTTTCAAATTGACTTCCTTCAGCAAAGCACTGCATGTTATCTGTGAGGAAGGATGAGACACAGCCGGAGCTACACGGTGTGCACACCGGGCTACAAGGAGGCCTTGCTATGGAAACTCCACCCAGTTATGAGAAGGTATGGGGCAAGACAGGCCTTTTCTGGAACCAGAATTATTTCCCATTAAGCTGCCTAATGACCCTAGGATATTGGTGGGCCCCAACCATTTCTTAATAATGGATATTATGACTCATCCATCCATTCTCCCTTCCTTTTCAATGCACCATTGAAAAGATAGGAAGCCATTTTAGCAACATACTCTAATATATCACAGCAATTTAACTTCTAATAGATTTTATTATTGCTTTTAATTCTTTTTTCTTTCAAGGATATTGATTTTGAGAGTACACTATTCTTGCAATTAGATACAACTGGTTTTTCAGTATGTAATCATTTTTGCTTTGTAACTCGGAGGAGACAAACTGCCTTAATATAACCTCTGATCTCTCTGAGTCATGTACAGATGTTAAAATAACAAGGACATAAATGTGATACACAAGTTAGTGAATACAAAACAATACTGTACCTATAACACACCAAAGAAGTGGTTTTAGTGTCTGACTTGCCAACACACTAAAACCTACCACTGCTACGTAGTCACACACACAGCACTGAGACAGCAGGCAGGTAAAGCAGCCCAAGGTAACAGCTGGATGACACAAAATGCTCACTCAAAGTTCTCACAATTAGTCTACCAAGAACTGCAGCAGCATCTCCACCACAGCCTCAGACATCCATTCCTCAGCAAGCACATACTCCATCCTCTGCAAAAGTATTCTATAGAGAAGATATTTCATGGTCTGCTTCTCTGTGAAGATTTACATAAACCCAGCAAGCTGCCTCAGTGAGAAGGTGGTGCTTTACAAGGCTGGATTGCTGTTTCTTCTATCAATAGCTCTTGTTTAAGCATAACACTGTGAGCTGCTTCTCTTCTATTAACAATTTTGCTGCTGTTCTGAACATATTAAGCAGTTTCCCTAGTGATGCAGAAACAAGGCATTAAAGCATGACAAGAAACATTATCCTAGTATTATCACAAAAAATATATTTACTATTCACAGCATTGGCATTTATTTCTTCTGGAGGAATAAAGTGTTAAAAATCAATGGAATTTTTTCAGTACCTTTTTGCACAATTAAAGCTGATTACAATAACCTAGTTTAAATTTCTGCTTTATTTTCCTAATCTGTGTCATGCCGTCACAGCTCTTTCATTTTTAATTCCAAATAATCTTTTATTTTTTTTGTGCACTTAGAGCAAGAAATTGACATTTCCTTTAGATATCAGCAGGGTGGTACCAGTTCTTTCTTTTATGATCTACATGAAAGCATGGTCCTGTTGTAAGAGGGCGTTTGATTTTAGTACACACACAGTGTCCTTCAAACTGTAACTTGTAATTATCAATGCCAGAGTAAACAGCAAATTCCTGCCAGAGAGAGTAAGAAACTAAGACAGCTACTGGTTAGTGCTCCAGAAAAGATAATAGTCTTTTCTTGTGGTTCTATCAAAATTAAATAAGACTTAAATGACATAAAGATGTTAGCCATCACTCCCAAATCAAGCTGGCTTGTTTCCAATGCCTTCAATGTACACACCAACCCTGTAGCCAACATTGCCTCGAAACCTTGTGTAAAAAACAGTAGAAATTACCATAAAAACTTCCCTATATATTCAAGTGATCATGGTCTTTCCTACCTGTAATTTAGACTAGATTTTTTTTTTCTTCTTTGAGAAAACACCAGAAAAGCTCAGTCATAAGGAACTACTCAAACCGCTGTGGAACAACACAGAAATCACCGAATCACCAAGACCTGTCGCTATTCCTATGAGTGACTTAAAAGCTCCTAAGAACAAATTCAGCAACTGGACATTTTGTTTCGCTCTTTAGTCATAGGCACATAGTGCCATAATTTTTTCTGCACACATATATATATATATACACACTTTTTTTTTCTTCTAAGGGAAATAAGAGCTGGGGGTGTACCTAGCTTTTAAGACTCCAAATGGACACATTCTTTCCTCAGGAAAAAGCAGCTCCTCCACAACCACAGGCACCTGAAATATTTAAAACTATAAAACTGTCTAAGACCATTATTGATTTTACTGTGTATGAAGCAGCTGAAGCATTAGACAGCAGACATTCCCAGCCATAAACATTACAAGGTATCTCTGTATCTTCAGCAAATACAGAACGCTGTTGTTAATGTAGCAGATTATTCACTCTGGAGTCGCAGTCCTGGAAGTGTCCTTGGTGTTTGCTTCTCTACTTTCAGCCCCAATGACAAGCAGAAGGGCAAGGCTGCTGCCACTTTTTACCATCTAATACCATGTTAAGCAAGCACCACCTGAATAGTCATCTTCCTGAGGACTTCTTGTAATTGCAGTTGCAAATCTGTCATATCTGGAAGCCTCTGGAACTTTTTGTAGTCTTATTAGAAGTGAGAGAGACAAGCCAGCTCAGTGGCACTGTGCTCATGAAAAGCAGCCCAAAACAACTTAATGGACCATATCATCCATAGAACCCACCCATTCTAATTTAATAAAAAACAACAAAAAAGAACCCACTCAAAGGTGTAATGGCCCTGTTTTAAATCACATGCTGCACTGGGATTAGAAAATAATTATTATTCCTCTTTTAAGGTAAGCAGATTATCACGCTGCTAATTATTCTCAAAGGAATAGAAGAGATGAGAAAACAATCTAAAACTTTTCCTGATGGAACTAAACTCATGACTAGTCTTAATAGGCTCCTCATAATTACCAACAACTTTTGCTTTGCTAGTTCCTGAAAGAATTGTCAGCAGGATAACACCTGAGTCTGACCTTCCACATACAAAATTCTGTTGGCTGCCTACACTTCTGCATAAACAAAGATGGAATAATCCCTCAGTAGCACAAAGTTTTGCCTCTGCTGTGCTGCCACCTAAAGGGTAAGAAAAAAGGGAGGAGAATTAGATTTTCCGTGTGCTCCGTGGGAATTATGAACTAATTGGCACTTGACTATCCAAATTCTAGGTTTTCATGAGAACTGCACGTGAAAGCTGAGGGAGGCTGACTCAATGTTGTGGTCTGGATCACCACCAGCAGCACTGTAAAATATGCACTTGTAGAGACTTCCTGACGTTGGAATGTTGGGAGTCGAATTATTTATGGACTGCATGACAATTTACAGCCCTGAGGGATTTCCACAGGTAGATAAGAGCCTCAATCCACCTTTTCCTGCTTTGTGGCTGAGTGTGCAGCCATACCAAAGTCATCCTTAGTCTTCCTCCTTAGTCCACCTCTGCACTGACAATGAAGAGCAAGGTCATATTCACCAGGTGTGTTTCCCCAAGAAACCTACAATGCTAATTACAAAACTTACCTAATCACCTTGTAATTTTTTTTTAGTTTATCACAGTGTTCTGTTTATTCTTTCCTATGAATTAAAAAAAAAATATTTTTGCAAGTACATTTTCATCTACATTTATAAACAAACAAAGAAAAAATAGAAAACAATCACAGAGGTCCCATTAAGTTTTTTATCTCACAAAGAGAATATTGAAATTTATGGAGTTTGCTTATACAAACACTTATTCCATAATGGATCCCAAAACCAAAAGTATAAACTATTAGAGAAGTGTTTTTTCAGGTTGTATCCATTTGCTTTGTCTTAGAATTTATTCTATGTACTGCTCCTAAAACAGGATCACTCTGAAGTTCATTTCTTGCCTAAAAAAAGGAAGAGGTTTTCCCCCAAGTCCTTGATTTCTTAGATTGCCCAGTCTGCCTTCAAATAAGCAAAGGAAAATTTAACTAATGTCTGAAGCCATATAAGTTATTCGTATGAAAATAAGGCATTTAAATCAGAGCCAGCAACTAGGCAATAACATTTGCAGTTAATCTCAATTTCATATTGAAAATCATCACTTAGGGCAGCATTGACTGCAAAATTCATATTTAGGTTTATGGCTGGAGAACCAGCAAGAAACACGAGGTAGTAAAAGAAATAAACAGAAAGAAGTAGATATAAATAATTAAAAGAGGTTTTGTTTAAGGAAGAAACATGAATCAAAGCGAAAGAAGGAATGTTAAATGAAGTGGAAACTGCCTGTTATCAGATTATTTAAATTGTTTGTTCCCATAGTAATTACAAATTGTTTCAGTCAAAACCAGGCATAGTATGAGCAGTCTGGTGATTAGAGAATGAGGCTACAGTAGGACAATTTCACCTCCACCATATTGTTTCTAGATGATAAAAACTTTTGAATAAGTCACCTTCTGCCTGTGTTTCCAGGTTTAAAGGGATCACAACCCACAAAAAAAGCTTTGTGTAGAAAAACTAAAAATGTTGGTGAAACACTTGGTTAATGTAGGGGAATAGATCAGGGAAGATTTCCCAGCCCTTGTTAGCAGTGGACACCACATGGAGCAGCAAATTCAGGAAATGATGATGATCTTTTACTACTTGTTCCTTGACTTAAACAGCAACCATAGAAACTCCTGAAAGAAGTTGAGTCTCTTTCCCCACACACTCCAGAGCAAAGAGTGGCTACTGAACCATAACTACGTGAAGGCAGAGCCCCAAATCTCATGAGCTGTCAGTTCTGCTCAGCCACATCCTTGCAAATAAGGAAGTTTCATAAAGTAGGTCGTGTGTAGTCAAGTGCTGAAAAATATATGCATTTTGAGCAAAATATGCCAAAATTCACAAGGATTATTTTGTTTGTAGATGGAGGACAAGGAAATATGAAATATCAACCACAGAAATCACAGACTGTTCTGAGTTGGAAGGGACCCACAAGGATCATCGAGGCCAACTCTTAAGTCAATGCCACATAGAGGCAGTTTAGTTTTGTACTTTAAGAGTAAGCAAAGGTGACTTTAGCCCATATTTATATATGCCACAGAAGGAATTAATCAGCTGCCCCCCTCAAGAGTGAGCAGAACAAGTGAAAGCAACTGGAAACACAGAAGAATTCTTACTTTCTTCTGCAGTCCCATGAAATAGTGTGCACATTGCCAGGCACTGCTGCGTGGCCTGACTGAAAATAGACAGTTTGGTCTAAAGAAGAATTATCCTTGCTCTTTTCCACTGATTCTAGAAGAGATTTAGGATTTTTTAGCTGGATTGTATTTACTCAAATTAGAAAAAAAATAACATGAATCACATGCAGCTGTTTGTGAAAAACGAAACACCCTGAAAAGACTGAATACGTAGAAATTTAAATAACAAAACATTTACCCAAAACAATTTCAAAATGTATCTTCATTACTCATTTTGACTAAAAAAAAAAATTTGAAAATGGAACAACAAAATATGTGATTTTATCAAAACTTTGTATTTTGATTTAACTTAACGGAGCCAAATTTCCTGTGGTTTTTAAAAATAATTTTAGAATTTTATTTTAATATTAGCTATTTGAACACCCGAGGTCATTTTTTGGCAGGTCTTAACTGGAATAGGAAAATGTGAGTTACTCTGGCAAACAAACAGCTCATCAGAGTAGTTGAGAGAACACAAATAATTCATGTGTGTTTCAGTTTGTATTATTAATTGAAAAGAAGGACTTCCAGGAGTTTTCAATACTGGGTTGGATGAGGAGTATTTTAAAGGAATCCTTAATTTAGTAAAAAAAGTATCACAAATTTGAAAAATAGAAATACACATCAGTACTCATCTGTCATCAGTTAAGAGTAATTAAAAGTAATCAGACACTTTAGAATTTGAGCCAAATTTTAAATTAAACCTCCTTAAACGCAGCCAACTTGCAAAGAATCACCTTATTTGTCTTCTGCAAAATCCAAGGAAAGCCTTTGTGACTGGGAGCTCTAATTACAAAGGCCAAATGCATCTTTCCAGACAACCTTGTGCACCCACATCTTGCATGCACACGTTTTCTTCATTACAGACATATTTAGAGATCTCTTTCTACTCTAAGTCTGTTGCTTATTTCCCTGCAGAAGCAGCAAAGCAACAGTGCAGGTTATCACAGGTCAGGAAAACTGCAAGAATCCAAAGTCAACAGAGCTCGTTTGAGAGGTCTTAAGAACAGCCTCATTTATGGGCAGCTACTTTGTTCCTGTATTATTTTGTTTGGGGGGAATTCTCTCCTGGCTTGTTGCAGGCTTTTACAATAAGTAAGATATGCAAGGCAGAAGTTGGATATATTTACCCTAAAAAACTAGGTCAAAGGATATTTCTTTTAAGAAATGGTTTTTTTGTGGGTTTTTTTGGTAAAAAAAAAAAACCCTCTACAAATGCAGAATGGGTTGTCCAGGGTGAGTGAAAACATTGAGTGCCTTATTTTGTGTTAAATAAACTAAGCTGGTAGAGCAACAACACTCTGCAATTATTTATTAGGTGAAAACCATTGCCTGGCTGCAAAAAGAATGTACTTTAAGTGCTGTGAGGTTTGTCAGAGGGAAGCAAACAGCCAAACCCAAAGATATGATGCTTCTATTTATGTGAATCAGATCACACTGCTCTTAAACATTTATCTGAAGTTCAGGATGGATCACAGATGAAGTAAAGTTTACACATTTCTATTAAACAGCATAAAAAGATCAGGTTGCATTTCCCCTCACAACATACTAAAAATTGCATCAAGGAATATGACTTGGTTATGCTAGTCAGAAATGGAGAAAGGCTCATTTCAAAATTATTGGGAGATTCACAGCTCTTTACATTAAAAGATGACTCCAAGGCATGAGCAAATAAGGAAACTCAGGCACATTTCTACCATACCAGCTGTAAGCAGATGGGAGAGAATTAATTATCAAAAAGAGTTAAGTGTAAGATAGATTTTTGTTCCTGCAAAGGAACATCACATATATTACCAGGGCAACATGAGAAGATTTCTAGGGTAAAATGAAGTTAAAATAGTGCAGTGTGTGGATAAAACTAGGCTGTCTCAGGGTTTAAAATGGTATTTTTCCAAGGTTTATGAGTAATCAGTTGAAGAATGTCGGTGAGTCTGCTTGTCTCCAATTTCTTCTTCGTGTTTACGGATCGTTGCACCTGAGCCTGGGTCTCCCTTGGGAACTTATTATGCAGCAAATAAGGCTGTACATTTGCAGGGACTCCTCTCTGGCTCCACTTGTGGACAGTGTTAATGTGCCATAAGAACCCTCTGTAAAGTTCACTCTCCCTTTTTCAAAACTGAACAACACTGAGCTTAGAGAACTTCGAGGGGAATCTCTGTGGATCACTGAGAGAACTGGAATTTCCCATTTATATTCAATTCCTTCCAAACACAAACATGTTTGGGTAGGAAGAAGAGTAGAACTGCAGCTCTGTGTGCCAGAGCACTCTCTGCAGACACTCCTTACCTGTGCTTGTGTTTCCTACCCCAGGAGCCTCCACTAAGCACGGTGCCAAGTGCCAGGATTAGCTCTCACTTCACTGTAGACATTGGAACTGTCACTCCTTATTGAACAACCAAACCAATATAAAAATAGATATAATCATAAACCACAGGAACAAAATAGGAAATATTGGCCTGTGAGCTGTATTAAACACGTTGCTCCAGAAATGGTGTGTGCAAACTGCAGTGCCACTCCCCCCAACCAAACACATGATTTGAACTGAACATTAATACTAAGAATGATAAACTCACTGATGATTTAAGAGGTAAAGAATGGAATGGGAACTTCATTGTGAGTACTGACAGGACCAGAGGAAATGGCCTCAAGCTGTGCCAAGGGAGATTCCTTTTCAACATTAGAAGGATTTTTGTCCGTGGAAAGGAATTGTAGTGGACTGTCTGAGGTGGTGGAGTCAGGATCTCTGGAGGTGCTCAAGAATGACTGGACACAGCATTTCATGCCATGGTCTAATTGATAATGTGGTGATCAGTCAAAGACCGATTTACAGAATCACACAGAATATTCTGAGTTGGAAGGGACCCACCCACAAGGATCATGGAGTCCAACTCTAAAGTGAACGGCCCACCCAGGGGACAGAACCTTGGCAATATTACTGCCAAGTTTTTACCAACTGAGCTATTCTCAGGTGGGACTCAAGACTCTTAGAGGTCTTCTCTACCTTAATGATTCTGTGATTCTATGATCCCACTGCCATAGAATCATAGAACAGTTTGGATTGGAAGGGACCTTCAAAGGCCATCTAGTCCCACCCCTCTGCAATGAGCAGGGCCATTCCACCAGACCAGGCTGTCAGAGACCCATCCGACCTGACCTGGCCTGATTGCAGGGCTGGAGCATCCATCACCTTTCTGGGCAACCTGTGCTAGTGTTTCAGCACCCTCACTGTAAAAACCAGCTTCCTTATAGCTAATCAAAATCTACCCTCTTTTAGCTTAAAACCACAGAGCAGTCTTTGCTAAACTATTTCATTTTTTTTTCCAGTAGATGATGAACATTTGCAAATGTTACATCTGAGCAGACTTCTGTGGTCTTATCTAAAAGCAAATGCTCAAGCTACAAAACAAAAGCTTACATTTAAAAAAATAAACTGAATGAAATTAAATTGATGAAACAATAAAATGAATTAAAAACCCCCAAACTAAAAGCTGCTTTTCTTGTGTTGCACTGAACTGAAAATAGAACTTTACTTAGTGTTCCTATCAGAACTTCCAGCAGTAGGGCAATTTATGGGTCATAACATAGCCTGGATAAGCCTTTGAATTTTGCATTCCTTGCTCTTCTGCCATTCATTTCTTTTATTAAAGCATCTGCTTGCAAATGCATTATGAGATTCCATTTTCTGTGGTGAGAAAAAAAAAAACAGCAAAGGAAAAAGCGGCAGCCAGAGTTCCAGAACTAACAGTGCTTCTATCATGTACGGCTGCAGAGAAAAAAAAAAACAAAACAAACAAACAAACAAAAAAAAACAACCAAAAAAAACCCACAAAATGCAACAAGTTTAACAAGAACAAATGGAAAATTATCCAGAGAAAGTCATCCTCAAAATACAACAGTAATACAAAATAAGAGTCTCATCATTCTTTCTGGAGTGCCCTTCACTAAATTTGAACACATGAGAATGACAGTCCTGAGAGCAAATTCTTCCCTGGATCCATTGCAAGGGACCAAGTTGTGGAATCAGTGCCAGGAATAATTTTTACATTAATGCCTAGAAAAGTAGAATTTTCCAGGCTATTAATGCTAAAGATTCAAGCTTCTAGAGAAAAATAAAAGACATAGAGGGAAAAAAAAAAATAGTACTATGTTAGCCACTACTCCATCCATATGACATCATGACTTGAATAGTGATTCTTGACCCTTAAATTAAAGGACTTTTTTCAATATTTCAATGTGCTGTATCAGTCTGAACACAGAAAATGATAAGCCTCTGCACGGTGAAATAGGTACACACGCATCTACATGAGCTGAATTATTTGAAGATAATTCAACTCATCACATTATTTGTAGCATTTCTTAACGCAGGATATGAATATATTCAGCTGAAGGCTTTCCAATACAATTTGCAAGGAGTTATGAGAATTGGATGTATTTTTCCTTTTATAATATACACTCCATCACTTCTCCAAAGCTATTGCCTTTCTGTAATGAATATTTCTGATTATTTATAACAGAGTAAGGGTCAGGGAGCATTAGAAATTGAACTCCTGCAGAACAGAGCTTCATCCCAAGGCACAGTGCTAGCAGGCAAAGCCTGAGCTTTCTTTTGCTCTGTTGTTTGTGACCTCAGTCCTGACCCGTCTGTAAATGTGAGAGGTAAATATCTCTGCTTGCAGCACAGTCCAAGGCCTCTGACAACCAAATATCAGGCAGCTCTAAGTGTCTGAACACCTCCATCTGCTTTAAACCTCACCCCACAGACCTGCTGTCTTCAATTCAAGGTATTATTTTTCTCCCCCAAATCTGGAACTAATGGATTTATTTTATTTACCTTAAGCATGCCTGTTGCTTCACAAACAATTATGAACAATTTCAAAACTGGTTAAGTCTTGCATAATAAATTGTGTGAGTTGAGGAATCAATTCCAGCAGTAGCTGAGAACACACAGAACCCCCAGAAACACACACTGTAACAAAGGACTCCAAAGGAAAGAGATGAGTGCACTAATCATATACGTGAGTATCCATGGTAAATTTTTCCCTCAAGACCTCTGGCAAAAGAAAATTAAGTAGATACAGTTTTGTTTTGGACTGGGAAAAGGACTAAGCAGAAAAATAGCAGGAAAAACAAACAAAAAACTAAGGGAAAAGTTGTGCACATGTACATTCCCTGTGACTTCTGCTTTGCCACTGATAACCTCAGTAGCTGCACACACAAAGAAAACAAGGCACGAGACACTAATTAAAAAAAAAAAAAAGAAAATTTTGACTAAAACTATTGTAATTTTTAAAAGCAAAAGAGCATACGGTTACAGATTACTTTGTGTGATCTTCCCCCCCAGCACTGTGTACAATAATAGGGTGATTTACAGTTCACAAATCCTGGTGGCTTTCACTCCATTGGTTCAAGAAAAGCATTTGAACAAATTTATTATTTTTTTTTAATCAGTGTTATTGAAATTAAAAAAAAAAAAATTGAAATTTTCCAGTAAGGCTATTTGAAACTGATATATTTTCATTCGCTTCAGAAGTCATCAAAGTTTTCATTCTATTGGATTTGTGTTTAAAAATACGGTAAACAAATTGAAGGGATATGAATCATCAAAAACAAACATTTTCTCCAAAATGTCTTCTAAACTTTTGAGGAAGCTTTTTGATAAGCATGAAGCATGGAAAATTCTTGGGATCTCTCCAACACATATAAGCATCAACATGTATTTTTTCATTCCATATTTTAGCTAATGTTTCCCCCTTCTCTTTTTAGAAGTCTTCGGCAAATTACAAATAAAATAGGAATTTTTATAAAAATGTTAAATATATCTATATTGATCTGTAGAGTTACTATTTTAGTGTTAAATGGATAAATGCAAAGCTACTACTATAATAAAACCTGTGAAACAAACAAAAAGGCTGTTTTGCTCTATAGATAGTCCTGCTCCTTCCCATTCCTGACCCCCTCTGCAAGCCTAAATGTGCTGTTTTTCCATCTACAACCCTTTTGTTACAGTCACATTATTCCAAACATCAAATGTGGAGTGAGAGAAAAGGCACCTGGGCTGCCCCACTAAACAGATATAAAAAACTTAAAGCAAACAACTACAGACTTCAGGAAAACCTTTCTCTGGATTGTGTCTTTTGCTATTCGGAGACAAAAGAAAAGCTACTTCCTTCCACTCTCAACCATTTTATAGATGAGCACAAAGTTGGCAAAAAAGTTAAGTCAGATAAACCTCTAGTGACATAAAGGTCAAGCAAGAGGTACATAATTTTGTCAAAATCATCATGAAAAATAATTTTCTTTAAGGAGATACACAACTGTCAGATATCATACCAAGCCTTCCATATTCCAGATAATATAATTTTACAATTACCAGCTCTGAAATCACTCAGAATACATTCCAAAAACACTGAGGAATCAAATCACAAGTCTCAAATTATCTCAATAAAGAAAAGTCAAATAAAAAAAGTTATTGTAATGGTAGACTTGATAAAGGCTTTATGAGGAACCTGTAAAATAACCCAAGGTCACTCCAAGTGGCTGCAAAGGCAGACAGTGCTGCTTTTGCCCCTGGAGTCCACACTGAGACAGAGAGTCAAGTTGGATATTTACAGTTCCCCTTCATAATCCCTCATCATACCTGTAATTTGAGAAACCAGGATTTGCAGTGGTCCCAACATATTCCTGCCAGTACAAAAACTGACTGGAGAACATCTAAATGTTTTGATTAAAAGTCTCTTGGCAAAAGTTGGAACTGATGCAAATTGCTCTCTGTCCTACTCATTTTGATACTTGTGCAGCCAGGAAAGGCTCTCTGTTCTTGCATGTGCAGATGGTAAACAGCTTTCCTGAGCATTATGATTTGAAATTGTTTGGATAGTACAAAATTAGTGGATGTATTTTTATATATCTGTAAAAATCATAATTAATGCTACAAGCATAGTACACAAGGAAAAGATGAGGCTCAGATGATGGGAGTCTTCAGAGATTTATCACAGTTATCAGATCTTGTGACTTACAAAGGATTAGGAACTAAATCCATAAAATACATGGGTTTGCCCTGAGCATTTTTAATGGGTTAAAAGACATTTCACAGACAAAAGCAATTAGTGACTAAATTCGGGAATTGGTAATACCATCTTGATATGGAGCTGAAGATGCCAAGGGCTTCAATTTGAATCTTTTTGATGTTCTGAATTTTAGTTAATGATAAATCTCTTTCTGCAGGAGTTCTGCATCCAGCTGTATTCAGATTGCAAAATTCTGTCTGTGGCCTCTTCAAACAACTCCCTGTCCTTCGTTCTAAGCATGATGGATAGTTGCTAAGATTATGAAAGATAATTTTTAAAATGTTAATAACAAATAGGACAGAAATTTATGATAATTCTGTGCTAAGATCCAGAGAATGAACAGCCACAGAGAAATTAAAAACTGTAAACATTTGTAAATAGACCTATATTTGAGTTCTTGAAGGGACCTTCTGGAATGAAGCATGTAATTTTGTGCTGAAACTTTGTCTCATCATATGTTAAGCCTATCCAGAAGGCCTTTCTAGATTATAAAAAGCAATCACTTCTAATGAACAAAAGAAACAGAGTAATATTTTTTCTTTCCTATATTCCCTGAAAATTGATGACATTCTTAAATCATATTTTAAAAATAGAAATACATATATATATGTATATAATACATATTTTTATATTTAAAATGTTTTTAAACATTAAATTATTAAGAAGAATGTTTTAAAGCCATTTTTTCTAATTTGGGAACCATCGTACTCATTGCAGCCAACCTCATGAAATCAGCAGGTCCAGCAAGCTGGCAATTTAATATTAAAATATGGATATAATTTATTTATTAAACTGCAATATGTGGGGAGCAAAAAGTAATAAATTCAAGTCAGCAGAAAAAGCAAAGACTCCTTCTAAATGTCCTTGTAGCACGATGTGCACATGTGTGCTTGTGACTCTTGACTCTCAAACTGCCACGTAAGTGATGCTAGAGTTAGAATTGGAAGCATCTCCTGGCTCTTCCTATTGAGAAATAAACCCAAATGAGGAACCCACAAGGTCCAATCTCTCACATGACTTCCCTGAGTGAAGCTCCTCCAAAACTCCTGTCTGGCAGCAGCAAGCACAGGTGTGGGAAGTGTGTCCAGGTAGAAAAACACACACAGAACCCAAAACTGATGCCCTCTGTAGTCTTAATAATTACAAATATTAACCTATGTTTACCTAACTAACCTGCTAAACTGCAGTTTATAATGGGGCAGGGGAAAGTGGAAAATACTTGTGAAGATTGTATGTCTGAAGACCTCAAAGAAACAGCCTGTAGAGACTAAAGAGTTACGGTCACTGAAAATGCCAGCACTAGTCTCAGCCAGGATTTTAAAACTGTCACTTTCCTTCCAAAATTGCATACTAAAGACAAACAGCATTTTTGTTTCTATCTGTAAAATCCAAAATACAATAGAGTAAAAAAGGCAATTTCCTAGTTCAGGATGTCGCACCAAGCTCCAGAGACCGTGCTGAACAGCTTCTTTGTAAGAAGGTTAGTGCCTGCAGTGATTACATCCTCTAGTGCTGGGATAGGCACCTTTGAATATTAAATGATTTTTGTCTATTGGGCCATTCCTTGCAAACAAGTTATTAAGGAGTTATGACTGCAAGTGGATTAGGAAATGACATGCAGGACCTTGCTTCTGCATGGATTATAAAGGTACACCAGCCAATGCCTTGCCACAGGACTGTCTTTAGTTTAATGTTCAGATATACAAATATAATTCACCAAGCTATCCTTTTTTGTTAACTGCACTTTGCAGACAGTACAGAGCAATTTGATGTCTCTCAAGGTGGATAATAGCATGAATAATTCATTAAGCTTACTGGAGTTAATGTTGTTGTACTCAAGGTTAAGTATTCCCCCTTCTCCATATAAGGAATGATTTGATTGCTTACCTTAAAAATGAACTTTCTTAAAAACACCATTGTATAAATAATAAGATATATCTGACTGGTATAATTTGCAGGCCAATCCATCAAGGTATCAGCAAATAACCATAAACTGAACAAGCCCACTTTTTTTTTCAGGTGTATTACAACTCTTCATAACAATCACACACTCATCTAGTAAAAATATCTTGTCTATGAGACAAGTTTTACTCCTTGCTGTACCTCTGTGAATGGTGAAGGTGATTCTATTTATTAAGGACTATAATGAAAAATAAAAGCAAAATCAAAGTACTATGTCCAGACTGGCCATGAGTTTAATAAAGATTAATAAAACTACCAGAAGTAAAACAATGTACTATATAGTCAACATCACAAATAAGCCATGGCATCCAGATTATCCTTTGGACAAAGTGAGGTGGGAAAGCCCTCTAAGAACCAAGGCCATGGAAACAAGCCAAGCTGTTTGGCTGGTGGTGGATTTAATTAAAAGCAGCAGCCAGCCAGCTCACTACCTTCAACTGCAGCTTGGGAAATGACTTCACTGTGTCCTCCACAAGCAAATCCTTCTGCATGACAAGATCAAACACTGCAAAACAAAAGGCATTTTCTGACAAGTGCAGCTTTCACCTCTCACTAATAACTCACTGATCAAACCCTGATTGAACCCAGTCAGAAACAAGGATAGAGTTGAACTCCTCCAAAGGGACTCAGCACCCTAAAGAGACACTGTGGCATCTCCAAGTGTTAATACACTGCAGATTACTTGGCCACTTCCACAGGACACTGAGAGAAATCACTTCAGTATTCAACGGACATGAGTCACCTCACACTTCAGAGTCTCTTCAGAAACTCCCAGTCAGGAGTCTGTGTGTGTGTTTAATTACCTGACTGGTATGGAGCCCTGCTCATAAACAGACCATGAAACTCCTGCTGCAGGAGGAGGCTTGGTGCATGTGCCTGCACTGCAGCGTGATCCATCCCAGAATATTGATGCTGACAGAACACACACAACTTGCTAACAGCCCTGAATGTTTCTCTCTTAATAATGCACTGAAGGTGGAAAACAATTGGGAGAGGCTCGTTCAGTTTTATTCCCTTCTGCCTGGATACGTTGAAGACAGACTAAGTGCTACTTCCTGGGTTTCTGCCATCACAGTGGGCCTGCCTATTTAGCTGACTTCCACCTCTCTTATTTCTTGCTTCAGCAAACGATAACAAATTATTAATTTGCCTGCAGATGACATTTACTGCAGAAAGCAGAAAGCTACACCAAAGAAAATGGTAATACAACAGTTTAAACAAGCCTAAGTGCCAGGTACCAGGTGCTGTCACCAGTGAAACAAATTAGCAAGGTTTCAGTTCTGCTGATGAAATAACAGCCTGTGCTATGAAAACTGTTCATAAAGTGATGCTGAACTCCAAAGGAGGTTTCTAACAGGTCCAGGGAGCTGAAAACATAACCAGTCACCAATTATCCTTTATTCACATTTTATAAAGAGGAAATTTCTTGTGGGGAATTGTAGAGAGTAAGATTTCCTCACGTTAACAAAGGCACAGGACACGTGTCTGACTGGGGATTTCACAACATCCAGGCGGAAAAGAAAACTTGTGTAAAAATTCACTATTAAGGGAGAAGGACAATGACTTATCTAAAAATTGTTAACCAACAAAGTCAGGAACTCTTCCAGTTCAAGGTGTGCATGCACAGATTTCCATTTTTCTCACAAAACAGGCACACAGCCTGAATATTACAGAAAGTTTGGAAGACTAACTTGAAAATACAGATAACAGCTTAACAATTCCAGCAGGCAGACTTAAAAAGAACAGGTTACATGTTTTTATTCCTGAATCCCAAATACAAAGTAATAACCACAGATTAATTGAAATCCTTATGCATGTACCTAACACATCAACCATTGCACAGACACAAAACCCATTAAAAGAGACATTGGGTTTGAATCTTGACTTCCATTCAGGGACCTTACCTAGAATTTCTTATAACAAACTAATTACTCATGCTGAATGAACACCAGCATTTTCTCAAATAACATGAATATATATCTGTGATTCTTCCATTATTTCTGGACCATTTTAATTACAAGTTTTAGGAGAGGCAGTGTGACATCAGGTGCTTGTCTCTGTGAGTTTGCTGGAGAAAATGTCACAGGAGTTTTACAAGCAAGAAAATCCTCACATGCCACAATAAAACTATGTCAAACCCAAACTGAGCAAATTGAGATTTACAGGACAACAGTGGGTCCCTGGCAATGCAGAAAGCTCCCAACTCCAATTTCCATCATCTCCCCCAGTGCTCAGATTGCCCAGTAAATGATTTTACACTGCTGGCACTGCTGGTGTGTGTAGCTAACATTTGCAGTTGGACACTAACTTCAGTCAGCCAGTTTTGTCTCTTGCCAAACCACAGGAAAATGTTCTCCATGGCTGTTTTTCCAGAAACTTTCCAAATCATTTCAGATGAGTGGGCTTGACTTTTTTGTTTAACTTTTCATGAAATGCATCTTTTCTGCCTATAAATCTTACATATATAAACTTTTTCTTACAATTATTTTGGTCTCAGCCACCAGTGACAGTGGAGAGCAATCACACCAGGAAGTTTATGAAGGCAGAGATACCATTGCTGGTTTAATGTTTCAGAATAATGACAATAAGTGATGTCAAACAACAGATTGGCGAAATGAAAAATGTCAGCATAGCTTTGAAAAATACATGTGAAGAATAATTTCTTTATTCATCTCTATTTTTAGGACTACTCTTAGCTTTTCCTTATGTTCTACTCTTGGAATTGCATGTGTAATCTTTAAATCTCTATCTCTTCCATAATTTCATTTGATAATGTATTTATTGAGTGCTCCCTGCCAGAAAAGTGGAGATTTTTTTATTAATGAATTAATAAGTATTTTTTTCTAAAAAATTGCCCCTTAAATTATTCTCTTTTCGTAATTGCTACAAAAAATTGCTTTTAAATATGCCAAAAACAAACATTGAATAAAGCTCCTTAAAATTTAATCATTCTTTTCTTATCTTATCTTGATATAAACAGCACCAAAAGTTGGCCAGTTAAAAATGATATAATTAAAATAAACATTTATGATGAATCTTTAAAAATAAAAAATATGAAGACAATATCTGAGAAATACATACATCTTGACCTCCCAAATTAATTTCTGAAAATCCCTGTAATTTTCACAGCTTGACAACCCTTCTAATAAACAACCACCTGACAACTCTCCCTTGATGCAACCTCATTTTCACACTTTCATAATTCATTTATCAGCCTTCAAGTTAACATTATCAGTTTTGATTATATTTTATGATATTTTATAGGTGTCCCCTAAAGACAAATGGAAATGTATTAAACTGTTTCTAAATCCTGAGCAACACTTCCTTAAACAGCACCAAGGACAAAGCAACAACTCTATTATTTATTTTTTTTTTACCTGCCCCATCTTGAAAAGGAGATATGGTTTGAGGTTATCACTAATATTGATGAATCTCTCATGGCAGAATCTGTGCCCTGCCTACAGGCTGAGAAGGCAGGAAAGTGCCTACTGTGATTTTCAGTCCAAAAGCCAACATATCTCTCTGCATTAGAGGAAGATCCAGGGCTAAATGAGCATTTATAATAAAATAAAAACACAGCATCAAACTTCATGGAATGGGGGAAACTTCTATATATCCTTCTATAAAAGCCTTAGTTGTAACTGAATCAGACAGGAGGACATGGGCTAAATAAACTCCTCAGAGGTGCTGATGAGATGTCATCCTGCTCATTTTTGCAGTCTAGTTTATTTTGGGGAAAAATAAATAATTTTTCACTTCCTTGCCTAATCCGTCGGAAATCCATTTCATTGTCACATTATGCAGGACTTGTGAATATTTCTAATATGACAAGAATACCCATTCTTTCCTTCCCACTTTTTAGCTGTCTGGAAGGCCTGTCACAGCCTTGCCAGGTTTTCAGATACTGCTCTTCATTTAACAAGCTTAGCCCATTTATCATATTTGTTAGCCCCAATCTTATTTCTCTATTAGGTCAAATTATCAGACAATATATTTGCTATTTTGAATGTGGAATGGAACTACCTCATTTTATCAATACATCTCATTTCTATCAACACCTTAATATTTCCTTCAATATAGATTATTCTTCATATCTAATAAGTATCTTCCAGTTTATGCAGAGACAGGTTTAAACTTCCAGTTCTCTCAAGATCAATAGTTATTCAATCAGATTTATGCTGAAATATTTTTATCTCTATCCTTTTTAATACCTTCCCTCATTTGGCTTATTAGTATCTCCCCCCCAAAACCCTACAATTATTTGATTCCTAAAAACATTCCATATTTTCAGAGATAGCAAATGAAAATGCAAAGAAGCACAAAGAAAAGAAAAAAATCCCTTTTACCTCCATATATGAGACATATATATGGAATCTCATGCACTTGCTGCATAATCATACCTCCAGAATAAAGGAAATACCTGCAATGATTGTGTTATTCATAAGCACATTATTTACAATATTTTGCAGAGATACTGTGAAAGTTTTTCTCATAGAGGGTCTCTAATCTTACTCTCTTCCCTTTTTTTTTTTTTTTTCTAATTTCATGGATCTCACAGAAGCAGAAGAGGTCGCTTGGGAAATCATCTTTCTCATGGACATTTGTGCTGGTTTTTTCCAAAGTCAGACAACTCCAAGGCTGTATTTGCCAAAAGCACCAGAGACCTGAGGCTGTCACTGTGCTGCTTTGGGGCGAGCCAGTCTGGGAGGAACAGCTGGCGTGATCCATCATCTGCAACACCTCTGACTACTACTAAGTGCTCTTAAAATATATGTACTATGAAACGTTTTGAAAGTCTTGCTATATAATGCAGTGCTGCAGAATACTGAGTTTTCAAGACAGCTCAACCTCTATATGTTCCTTACAATATCTGTGCATATACACAAACTTAAATGTGGAGAGAGAAGCAGATTTAAGCTTAGTTCATCAAGTTTAAACTTATGAAACATTTTAAGAAATTATCATGCATTAATAATGCAAAAAAGGTCAGTTTGAAGAGATGAAATGTTTTTGTTTGTCTGCTATTCCCTGGCAGACAAACATATTTCATCAAAGATGACAAGAGCAGTGAGGTTTGTTACAGGAAAAAACTAAACTCACTAAACTAAACTCAAACTAAACTAAACTAGCTCCACACTAAAGTATCCTATGCTGGACTGGTAAGAGAGTTACTGAGTTTATTAATGGTATCAGAAAAAGAAAACAAGGGTTCTTTAAAAACAAAATTTAAATTTTTAACCTGATGTTTTCATCTGAATTTCACTCTTGGCATTATGATTAGCAAGCTGTTACAGTTTTTAATAAACTTCAAAAAACAAACTAACAAAAAAATATTCCTTTTTGTGGCTTTACACTTGTTACTTTGTGATATTTCCACGGAACGTGCAGTTAAAACAAACACTTTCTGGGCCAGTTCACTGGACAATTTAATGCAGCGAGATCAAAAGATTCATCGTCAACACAGTCTTTCTAATTGTCTCATCAGCTGCTGGTCTTGTTTTTCTCATTCTGAAAGTGTAGCACTGCAGGATGAGCCTGGATACATGCACAGACCATATATAATGGATGTTTATAATATACTTCTTTCCAGCTCTTCTATCTTGAGAGCAATACAGTCTCAAGAGAAACCAGAGAGTCTTTTTAAGTGCAGCACTGAGATTATGTTTATTACTAACCAACCTTCCCTTCAGGTTCTCAGTGTTTTTATCAGACAAGTTTCATTGTTCCAATGCTTGATTGTTATTTTGTGACTACGCTTAAAAAACTGCAGGACTCAAATTTTTGTCTTGTACTTTTAAATACAGCAGCAAGAGTGAGGTTCTTTCCACCTGAAATTATCTATGTGGTGGCAAAGGTGCTTTGCAGCCTGATCAAAAACAAGGGGCTACAGATCATGCCCTGTACAGGAAAATTACCTTCATCCCACATAACGAGGGCAGACTTGGGGGTTAGGCCTGGCAAGGGAGAATACCCAGACAGCTGTTTCCTTCCCTGTTTAGCAGGAAGTCATGCAAAAATATCTACTCCTGAGGTGTATAAATCTTTCATCTTTACGGGGATGCCAAAGCAGCTGTGCATCTGGGACAGAGAGCCCAGCCACCCTGCATGAGCAGTACTCACCCACTAGGGAGAGAGAAGGGATTCCAGCTCTTGGTACTTAATGAAAAACAAAACAAAACAAAAACCACTGGGTCACTTTTAGCCTTTCTGATTGTGAAAGTCTGTTGGAAATCATTTCAGATCTAGAATGGTTACAACAGAGTTGCCAATAATTGGGGTCCTTAACAGTACCTGGGATAATAAAAGGAGGGAAAATATTTAGCATGGTTTCTTCTCTGGTTTCTTCTCTGCAGTCTTTCTGCTCTAATAACAATTAAGCCATATTATGAGTATATTGTACCTAAGGTAATAAGATTTACTGCAAATCAGTGTGATACTCTATTTATAGAAATGGGGCATCCTCACCTTTTGAGCTACAATTCCAACTCCAAATTCAGCAGAATTTTTGATGGTGAACATTTTAATGATTCTTACACAAAGGGGTGGAGGAGAAACCATAGAATCATACAATGTTTTGCGTTGAAAGAGACCTTAAAGACAATCTGTTTCCACCCACTGCCATGGGCAGGGACACCTCCCACCAACCCAGGTTGCTCCAAGCTTGGGAAGAGAACTTTGTTGGGCAGCTGGTTCTGGGGGTCACCCAAAAAGCAGATGCTGCAAGTTGAGTCCAACTCAGAGTCACTCATCGCAGCCCCTGCAGACACAGCTCTGGAGCTGCTGCTGCTGCAAAGCCAAACCATGGAGCAAACTCCATGTAGCCTCTGCATACATACGAGGCTGACATTACAGATAACTTCTGAGGATATCCATTCCATGCATTATGCAGAGCATTATAATTATATTTTTATAGCTGCTGGATAGGCACGGGTAAGAGTTTCTGCAAGATTGCTTTGCCATTTGTACGCAGAAAAATATTGTCACAACTAGACTGTTAAAAATAGTTCAATTAAAAACATCTAGCAAAGAAAAATTCTTGTTTATATGTATAAACAGGCATTAAAATCCAGTATAATAGAGGTTGTTTACAGAATTAGTTTGAAAAAATGTTAGTGAATAAGGATTTCAGGTCAGTAAAATCAAAGTGTGTAACTACACTGAAATGTTTTCCATTTTTTTAAACTTTTTCAGACTGGATTTCAATCATCATTTCAAAGAAATTCAGTGACTTCTACTCATGCAACCACCACCCATTTGTATTTACCTCTTTTTATAGCTGTTTATACTGGGAAAATTAATTCTCACAAAAGAAGCTTGAAAACGTGACTTTGGTGTTTGTTCTGTTAGATATTATCTGTGGACAAAGCTTTGCTTATCACCAGGTCTCCTCTTCTGATTGCAATCTCATTTCACTTGTCCTTGGGATCTCATGTCTGCTACAACCTTCAGCTTGTTAAATATTCAGCAGAAAGTTTATGGAATTTCCCATAACCTTGATTAAAAGCCTATGGGGAACCTGAATGCTGAAAAATAGCCCCTTATTTGAAGAGAAACTTGAGTACACTGTGCTGATTTCTGTTCACTAAGAGTATTTATAATCAGCAGTCACTGGCACAGAGTCGAGGCCAGAGGAAATTATGATGCTTCAAACCTACCTGTTTAATGATTCTTGTATTATCATTACTTAATTTCACTAAGTGGAACTTTTGGGAGCAATACTGAGAGGAAGTGGAAAATATATATTAAAAAAATAAATATATATATATATGTAAAAAATAAGGTCATTCAAAGAAAACAGAGAAGTATTAATCATAGAACTACAGATGTTTTACCTTTGTCTCTCTTCAAGAAGGAACCCTATCAAATGTTGTGAAGGTGTGACTTTGTGGCTTCCAGTGCCCTCCATCCCTTCTCCCCAAGGATTGCTGCAGTCCTGCTCTCTCCAGTGTCCAGCCTGGAGCCTTGCCCGTGGCTTGGATATGTTTCTACCCCTCAAACCTTGCAGACACTC
>VWZD01002478.1:1071264-1344981 GCA_013396695.1 Sakesphorus luctuosus
AACATGACAGGAAAACAAGCCGACTAGCAAATTGTCCAGGTGCTTTTCAGCATTTTCTTTCTGTTAGAACAACTGAAATACAAAACCTGATGAAAAGCAGCTCAGTGCACTCAAAGAAATGTCTGAGTTACTGCTGAGCATCTTTAGGTATTGGTAAGAGTTTTTAGATAGAACAGGAGAGTCCCACCCCCTCAATCATTTAGTTTGTCATTCTCTCTCTTTCTATTCTCGGTCTTTTGTTCCTCTTTTAATAATGGACAGAAATTTTTTCTTTCCTAATTGTTGGGTGATTAAAGACCCATCAGGTAATTTTGTGCTTAACTATTATATCCTTCCTGCTTCAAGCTTCAAAATAATTTGTTCTGAGTGATAGACTATTTCTGATCAAGACACACTCACTAAATGGGAGATGTCAAATGTTATTGTGCCTTTACAACTATATCAGTACAAGATGCAGTAATTTTCCTCATCAGCGTTTGGAAATTATCTCAATATGGGAGGAAAAGAGCATTAAAGGCAAGTGGTGTCAAAAATTAACTGTTTAAGCCCGAAGTAGAGCTGCTGCACGAGATCCTACGTTGCCAACACAGTCCTCAATCATACATCAAAAGATTTGCCATGTGACACTGAAATGGTTTTGTGAAGATGGATGACTGTATCACAGAGCACATACCGTGAGACAAAAAAAATCAACCCACTCTACACAATAAATCAGATGTAACATCATGCTTAACATTTCAATCAGTTATTTTATTCATGAAAACTATTAATCTGTGCTTTATTTTTACTTCTTCCTCGACTGTGTAGTAAACAGGAGGAAGAGTGAGATTCAAATTCTAACTCTGCCCCAAGACTAAACAAGGAAATAAAAGAAATATTACTAACATCAGGAAAACCTCCCACTTCATTATATTTGATTATCACAGATCACAATACTTGTAACAAACCTAAATAAAATAGAAAACATATGTTTCTTTCATTATTACTGTCTTTCATTTAATTATCCTTGAACTGAAGTGACTTTGTATAAAGTTATGTTTGCTATATACAATTGCAGAGATGTACACAGATGATATTAAACTATAATCATAGCACAGAACATCGCTTTCTGAGTGGATTATCCATGTGGTGCATTGATTGGGATCCTTGAATAAGATGCAAACCACTGGAGAGGTTTAAACAGCTATATTCTTTCTAAAGTACTCTTTAATTAATGTTGTCTAGAGCACTAATTATGAAAGCTTGTAAAGCCTAAAGCCTGAAAACACTTATGCACCTACTTAACTGTGCTCATTGAGGGTAGACCCACTGAATTCATTGCAACTGCTCAGAGTAGGTAATTTAACTAAAGAATGCACAAGGGCTGCTGCAGGTTAGGAGCTGAGCACCGAGCACAGCTCTGCACAGGTATAGCCCTGGTGGGTTTAAAGCATTTTCCTCTCTGCTGTTTCCAATTACAAGGCTGTCAACCACGGGCATATCTGTCTTCCCCAAAAAGGCATGGAGCTGCTGCCTGATAGTCTCTTTGAGGAAATGTTGAATTAAGCAAAAGTCAGCGGGCTATGAGATGCATGCAACTGTATGTGCATATGTTTAGATGCACAGATAATTTGTTCCCATTATGAAGGCAGATAATTGTGCATATATACAAAGCAGATCTCCTACACAATGCAAAATACTGACATTAGAAGACAAATTACTGTCAATGGAAAACTCCTAAATCTCTTTTAAAATAGAATACTCACATTTCCAATTATTTTCTTTCAACAGCATAAATCATTTTTATTTTACTAAACAGATTCCTGTTTGTTTAATTAATACTTGCAAACAGAGCAAAGTTTTGAAAGTATTACCAAGCTTCTCATTTCTAAGCAGCCATTCAAGTTTTTATTATTAGCCCCCTTCCACTTGAGCCATAACCATGCAAATGTCCCCGGAAAGTTTTGGCATACACCTGCTTTGAAACTGGGACTGACATTATTAAAAATTCTCACTGATAGTGCTGTTCTTTTTCAAAAATATTTTTCCTGAATTTCCACACCTCATTTAAAAGTGGAGAATCTGACTTGAGGAAGGAAGGGAAACACAACATTATGTTGCAGTTGGATATTCCAGCCTCCTCATGTTCTCATCAATCCTTTCTGGTTTTTGGCCTGGTTGTGCCATCTCTGGTGCACATGTGTTGTTTTCTCAGCCAGCTGGCAAAGCTCAAGCATATTTTCTTGTCTCAGCTGTTGGCAGGTCCAACAGTGGCTTTGGAGGCAGAGTTGGGCCAAGTGGAGCATAAAGGTCCCCACTGTAGAGTTGTTGAAAATATGTAGCTAAATTAATACAATCATACAATCATTTAGGTTGGAAAAAAACTTGAATATCATCAAGTCCAACCACCAGCTCAGCACTGCCAAGCCCACCCTCAACTATGTCCCCAAGAGCCTCATCTATACGTGTTTTAAGTTGCTGACTCCACCACTTCCCTAGGCAGGCTGTTCCAGTGCTTTCCATCATCATGTCCCAGTCCCATTCCTCTGTCCAGCACAAGGACACTGACTGTGCATTATCCCAAATGCCACAAACTAACTGTGCCAGTGCTAATGGAGCATTTCTCTACAAGTCTCTCCACTGTACTCTCCAGCTCTGCTAGACCCAAGAAAGTGTTGAAGAGCAAAAGGAATAGTAGTTTTTATTCAGACTGGTCTTTAAATCAGGTTCAATAATTGCAGTATCTATTAAAGATTAAAAAAAAAAATAGGAGGCTTTTTATTCAAGACACACTGTCCATCCGGTGACTAAATAAGCAAAATGACTGGTAGAAAAACAGATTTGACCCAGAGATCATGCAGCATATCCAAAAGACACAAAATTAAGAGTGTGTAAGAAGTCTTGATCCTCATTTTAGTCTCTTCTACATGTTTGGCTTTGAAACCCTAACAGCCTCTAAATGTACGTACTGATAATAATTTTGTCATTCAGGCTTAATAGAAAACCTCCGCAAACTACTCCATCTTTGTGAAAAGGAACAACTACATAATGAAAAGCCAGACCTAACAACTTTCATATCTCAAAAAGTAACATTTTTCATATTTAAGAGCACACTGGAAGAAGGGCAACTGCCTTGGCAGAGAATTTATCTGCAATCCGCTCAACCCACTGTATCTTTCTGGGTCTGTGCCATTAACTCTTGCAGCAGCACACAGTGCAAAGGTATCATTGGTTCAGGCTGACCCATTTCCCTCCCCTACATCACATTCCTTGTGCCAACTGCATTCATGCAAGACATCAAGCTCTCCAATGGCAATTCGGTATGTGCTCATGGATCTCAGGCAGCATAAGACACCATGGGGTAGTAAGTTATACATGGATTTGAGTAGTTCTTAGCACACTAAGGAACTCTTCTGCTTCAACTCTGGCTTTAATCACAGAGGGTTCTCACTGACAGGAGTCCCTGAAAACCACATGACAGCAGTACAAAGTCTGTGAAGGAGCACAGTTAAATATGCTTTACATTATATATGCCATCTAATTTTTAGATTATCTGGGTTTTTTCATACAACTTTTGGGGAATGCTGGGGTATAAAGCCACTGTCACCAGCTAGTGTCAGATATCATCGTGATGGAGCCATAATATAAGTCTACAGATGGAGATAAACACTCTTCACTCTCAATGGAGAGACATCAAAAAGCAGTTGCTGCAAGATAAAAGAGCTGACTTTGAACTTCAATACCCAGTTGTGCTAAATATGTGCAAATCTTGGAACAACAGTTTAAAGTTATGAAATAAGTTTTTCTCACTGCCACTGACTGCCTTTTCTACATGATCCACAAGGAGAAGAATTTGAGCACCCTGGAAAAAAAAATGCATGTTTTATAGTTTTAGCATGCATCTGTCTTAGCCATTGTGTTCCTCAATGTATAAATTACTCAGGAGATACTTTTAAAAATAATATTCCATTGAATATAAGAAGCGTATTTAGTTGCTCTCAGTAATGTTGCATTGTACAGCATATTCATCACCCCCCTCATTAATTCTGGTTTTCTATAACAGGAGTCATTATTAAACACTTGTAAACATAAGAACTTGCCCAGAACTGTTTTGACTAAAATGTTCTTAGCAGTAAGACCTTGAAAAACTAACTAGTGTAGATTTGCTATGAATACAGTCCATAAAATCTTATCTTGATCTTGCAGTCCCAGACTAAAGCCTGTATTGCTGGCTCAGTGTTACTGCCCAGATGATGCTCCTTCACCAACATAGACTGGCAAAGTACAGAGAAAATTCACTTATGAGGTCATCTGAATTTTACAGAAAGTTAAAGACAGCCTGACAGGAAAAATATCTATAAAGATGACATTAACAACAAGAAAAAGACTTTTGTCCCAGCTGAACATTCATTTGGAAAGCACCCATGGGGCCCTGACCACAGGAAGACAGGTCCATCCTCTGCCCATTGGCCCATAACACCTGGGCTGAAATCTGATCAACTTTTGAATCCACCTTGGAAAACTGATGTTGAAGATGACACGAACAACATCCTTCACTAACTAGAGTGGGAATGGACACTTTTATTCAAGTCACAGTTCATGCATACATCCCACACATCCCACAGCCCTACACTTCAGACTAGAAAATCCCCACTGAGTTTTCCTGCAAACTGCTGCTGGAACAAAGGTACCAACAGGTCCTCCAGTTAGAGAGATGGATTACAAAAATTACACCACATAGTCATGCAGAGCTACTGCTGCCTTCAGTTATACATTTATCCCTAAAGACAGGATTGGATACATATTCCATCCAATGTGTGATTTGCTTGGAACACCATCATCTGATACTGGAAGGTGTGTGAAAGGGATTATTTGCACTATTTAAGGATCATCGAGCCTTTTCTCATCTCACACAAAAATGGTGCATATTTGCAATCCACTTCTGTAGTTGCTTTACAAAGTGCAGTAGTGACTAGGAAACTGAGAGAATACAAATGAGACTTTATCATTTGATCTACAGCATTTCCTTTAAAACTCCAAATCTTGCTACAGGAGCTCTCATGCATGCTGAACACCATCATCATTAGATAATTACTCATTACAAATGAGCACAGGCTACAGCCAGACATACTCCTTAGCTTTCCAAGCACATACAAGTTTCAATGATAAAATGAAAATATAATATAATTCAAAACAATTTTTAGTGAGCAAAGGTGCTGCATTTACATACAGGTATTGTGTTTTTCTGCTGACTGGAAAAAAAATCTGTTTCTGCAGTAGCCAGGCACTTGCAGAATCTCAATGTAAAAGATAATTTCAAACTTAGATTAATAATTTTTCCCCCCTGAGTTCCAAAACACAGACCTTTGGAGAAACTGGTCCACAGGATGCTGCATGTTAAGTAGATCTTGGGTTTATATCATGTCTGTAAGTGATATGCACCACATTACCATGTGGTATCTGCTCTCTGCTTTGAGAACAACCTTCATAGTTTCACTTCAGCTTCCAGCAGCAAACTGGAGATGCACATCTTTCCAAAGCCCTCAACACTAAATTTATACATCCAAAGGTCTGAAACCAAAGTATGTTACATCCCTTGAAGATACAGCCAAGTACCAGCACGGGGTTCCTCTTACTTTGTGTGTTGTGGAAGAACAATTCAGTCTTGAGGTTTGACTGTAAGTCACAGCCCTAACACACCCCACTAGCACAGCCAACTTGTGGTTGTACATATTAGTTATGGATGTGGTTGTACATTAGCAATGGTCTTGGTATAGTTTTTTCACTGGTGAAACCCAAGTAGTCTCTTCCAGCACCCCAAAGCCCTTCATGTCCAATTTCTTTGCATTTGTTCATAGATGTAATTTCTTCACATCTAGCCCTTTATTTATTCATTGCACTTCACAGTGAAGTTTGGCCATGGCTGGGCCTATAACAATGATGTCCAGAGTCTCCAAATTTGCATCTTGGCATTTATAACTGCAAATAGTAATTGTAATGATTTCTAGATTTATAGTTCTTGCTATTAACCGCGTCACAGTTTCACCATCTTTGGTGAAAGACCTTTCGGGGGAAAGATCCCCCTCTTTGGTGGGACAACAAAAACATCTGTCCTGCAAGCCTGTGTCATGTCTAACTTTTACCCTGATACCACTAGATGGACTCCAAAGTTAGAATAGAAAGATGCATCCTTCAACAGGCGGAGCAGGACTAACCAAAATCATATTATTATTACCAGAGACTCATTCCAAGATAGATAAATTTTTAGATAATATTCAAGGTGGCAAACAAGTGTCCTCTAAAAGGCAGTGCTAAGTTCAATATATTTAGAGAAAAGAATAGCACAACCCTATCATTCTGCTACTGAAAGGGTGACCAAGCTGAAGCACATGAAAGGAAAATGAAGGGAGAACCTGTACTGCCTGAGTGAACAGCTCTGTCCATAGTTTCAGAGTTCTTTTTTTCTTCTCAGCCATTCTTCTGTCTGCTCTACTCAATCAAGGCAACAAATTGCCTTGTTCAGTCAGGGCTCATTGTATTTTTTCCAAACAAACCTGTACAATCAATGCAACAATGTTCATGCAATTTATATATCTTACACATGAAACTACAATTACTTTCACCTTGAATAAAACAGGTCTTTTAGTTTGAGATTCTCCAACAGTAATTTACGAATACATTTTACAACCAAGACTCCTTCTGACATGAGCAGAAGTTACATAAATTACTGAAACAATGGGAAGAGAAAGGCAAGTTCATTCCATCAAGGACTCCAGAGAAAGGTCTCTTATTCCTACAAACCATGAAAGAAAAGTGGCAACCCACTTTTCAGCTGAACTTCTGTTCTGAAAAATGGATTTTTTTTTTTAAATGGAACTAAACTTTGAGTTTTATCTTACTGATTTTACAGTGAAGTCTGATAAACACAGTGCTGTGCTTTCCTACTGACAGCTCAGAATGAAAATATTCCTTATACCTTACTAAGAATCAGAGAGATGGGTGTCTTGCAGAGTCTTCTGTGAGTGTTACAGAGATATTAGAAGAGTTTAAATTTTACCAGGTTTTTTCCAACTGCATTGTTAACTGACCAAGTTAGATTATTTCTCTTTACAAAACAAAATCAAAAGTCATCAAGAGAATCCAATGGAATTCTTAAATATATATATATATATGCAGATCTATTACTCCTTTTTTGGAGCCCATCTCATGTCATTCATAAACACTACTTTAACTTCCCTCCAGGAAGAATTCATGCAGATGCCTTTGTAGGAAAAAGTCATATTTATGAAAAAGAAAAGATTTTGTCAAGATTCTGCTCTAAAAAAATCTCAGATAAAGTGCTTAACATTTCAATATGTTCCAGAACATTTAAATATGTTCCAGAAATACCACCAAAATTTGAGTAAAATACCCACATGTTTTCAAAGGGGCTTCTGTTGAGGAAAAAAAAAAAAAAGCCAGTTTATTTTCCTCTATTTGTTACCATGGACATCTGAATAAAGATAGTATATTTTTACTGGAGCCATCTTCTACTGCTGTGGGAAAATAAGTTGCCATCTGCCTTAAAGTATGCGACTCTGCAAGTAGTTACACATGCCACAAAGATAATGATAATTTGAATGGAGTACATATGGAGCAAACACCTGAGAAAGACCTTGTCTCAACAGAAATATTTTAACAATGGAAAATAAATATGTTTTACTTATATATATATCCATACTGACACCACATTTAAAAATCTTTCAGTGCTACATTTTGATGTAGTCACACCTTCTGGTTTTGATTCTCCAATGTCTTTCTTCCTTTCCAGCAGCTTAGGCTGAAGGAGGAATGTCATCTTTAACCTTGAGATGCCTGTTCTTGTTGGCTCGTGTCATAATCTTATTATTCAAAAGCAATTCTTGGTATTTAACATCTCACCTCAGCATGCAAAGCGGTTATGGATTGGAGCACATTTCCTGGGGGGTAAAGAATAGAGTGACTGTGACTTGGAAATGCAGCTGCCTGGCTGTGCCAGGCTCACTCCCAGCTCCTGGACAAGGAAAATCTGCCTGTGACCCCCGTCTGCTCTGCTGATGTGATTATTTTCAAACTGAGCATTACTAGTCCAAGACTCTTTAGTGCAGGACATGAGGGTCAGTTTTTCCCAGTCACAGTAAATAGCAGGATACAGTTACAGCACAGCTTAGAGTATAATCAATTTTTAAAACATAAATGCAACGTAGTTCTGTATTCTGGAGCTTCATCAACGTTTCTGGCAAGGAAACCCCTCCCTGCCTTGCACTGCAGACAGCTCTCTGGGGCTGCTTTCTAAACTCACAGATTGGGCAATCTCTAATCCAGTTGCCAATCATCTGGCTAAAAAGCCAAGATGATCTTTTGTGACATACAGTCTATCCCAACCAAATCACCTGGAGAACTACTCAGGCAGTGCCAGCTCCTGTTGAGGAACGTGGGGAGTGTCCCAAGTCCCCATGTCAGAGGCAATCACAGGAACTGTCTGAGGTGCCCAAGGCACATGGGGCACAGACACCCTGGGCTGCACTCCCAGCTCTTCCACTGGGAATGGGGCAATGGCTTGGGGGAAAAAAAAAAAAGGTCAAAATAGCTGATAGCAAGAGCATTAAAAGAGCAGTGTTATTTCACGTCATTATTTAGATCGGACTCAATGATCTCAGAGATCTTTTCCAACCTCCTTGATTCGGTGACATCTTTGAAAGATTCCCAGGGAACGTGAAGGTGATGGTGATTTGGTTGGCAGAATTAAAAATGTACTGCAACTACATCATGGTGCTACAGAGAACTCTGAGGAAAATGATCTATCAGAGTTAAACATTTCTTTTTTCATGGTCATGAAACAAGACTGAAGCAGCTCCCCATTTCACAGACTTGTTAACCTTCTGTCTTGATGAAAATTAACAGCTACAGTTTCTTCTAAATAAATTCTGTAATTTTTACTGGATAAAGCATTCCTCTATTCCTGTCAAAGAGATGTGCAGCACAGCTGTTTTTAACAAATTCCTATTTTTACTCCCCGACATTTGACTATCATTATGTATATGAGTTTCTTCAGCCTGCAAAGCACATTTTAACAAGAAATATTAATGTCCCTCCACATTTACCATCTTTTATCCCTATTCAGCAAGAATAGGTGTTACACAAAACAGAAAACATCTGCTTACTTGTATTATAATTTCTTCTGAACTCTTTAGATTGGAGACAAAGTTGATAGCAAAGATTAATCATGAATGTACAAAGCAGAACCATGATCTTTGTAAGTATGTTTCAAAGGGGAAAAAATAAACTAAAATTAAGTATTTTTAAAAAAGCATAAAGAAAATTATGAGAGAGTTTCTTTTTAAGATGTGTTTAGTGACTAAATATCTTAAGTTTTGCAATCCTTATAATGATTCACTGCTAACAGAGGGGCTGGAATAAGTTTAGGGCATTTTCTTCTTTCCCTTGCTTCTAAATATCTCACCTCTCTTGGACTTTGTGGTTGCATTGTCTGTGTTTAATTTTTATGTCAATGCATTGCATTATCATGATGTGGACAGTGTTCTCCTTGGCAATCCTAATCATGGAATGTGAAATCTTGGTTTCCTCTCTCTGCTTTCAAAGCCCAGGGCTGTGTATGGAGCGCTGTGATTGCAGGATTCCTGTCTCAGCACAGACTCTCCAAGGAAATGCTCCTTAAAGGCCTCACTATCTGCCCCCTGCCTTAGCTAAAGACACAAAATCAGCATTAAAATACAGTGAGTCAGATTTCTGGTTAGAGACACAGGCAGTTTCAAACAAACCAAGGGGGCCCATGAGGTGTATCGAGCAGTTGAGTGGCAATGTTGGAGCCCCACCATGAGCAGCTCCATCAGCAGCAAAGGAAGGCCTAAGAACGTCATGGCTCTTTCCTTCGTGTTTCCTCCTATTGTGCCAGATACAGGATGACAGAGAGAGCAACATTTCTGAAGCTGTGCCATAGATTTGGCAGTCTGCTGCATTCTGACACAAACTAAGAGCCAGGAGTCATACAATGATCCAGATACAAACACCTTCCACAGAAATAGTCCCACTCTATCAAACCCCACAAGATTTCAGGGAGAAGAAAGCAAACAAACAAACAAGAAAAAAAACCCTGTTCTTTTCCAATTTCAGAATAATTCCCAGCATTGCACTTTTTAAATCTTTCTGTAGCTTAGCAGATGAGAACAAAAATTGAGTAGGAAATATCTTATCCTTTTCCCAAAAGCTAGACATACTTTAATTATGAATCCTTTAAGGGAAAGCCGGATAATTCAATATCCAAGCATATTACTTTACTGTTAATATTCTTTAAAACATACAAATAACACTTTAATAATCTAAACTGCTAATTCTTATATGACAACTCAGATCCCACACACAGATATAACTAATGCTATTCCATTCACAGGACAGAGCAGTGCAAGGTAAAGGACCTGCTTTGTTTACACAGGTTCTGACATACATTTTTTTTCGCACTGGTGTGGTTATGTTCGAGTATTGGAGTAGGTCAGGGCAATTCTGAGTGATAATGGGGATGATGAAGAAAGATTCTTGTGATCTTCACAAAAAAGAGAAATAAAGAGCTAATTTTAGAGACAGATGGACAAGAGCTCCACCCCAGCAGAATCTGTAATCGGTGATATTTGACCCTCAGTGAAAAAATGAGAATGTGTGTAAAGAAAAGCTTTAATATTGGTTCTGATGAGATAAAACTTTTGCCTTTATAGTTTTCAAAGTGCTTTCTCTCACCACTCCTATTTCCCTTTATTGCTACTGTTTTCTTTACGTGAGCTACTACTGAGGAGGAGAGGCAGAGGTTGCCTTTCTATTTCTAAGTAGGTCTTTGGTGTATGATTAGTATGTGACATGAATAAAGCCTTTCTTGGTAGAGAAAGGCTTGCTTTCTTTTAAAGTATTAGATGAGGACCAGACTTTATAACATCTCACCCTACAGAGGACACATCTTCTGGGACACTGGTTTTGAAACATCAGTCAAGACAACCAGATAAAAGACCAACTATTGAAAAAGTGTAATTGCCCTTCCTGGTGTTTCACAGAAACAGTTATTGTGAATGAGAGGATTTGAAGTCCAGCAGCCCATAAAGAACGAGCTAGCCATGCCCTTTTTCTGGAAACAGCATTTTAGCCAGATCAGTTGTTGCTTTTTACAATTATTTAGGGATAATTTTAATTTGATGCACTAAGTTTTAAGCAGAAGTTTAAGCACTGAAAGACAAGCAAGAAGTTCTGTTTTCAAAGCACAGAGCAGAAAAAAGGGAAGACACTGCTAAGTCCTGTTCCATCTCACTATCCCATCCTCTTATCCTTTCTAAGCCAAGACATTCAGGATGCATCAGTGTTGCTCACCTTGGCAGAAGTAACACAGAGCGGAGGAACATGAAAGCATTTGTGAAACACAGTCCTCAAGGCAGTGTTACTGATGTGCACAGATACAGGTGAACACTCACCAGGCGCCTTACACAGGGAGGTTAAACTAACTTCTTATCATGAGAACTCCACAAAACTGTTGATCTGGCAGTCTGGTGACTCTGTGAATTAAACCAGCAGGATGCTGCCCACCCACAGCAGTGCCCAGCAGTGCCAGCCCCTCTCCTTGGCCACACACAGCTCCTGTCTGCTCAGTCAGGATGAATTACCCAATTAACATCATCATTAACAGCTGAATTGAATGTAGGGAATAAAAAACCCCAAGCCAACTATTTTTACAGCATGAAACAAAACCAACAAGACCTGATATGCACTTAGAAGCATCCTTTTATACAAGCATTTGTGATGATTTTTACTGCACTTGCATTGAGAGCAGAAAATCTGCATTTTGCTCAGGGCCCCACAAATACACGGCAAAATTTCCCTCTCCAATCCAGGGGGTTTACAATCTAATTCCAGCTGAAAGATGGGAATGAATATGTACAAACAACCAAGGCAGTGTGAGACAAGGCTGAGAACTGTCAAAGGGATACATGAGAGAAGAGCTTTAGGAATTGGTGACATCAGGAACACACAGAGTTAACTCTGAAAACATTTCAGAACAATTAGAATGTCATTTGGAATAATAAGAAAAGTGCTGAATCACACAGAATTATGAATAAAGCACAAAATTCTACCACTAACTAGAAAGCAGCAACATTATTTATTGCTATGAAACACAAAGGTGAGAATCTCAACCTCCGGTGTAATATAAATCCAAAAGTATCATCATAAATACTTTGCCTATCAGTGACCAGGAGGTTTCATGAAAAACTGGTGTTACAGTGGCTGGGTCAGCAGCAAGCACAAGGACACCAGCCCTGTGTTCCCTGATGCAGAGCCTGCACAAGGGGTTTGGAGCCTTCCCTTGACCTTAATGCACCAAAGTCCCAGAAAATAAAAGAATCACAATGCCAATTATACAACCATAAAAAAAATATAGAAACAGCAGTCTATTAACAGCATGTTGAATTTCCATAAGGCTAAAAGATACTTGAAGAGTAAAGTCAAAAATATCTCCCCTATTCAGGAATACATGGATACATAAAAGCTTTGTGAAACAGTCCTAGCTGTTCCTAACACATACTTCAAGGTTGGATCCCATTTCCCTACCAAAAGTCCACTAAAAAGGAAAACATCAGATTAAAGGATGACCCATCTCTGCACAAACAAGGACAGCAATTACTGGATTTATTGACTCAGCAAATGCTGTGACTTTAAGTGCACTGTCAGTCAGGAATCTGCTTTGTTCAATAAATACAATTTTCCCACTTAATTTCTAAGACAGACTGGTAGCTGCAGACAGTCATTAAATATATTTCCTGATATATTTTTCATTAATCAGAGTGAAAATCAAGTTAAAATAAATTATTATGCTTCAAATCAAATTATAATCATGCAATTTTTCACATGGTTTAAATGATATAAAAGAGACAATTTTCCTTTTTTTTTTTTTTTCTGCATTTCCATTTTTAAAACAGGAACTCAGTGCTAACAAACACCTTAATATTTCATATTGCCAAACGCTCCTCTTGGAGCCCCTGATTAGCTTGATTTAAAAAAAAAAAAAAAAGATAAATTGCATCATCTCTGTTTTCTTACTCTTAAAAGAAGAAAGAGGAGAAAGTTTGAAACAAAATAAGACAGAAAGAAGGGCATGGAAAAAAGTGCTTTGTGGATCATGAGTAACAAACACAAATGTCCCATGAACTTTATCTTACTGTGTGAATGGCCAAATAAAAATGAGAAGCAAAATAAGGCTTATTCTCCAGAGATGGCCACTGCTCCCCTCCAACAGGAGACTTTGCCACCCCAGACTCCTGCTGCCACCTGACATTTGTGCCCCTTCTTCACACTTGTCATGTGCAAATGTGGTGGACAAGATAAGGGCCTGCTGTGCTCTCCCAGGTCTGCTTCCCCCGATAAACTTCTATCTCATCCATACCCAGATCTAAGATATGTAGGATACACTCTTCTTCAAAGCTGTCACCAGAAGGGAGCTCTGTCAATGATTTCAGCTTTCATATGCTCCAGATAAACCTCCCATTTTAATCTGTGCCCTTTGTGACATTCAGAGCTATCAGAACCATCAAAGCCCTAAAACACTCTTGGATACAGAGAGCTCCAAAGCATCTTTCATTACCCAGCCAAACCTCAGGGCCTCTATTTACTGCAAATATGACAGTTAGGCAGATCTAAAAGGGGGTTGAAAAACTAGAGGGCAGAATTTTGTTCTCTCTTCACCTCTGCCCCACCAGCCTGCTCACTATGGCAATATAGTTCCAAACTTTCATAAACCTCAAACAGAAAAAAATTAGGATTATCCATTACCAGGCCAGCTTAAGTGACAACATAAATATATATCACAGAACATCTGCCACTAAATCACTGTTTATAGATGTCAGAACTCATTCATTATTAAAAGAAACCCCAAAACAAACACTTTAAAGCCTTCCTTATTATTTCACAAGAAGTGACTGATTTCTGAACTGTAAGGTGGAGCTATCCTTCTAATCATTTTAGACAGACTAATTTCTATTTTAAACATCAGTCAAGAATTACATTAGGTGGTCTTCACAAACACATTATTATTGCCTGAATTACTTCATCCCAGTATGTAGTCTAGAAACCCCAACATGTTCTCTCCATTGATTTTCCTCGTCAATCCCCATTGATTTTGCATGAAAGAATATGGTGCACCTCTGAAAACTTGCTTTTATCTTACTTTTCTTCAAACAGTAGGAAATGCAGATCAAGGTGTTATATCCTGATATCAGCAATAAAATATCTAAAATTTACTTGGAGAAGAATTTATGGAGAGTGTTCCTTATACACAGAAAGTATAAGATTTTAAAACTCATGGTCTGTGTTTGACTGAGAGGGGCAGAGCAGGACAATCTTTTTGCTTTTGTATTTTTAAATTTAATTAGCTCTGTCAATTTTCCCTGCTTTGTGTCAGCTGATTTAATAACTCTTAAGTTAGGCACTCAGGGAACAAATTACCAAATCATAGAATTATTTCTGAATATGCAATCTGTATCCTCTCAGGTACAAGTGAAAAATCTGCTTGCAAAAGCCACTCGTCTGTATCATTGCAAATTGACCTCTCCAGTCTGACCTTTTCCTCACCTCCACTTGTGAACAAATCCAGAATACCACAATGTTTTGTTTTATAGGAGTTTCTGCTGACTTGCTTCACTGTATGTGCCTATGACTAGACAGTTATTTTACAAACAGATATCCAAAACATCTGGAAAATCCACCCAGTTCTCAGCCCTGTGACATTCAATGCCCTCAAACACGTGCCACGCAGACGTAAAGTTGCACCTCTAAGGGAGACATGCTTTAAAATGTGAGTGTTGAACACCTCCTGATTATGATCCCTGCCAGTTCCCCCATCTCTTAAATCACACAGCCACTCAGTGATTGCTGGGGTGGTTTCCAGAGATGTGATTCATGGGCACACACACAGGAGGGCACTGCAAAGGTTGGCACTTCACAAAGTGGGACAGTGCCGTACTCAGCCATTACATTCTCCCACCTATGTGCGAGCTAATTTGATTAAAGGTAGAAGATCAATCAAACTCTATTGCCTCAGAAAGATTAATTACCTCAGCACTTTCTGACTTAATTATTAGTGTTCAGCCATGGGGTTAGAAAAACCCAATACAGCAGAAGAAAAAGGGCCCAATGGGCAAACGTGGTAGACTGGGATGTGTTTTAGCCTGAGATTTGTTATCTTTAACTAATGACAGCATCTTTCTTTTCTATTCAAATTAGACCTAAGTGCTATAGTGTGCTTATAACTCAGCAACAACCAAATTAAAATATGACTATCACATTTCAACCTTACTGTGGAACTAAAAGAACACAAGATGAGAACAAAAAAAAGAAAACACTATTTAAAAAAAAAAAATCTCTCTGCTGGCAATCCAGTTTTTGGACAGGGAACAAGAAACTTAAAACTTTGTAGTTTTATTTTTTCTTGTGCCCCAGTGTGAGGTCTGAAGTCCAGCTGCCAGAGTATCCTATTGATGATGTTTAAAGAGTATATTTCAGCGACTGCAGAGTTCCTGATTATCAGACAAGTCAGCACAGCAGAAAACAAGCAATTTTCCCAGGGAGAGCGAGTCCTTGTCTGCAGCTGCCTGGCAGTGTGTGCAGCACTGACCCTTTCTGCTCCACCATGGCACCAGGGAGATTTATGGGACCCCCCCCAAGTTGTCACCAAGGTGAGCTGCTGACGTGCTGGGCATGGTGGGGCCAGCATGGATCCCTGTCACACAGTGTCCAGAGGTGGCAGGGTCAAGCTCTCCAGGCAGGTGAGGCACCAGGGCACCAGCCCCATGTCCAGCTGGAGCTGGAGCCAAGGGCTGGCACAGAACTGACACTCAGCAACACGTTCACCCACAGGTTTCATATTCCCAGCATAGAAAAGCGACCTCTTGCATCACACACCAGATTTGCTGTTTTCATTAGAGTGGTTTAGTTGCCCTCTCATAAACTTATCAAGCTCCTTTTTAAAACCAGTTTGCATTCTCATGCCCTGCTTCTATGCTTCCTCACTGATCTTACTTCCCCAAATTTCCAGGCTTGGCTGGTTCACAGGCAGCACCTGCTCATTTCCTTATGACTCAGCCTGGAGCCTCATCTTGGTCCCCACTCCACTATTACACCAGAGCCCTAATCCTCAGCCAGCCTTTGCCTTGCAGTTTGAACAAGCCAGTATTAATACCTTTTTCTGTATATAGGCATTCCATACCCCTGCTATTAATAATATTTCTTTACCCATGTTTCTCGTGAGAGTTCACCTTTCTTTAATGTGAGTAGCCAACATTATTCATAACAGGCCTGTTATGGTATCAGCAATGCCTTGAGGTTTTTTCTTTTCTTCTTTTTTTTCCCCCCTGTACTAGGAGTAACCCAGGATTTTTTCATAATCACATTAGGTATTGGTGATTTATAGTTTATCTTTTTCGTATTCAGTTGTTTGGTTTTTTTCTTTATGTAATTTTCAGCTGGTGATTTATATATTAGTTACATACACCAGTTCCTTTGAGAATGACTCTCAACTATTAGATTTCATCCCACTGCTATTAGTTCAAATCCTTAGCAAAATCCAATTTTTGTGTCATTCACACCTCCTCCTCTATTTTCAGCAATGCTTGGCTTAAAGCTACTAGAATATTTCATTGACATGTTCCTGCTTTTTCATGCCAAACTCATTAATTAAGATAATGATGGAGATTTTTTCCATTCTTGTATTATTCTGGGTCTTTTCGTTCTCAATTACTAAATCTCCCACCTAATGTGGATTGATAATAGTTATTAGTTCTCCAATATGTATAGATTAACTACACGTGTATTCCCCAATAGTAAAAATACATGTCATGGACATGAGATAATAGAGCTAATCTAGTTCTACTCTTGGGAAACCTGTGATACTATTTATTGCATTATGTTTACATATATCTTTGTTTCTTTCTTATAAACATTTTCCAGTAATGAAGCTTGACCAACACTTTATTTTTTCTTGACGCCTTTTGTCTTAGAAATAGAGAAAATAAAGAAAACAGTATCAGTTTTGATATCCTGGGAGGAAGATTGTCTCCTCTCCTCCACATGAGAGCACTGAACCAGCTCTGACTTTTAGTGCCATTATCATCATTCTTCATCAGCCTGTCTTTGTGCTCATCAACGTCATCCTTATCAAAAATTAAGGCAAGGTGAAAGCGTTCTTTTAATTTTGGGGAAGAAATATATGCTATCTTTAATCATGAACAAATATCATTCTAACTGCAAACCTCCTCCTTACATGGCTAAATGCCATGGATTGTAGTCTTAATTCTTCTTAAGACTAATTCTATTGCAGTCTGATGATCACTCAAAGCCAGTGTAAGCTTTGCCCCAGCTACTCATTGACTCAGTTGCTGCCACAAGCCATGCCTCGTATAACAAATGGAATTGGGGAATCCTTGTATTTAAAAATTACTTTTTCCCCTTCCCTGGGGTTGAACACAGGTCAATTCTTCTACTCAGTTCACCCGAACAGCTCTTCATATGCTTGTGGTGCCACAAGAGGTGCTGTCATTGGGAGATAAAAACAAGGGGCCAGACATATTTAGGAACACCAGCTTGATAGGACCACAAAAATCTCAGTGTCTACTGGCTCTCCTTTTTGCCATACTTAACTCTCCATCTTCTGATTTTCATTGTAACTTTCTTGGCTTCTTAGTCACTAATTCATGGTAAATATTCTTTATGGAAACTCTCTTTTCCTTAAGACACCAGTTTCCTCCTACTTGAAACCCTGAAATTCCTTTCTCTTTCCATATTAACACTTTGGTCCATGCAGGAAGCCTAGTAATACTTTGAAAGAATCATGACACTCCAAATGCAATGAAAAAATACTAATCAAAAATCTACCAGTATATTTGTAGAGGAAACTCTCAATCCAGAACTATTTTCACCATTTCACTATTGACTAAATGTGTCATGTGTGCACAAGTGAACAAAATGAACCTCAGGCTGAACACTTGCATAGATCACCACAACAATGTTTTGGTTACTCTTACCAAGGCACTTTGCAGCAGCATGTTGAACACAAATGTGCTGTGGGTCATCTTCTTTTTTCACTTAGAGCCCACAATAGACATCTGTTTATCTCTCTTTGTTTTTCCTGCCACTAGATGCTGCCATTAATATAAGGATGAAAAGGGCCACAAACGACACTCTCTGCGCTATAACCATCACACCACATCCCATCAATTAAGGTGTTTCAATGAGATACAAGTTAGAAGGGAAGAAAGAAACCTTCACATAACATAAACACTAATTAAACTGTGATTTCAAGTTTAAAACTGAACTGTCAGGTAATTAGACAGGTGATTAAACTTTCTTCAACTTCACACTTGGAAAGACTAAGGTGCCTACTTAGTCTCCACACAGTGATGTATGTCAAGGGCGTTCAGATGTCAGAGCTGTATCAGTTCTTGGGGCAACATTCTAGAAGAGTCATGATCCATGTTTCTTCTGAGACTGCAAAAACTGGGCTCAAAAGGCACTCGCAAATCCCAAATTGTTAATGGCAAGACAGGATCCACACACCTGCTCTAACAAAGCCTCATACACCAGGTCCTGCCAAATATTCTCTGCAGGAAAGAGCCTGGATACTGATTTCATGCACGTCATTCTCACTTCAGTGAAGCATAAATATCAGAGTTACAAACAACAAGAGAGAGCTGGAAACCAAGTTCAGATCATGAGCATGCATAACAATAGCAGAAAACATAATACATAACTTGAAATTTTTTTTTCTTAAATTTGGGGGTATATTTCTAGCCCTTTAGAGCTTTATTCTGTGAAGAATTCAGTTTGACTGCCTAGAATACTCTTAAGGGTATATTCCAGCAGCAAACACGTAAACAGAAACAAAAGCAACCCATGAATAACGTTTTCAACACAACATCCAAACGCTCTGATGGTTCTTGTTAGCTGTCTATCAGTTTGAAAAAAAGAAATCCTAGCATTATTTCAGGAAACATAACACTTTGCAAATTTGAAAAAGTCTGAAACGGAGGATCCCCAGGTCACAGTTTAGGAACTAAAAGAAAAAAAAGAGAGGATGGACCTCACCTGTGCAAAAAGGCCCTCAAACTCCAGTGCTGTGCAGCACAAGGCAAAGGCAGTGGGGTGATTTCCAAGAGCCAAGTTGAATGTATCAGAGCCAGCTTGGAGTCAGAAGGAATGCTCTCTGCTGGATGCTCCATTTGCCATTGCAGAGCGTAACTACCTTCTCACTCAGCTATTTCAAGTGCATAGCACTCACTAAATGATTCCTCATGATACTCTAAAGCAGTTGAAATACACCTTTCGGGCCAAGTTTTGCCCAGAACAGATGTATTTTCAAATCACTTATTAAGCTGTTAACAAGGCCTTAGAGGCTTACAGACATTCAGGTGTCTCTTTATCAATGGCACAGTTCAGTGTAATCCAGATAAGGAGCCTCTGGACAGTTAACGGTTGAGTGAAGTTCAGTGGAATCTCCAGCTGGCTATCACATCACGACACAGGGAGCAGGGCCATTATCCACAGCTCTAGCATGGTCTGGAACTTACATTGATTTGGCCTGACTTTTTGACATCACAAGAAGGCAGTGGTAATGGCAGCAGTAAGACGACAAACTTTGGAGATTATTACTGCACACCATCGCTGCTTTCAAAAGACAACTCAAGAAACCCTTATTTCTGGAGGGTGCACTCTCTTTACAGACCTACTCATCACCCACTAGTTCTCCCCATTTAACTGCAGCAAGCAGTAGTGTTGGAGAGGGAAACAGGTTGAAACAAGTGAATTCCCTCAGCCCAGTATTTATGACTGTAAGGGCAACAGTGTTAACCTCATCAGAAAGCTCCTCTGTGTACAGCACAGCAGATCTATAAAAACACCAGGTCATCCATAAACTCTTCACAGCTCAAAGTGTTTTATTTCCGATGGTCAGACTTCACGTTTTTAGAAATATAGTTTCTTTGCCCACATTAAAAATCAATGTTCCGTTTTAATAATTACCTGGAGAAAAAAACCCCCAAAAACAAAAACAAGCCCCACTTTGGCTACTTCAATGATTTAAGCACTGAGCTGAGCAAAGCTCATGACTTACTGGACTCAGGGTCGGAGTTGCCGTCTCCCTCGGTGCGGCTGTTGGGCGAAGCCTGCTCGTAGTACTCCTCCTGGGGGAAGCCGAGGGGCAGAGGGTGCGACGCGCTGGCACCGCCCGCGGGTTCGTGATCTCCGAGCCCACTGTCACTGCAGCTTTCCTGGGAGCCATCGGGGAGGTGGAACGTGACGCGGCGCTGAGGCTACAAGGAAGGAACAAAATTATATGGTTTCCACCACAATATCAGTAATTGCCTAATGCAACCAATTTGGGCAATGTATTATTTGGGTTATCTGCTGAGGACGCGTTTCAGGGAGTTGAGCACAATTTCAGGCTCTCACGAGCAGGCAGCCTGCTTTCAAACCTGCTGCACCTGACAGCGCTGCTTGCTGGGGTTGTTTTAAAAATGTAAGCCCTGATGCAAAATGAGAGACCTCAAACTAAAGAGATTCTGTCAGACTTTGTAAGTCTTTGGATGCCTTTTGTATACTGAATTGGACATATCAATATTTTTTTTTTTTTTGGCTCAATTTATTTCCCTGCTCAGTTTTCTGGGTTTCAAAATACATTTTCTTTACCATTAAAAGCTGTTCCACACTTTTGGGCCTAAAAAATGTGACACATTTATAATGTTGTTGGATTCTTCTGAAGCAGAGAAAGAACAAACAATAAGAAGTCATAGGTATTGCAAAAAGAATTTAATAGATTTCACACATCTGTTAAGCTAATCAATGAAAAGTGTATTCCACTACTCTCCTTCAGACATTTCATTACGACTCCTTTGATTTTTGTTATACCACAGACCTGTACCTTAACTGGGAAAGGCTGGAAGCTGGGAAGCAGAGTTGAGGAAGGAAAGCATCACAGCCCAGCTGCAGAAGGAAGGGCCAGGTAAAGCAAAGCACGTGATGCACCAGGCACATGACAGTGTTTTTGTTACCTAAGTGACTCTACATGATGTAGGAACTGAAATGTAAATCTGTCCCAGCACTAGAAGAAAATATGAACAAATAAATAAGCAGCTCTCCTTATTTCGATGCATTTGTCTTCCGTGTTTTGGATATGTGAAATATGAACATTAAAAAAAACCCACACCAAAATAACAGATTAAAATATTCTAAGCTTGTTGTTACTCAAAATTCCATTTGAAAGGCAAATCTTTCCAGATTCAGAACTTTTGGGACTAGTAAAGCTGGAGATCAGATTTTTGATGCAATTATGCAAAAAAGTATGTAGTGTTTATAATAGAACAGATGTTGTCAGAGGTCTCTAGGTATTTGGTTCCTATAGGGTGATGGTGTTGAAAACATTCAATTATATGAAGTTTTTTGCTAAAAAGTTCAGTTTCTCCACTTCTCAAAATCTTTTTGCCACTGTGACATTACTCCACATGCCCACAGACAGCTGCTGTGCAGCTCGTACAGCCAAGAACACGGCAGCATCAGCTTTACCTCTGCAATTCCTGACAGAAATGAGTGACAGCTCTTCTTGAAAGCTACCAGTAAGACATTCAGGGCTTTCCCAGAAAACCTGTTTTAGTGCTTCACCACTGCTAATGGAGAGGTTTTCTTCTAATGTCGAACCTGCCTCTTTCTTGTTACAAAATAAATCACTTCTTCAGTCCCATCCATCATGATCTGCTTATTCCCACTCATCTTTCTGGCATTTGGCACTTTAGTTTGCTTTAGAATAAACATCCCTTATTATTTCCATCCGTGCTGTGTCTCTGATAGGCCATCCTGCCCCCCCCTGCACACACACAGAGCTCTGTGCTGCTCAGAGCTCATTATGCAGCTTCTGCCCAGATCCCCAAAGCACCAGAGTATTGCAGGAGGATCACCTCACCTCTCCTGCAGCCTCCACCACTGCTTTGCCTTTTCCAAGGCAGGGTAACACATTTTCCTTGTCAACCACCATAATGCCCAGGTCCTTTTACTGACCTTTCCCCTTGTTCCCTTTTTGGTTATTGCCATGGATTGCTGGTGCCTAAGAGTGGCACTTTGCATTCATTCCTCCTGCCATTCTGTTTTTCCAGATGATTTCATCTGTTTTCATCAAGTACCCTTTTTCTTCCAGTCCTGCTTTCCTGTTTATCAAATTTGCAGATTTTAGACTCTCCCTCATTTGGCAGATCTTTAAGAAAAATTGGAACAGACCAAGCCAAGCCATCAGTTGAACTCTGAAAACCTGAACACAGAATGACTTCCTATTACACAGGATAGAAAGGGGAGAAGACATTCCTGATGACAGTGAGTGCTGGCATAGCCTGACAGCCCACTGGAAAAAAATCCAGATGGTGAAAGGTTCACAGCTAACACCCCCACATCCCCCCATGCATTTCTGGTGTCACCAGAAGAAGCTTCTCATTGAACTCCACAGCGAGCTGCCTGCAGCTGCCCCAGGGCTCTGGGAGATTGGCTGGGACAGTGGTCCTGCTCCTTCTGTTGGCTTTTCCCACCACAGATAGGTGGAGATACATGGAGTGCCTTTGCACAGTCAAAAAACCCCAGATGGATCCAAAGAAATGATTGATATGACTTATTCTACTCTACTTATCAGCTGCCTCTCAGAGCCCCATTCACACCAGCAGTGTCAGTCAACTCTTTTCTGAAAAACCAAATCACTGAAGTTTTGTTGAATTGATCCAATGAAAATATTCCTGCAATATTTGTGATTTACTCCCTGCATTCAAACTGCACCAAGCCTGCACAGATGCACAGCTACAAGTGGAAATGGAATAGACTATTTCTTTGATGGGAAGTGACATTGGTATTCACAGTATCTATGAAAAAAAATCCACCTCCACTGCATGAGTTGTTTGTAAAAACTCTGTTTTGTGAGGCTTGCATTGCCTTTGGGCTGTCTTGTTTGGGGTCTGTGCTATTCGTTACCCACACTACATTTTGTGAATCTTAAGAAGAAAGTATTCTTAAAACATTTTTAGCCCAAGTTATACCAGTATTAGCTTTTACACACAACTGGGAATACAACAGTTCCAACTCTGTGCAACTGGGAAGCACTATGTGTAAACAAAGGAATATTTATTTTCATGGTTCCTTGTCAAAATACAACACAAGTTTTTAACCAGACAGTAGAGGAGACCAGAAGGTCACCACTTCCTTTTTTGTTTGTTTTTAGTTTTAACTGCCTAGCCCAGTGAGAAAAAACAATACCCCAAACAAAATTCAGAATGTCACTAACTAATCCCCATATTCAGTAAAAAAGCCCTGTAAACATTTAGTTGCATAAACTGAGATGTTGTTAGTTGAAACAATAAACCCCATATGATTTAAAATCAACTGGCATCAGCTGAAGGCTCCCGATTTTTAATTTGATAGTGTTCCTGAGTATGTCACACCTGATAACGCTGAGGACAGAGCACTTCCAGAAGAATTTATCAAGGTGAAAAAACTCAGCAATTTCTCTCCATGGCAGTGCTGCCATTTTCTTAATTCATGCAGGCATCAGCCAGCGATCTGGAACAAGTAATTCTAATAAAATTTTGCCAAAAGCTGGGACTTATCTTCTGTCACAATTATTTTGGAAATTTCCTCCTTGAGGCATCTAAATTTCAATTTATGAGATTACAAAATATCCTCAGTCTCCAGCTGCTTTTCTATTTATCTCTGAAGGGAGTTAGCACCGATAGTAATAGAATAACAAGGATTATGGTTTGTTTTATTTATTTGAATGACAGTCAGGATACTTTTTCAAAAAGAGAGAGAAATGAAAGCAATCCTATTATGTATTCTTAGTGGATTCTGATGTAGCAGCTTGTAATACAGACAATTAAACTGATAGGGGAGAATGAAGAGAAAATTTAAGGGAAATGTAAAGTAATCTATAGTTTCTCTGACACATTTAAAAATATTAAATTACTCTTTATTGGCATGAAAAAAGAATTTTGTTTCCAGAGATGTCACGAACCCAGACACAAATGCTGTCAGAGGTCTCATATGGCATTCACTGCAGTTGGTAGAGGCAGAGCGTGTCTGGAGGGATCAAATTATCTCAGAAAACCGCAAACCTTTTACTCTCATTATTGAAATTTATATGAAGACTGATCAAAGCCCCAAACTATTCTGTGTTCAATCTTTCACTGCAATAATTAGACTGTGGCAGTGGGAATAATAAAAGATGAGTCTAAGTAAATAGCTTTGGATACACTGAAGGGATGATTTCTGGAATTATACACCAGGGGTTAGCCAATTTATAATCAAAAAAGAAAAAAAGGTAATAGAAAAAGCAGCAGATATCAACTGAGGAACATTAAACTATTAACCTTATTATCTTCATTCATTGAAGCAAATTAATATCCTTTTAAAAGGAGACCATAAAGAAAAAAAAAATATTACTTTTTAATTTATGCTGAATTAATTATATTATTTAGATAATAATTCTGATTTTAAACAGTCCTTATTTAGGAGATGCTCTAAGCATAAAAGAACAGGACTACTTCAACATTTTTCTCCACTATCAGCAGCTGGTAAATAAAGAAGCAATAAAAAAAAAATCTCAGTTGTTTGTGTCTTTCAAATGCCAGGAAGATGTGAAATACATTAAATAACCAGACAAAAGCTATCTTCAGGTATCACCAGTACTTCTCAGTTGTAAAGAAAATCCCTAATCAAACTACAATTTCCAGCTTAAATCTTTTTACACTCAACTATCACCTTTTGTTCCAAAACAACAATCCAATCTCTTTTGCCATAGGCTTACAGTGAGACAAACAGGACCCAGCTACTGTCAGTGCAAAATTCTTAGAATAACATGAAAACAAACAGCTTGAAAAGATCCAACCCCAAACCCAATGGGAAATATGTCTTTGTGTTGAAACTCAACAAAGACAAGGTAGCATTTTCATCTATCCTTTCCCTAAACTAAGTAGTGTACAGCACAACTATTATGGCCCAAAGAATTTCTACCAATAATTTTTGCAGCTTGGAGCACTAAATTAAGTTCCATATTCCCCTGGGGGGAGGAGAGAGTAGTTGCAAAGTGACAATACCCAGCTAATTTCAGATGTCCAATCTTAGTGGACATTAAAATCAGTTTTCCCCTATCTCACATGAAAAAGTAACACCCCCAACTACTGCCAATACTGAGAACCTTAACTGTCATCTCATACAGATCAAACCTGTTGAACAAGGTTTTCTTTCCATTGAACAAGTTCAGCTGTTCCAGCTTCTGCCCTGTCTTTGTTGATTGCATCCCGTTCACCCTTTGATTGTCTACTTGTTTGTCAAATCAAACACACCTTCTCTTTTTCCAATTTACCATATCTACCCTTGGCAGCACTTTCCATTTTCAGCTCTTTAAAACTTCAGAAATCCAATATAATCCTTTAAATATTCTTGTTATAAGTTTACCTGGTCTTCCTATTTTAATATCATTAACATTAATAATTGGTATCTTACATCCTCACTAATTACTAATGGAAAATACAGCATCTGACTTTGTTCTAAAGAAGAGAAAGCTTTAATAAATACTTTCCCTTCCTCACTGAGATTAACAATCACAGTGTTTCATAGTGGTATGAGACATGCAAATAGTTTTAGGCTTTTACCTATTATTGATTTAAATAACTCCTCCCACTTCATTAATTTATTTAGAAGCAGGAAGCATAACCTGTTAATTTCAGGAGGGCAGATAAAACCTTGGTTGACTGCCCAGACAAACACAAATTCAATATGGAAGATTATCTCGGAGAGATTTGTACATTTTCAATGAAAGAATTACTACCTCCCCAGCAAATCAGCAGAACAGATGGCACCCCTACACCTGCTCAAATGGAAATGACTTCAAATTGTCAGATCTTGTGGTTTGATTCACTCACACAAAGAGTTGGCTCAAGTGATGAGAAATAATCTTGCAAGACTATCTTGTAACTCTACCACACACTTACTCAGGGAGCCTTTCTCAAGTCACACGTTCGTGTCCCTCCAGGCATTTCTTACAGGCATGAAAAACTGCACCAGCCTGATAAGCGAAAACGTCAGATATTTCAGCTGTTGGCTATTGCAAGAGAAGGATTCTGTGAAACCCTTTTCCATGTAGGTAAGCACTGGGAGGGTTTTTGTAACATCACCTGCTTTAAGAAGCAAATTTTCACTGTTTCCATTTTTCACTGAAATAACAAACGGCTAAGCTGATACTCTCATCTTCCTCTCACACCACAGAGGTCACAGAACAAACTCATTAGCCAAATCATCACTGAACAAAGCCATTATAAACCTGCAACTTCACAAATTTCTGATTAACAACTTCAAAGGGTATTTATTTTCAGACACTAATCCTCATTGTCCCAAAGAGTATCTCTCATGTGACATTTCCCAGCAACATTTAGCAATTAAATTGTATTTCCTGAGCTTCTTGAAATAACAACAGAGAACTGAAATGAAAAGCAAATAAAATTGAAAATAACATTTAAAGCACGTCAAACATTTTATTTAAGCTTTTGAAAGGCAGTTATTGTATGCTAGATGTCAAAATGATAGCTGAAAGCATGCCTTTTAAAGTTTAATTCATCTAAGTCTTCAATTTGACATGTGATTAAATAAAAATTACACATGAAAGTTGCACTATGGCTGTGCTGTTGCTAAGTCTGAAAAAACAGCAAAGTCTCAATTCAGATCTTTTTCTTTAATACATTCTTCATTTTCCATCATCTTTGATGTTATCATCTTGAATGTTTCACTTCTGATGGGCAACGACATTTTAGTTAAAGAACATAATCATAAACAATAATACAGAACCATTTAGGTAGTGTTTGACATCCATTCTGACTGCTGGCCCAACAGCATGGATGGTTTTTAGCAGAAATATTGATTTGGTGTTATTACAGTTGTATTTCTTTTAAAAGTAACACTGTTGCTTATATAGCTTTCTTTGTGTTAATTCTGAAATAGAGAAGAATTTATACTTTCATAAATGAACATAGAACTCTGAGCTCTAATTTCATGTTGTTAATTTATACATTTCAGTTCTGGCTCAGATAAATAGATTTCACATTCCTCATGAGTAATGTACAGATTCATGGAATAATGAATGTTCCACTCACGGACCTCCAGCCCCTGCTTTTGCACCGTGGCAGTAAAGCCTAAAGCTTTAAGTACAACCCTGATGAGGTTATTAGTGCTACAGAGGCCTGCTAGAAATCTCAAGAACCTGATTCCATTTCCATTTGAGATTTTTTTTTTCTCTGTTCAGTTTTTCATGTAAAGGTCAAATCTTTCTGAAGCAACACTCATGTAACTGCACAAGCCTCACAAGCTGAAGAGGCTTAGAAACATGACTTCATTTCTAACCAAGAATGGAGCCATTCCTGTTAGTGTTTCCTGGAAAAATGGACTTTTATCTATTTTTGGTTCTTCAGGTTGTAACTTAGAAGCAAAATACATTTAGTTTTGGCAAGAAATGCACAAGGAATATTCTTAAATACTCCTGTCCAAGTAACTGAGCAACAGCATAAAACTTTTCTGCAGGTGCGGATGATTATCAAGCAGTTCATGTGTAAGAGACACAGAATGACTTTATGTTTTATATTCATGTGTGTAGCTGTTGAATGTGAACTCATTTTGTTATGGCTAAAAAATAAAAGAAAAAATGTTCATAATTTAGGGCAGGAAAGCAAATCCACAGTATAAGATTAAAATCTGAAGAGCCTGAGGTACCTCCTGAATAAAGACAAAGAAAGAAACAGATCTCCTCAATTTCTTCTAGGAAAAAAGTCTCCTATCAGATCCAAGCGTTTCTACACTACATTTCCACCAATTCACAGCAGCTCTCAAATACCATGGGGCCCACTTGTTGCTCTTGGCCCCCCAGGGAGCAGCCACCCCTTGCTACACCCTGACACAGCAGGGTTTGTGCAAGTCTTCCTAAGAAGATTCAACAGAAAAATGAAAAGCAAACCAAAAATATTAAAAGTTAAGGTCTTTTACAATGATTAGCAAAGCAGTTCTTTCTCATGTCATCACCTCACCCCATTAGGTAGGACAGCACACCTTAATTATAACAGTCTTTTATTTGTTATAGCAGCAAATCTTTTTTGTTTGGTTTGCTAGAATGGGAATTGATGACAGCTACAATGCAGGGATAAGACTAATGGATTTTATACAGCTGTAAAAAATAATAATAATAATAAAAGCATCCTACTCCTTCTGAAGAAGAGAAAGAGTAGACAAAAACTTCTCTTTTTATCCAAAATGGGCCCTCAGGAAACTCAAGACCTGCTTAGAGGGCAGTGAAAGGATTCTCTTTTCTGCTCTCTGTATATCAGTATTTGCCTGCAACAGTTATCTTTCTTTGCCTGTAGCAAATATCCTTTAACCACCTACATTACCCATTCTTATTTTAAATATACAGTGTGCTGGCTGCCCAAGGTCACCTGTCTGAAGTACATTCTCATGACAATGAGACTTAGCCCACCTTGAGGAAAGAAGCAGGAGGGTAGAAAGAAAACCTCCTGGCCCGTGTAAAGTAAAGCTGTAGGCCAAAATTTGCAAGCAGTGATGCAGTTCCTGCTGTATTTGATATGTACAAAGTAAAATTCAGCATTCCAGTCTGGAGATGTTTATCAGCAGTACAATCTTCAGTGGACTCCAGTGATCCAGGTCCTTCCTGGATAGAGAAAACTTTTCCCAGAACATGTATCCTGAAACTCCCTTTCCAATTGTCAGATAACTGTTTTACTCTCAATATGAAAAGTTATTCCATATACTGAAATAAAAGAATTTTTGACTGGTCCACTTTGCTTTGTTTCAATCTTCTGTTACTGTAAATAGGAAAGATTCTATGTGATAAATGCCATGGTGAACAATACTTTGGTTTTATTTCAAACATTTGAAAGATCCATTTTTATCTCCAACATGTTTTAAGAAAAAGGATTAGGTTTTATTTGAATAAAGTCAGAAATCTCCCATTTGCATTACTATTTTCACGGCTTAAACTATCAGGGTGATAATGAATAAGATTTAGCTGTTATTTACAGGGGAATACATGAAATATTCAAAGTTGCTAGGGTCTAGCTACATGCTAATAATGTATTCTTAAATGGATGTCTGAAATACCTATTGGTAAATGGGAGAAATTTTGCAAATTGAAGTGCTGCATTGTATCACTGATCCAATCCTTCGCTCCTGCAGAACGACGTCTCTGCAATTGCCCTTTCAGATAATCAGAATATATAACTGTCTTTCACAATTCACCACTTGTGTAATTTCAGTAAAGCAAAATATAAAGCCATTAGCCTTCCCTTGTTCCTCAGATCTTGCCAGCTTATTTCCATATTCAGTGCAGCCATTCTTTAGGACTATTAAGATTACTCCCTCATCTTTCTTCGCGGAGCAAAACATACGATAGAAATTACTGAAGTAACGCAGCATATGTTAGTTTGCACAAAGAAAGTGCAGTTCTGGGTGAGGGGAACGAGGGGCTGCGGCTGAAGGCTGAGCAATGTCACCTCCCCAGGGCTGCTGTGTGCCAGCTGAGCAGGTGACCTGCCACAGTCACCCCCTGTCCTGCAGCCACCCTGTCCCAACTCGGCCATGACTCACAGCCGTGGGGCTGGTGCTGTGAGAGCACAGCTGTGAGCCAAGGTGCAGCTCTGGGAGGTCCAGGTGTCTGTCACTAGGGATGTGGCTTTACAGAGCACAGCCCTGTGGCCTCGGGCAGCTTTCCTGACAGCTACTGAGGTGAATGGTGAATGGACAGCTACTGAGGTCCAGCCATGCACAGTTACAGAAACCCAGACAGAAGAGAGGTTGTTCACTTAGCGACTCAAGCAGGCACAAAAAAGGTGCTAATGCAAAAAAATCCATGAAGCACCAAGGGGAAAGAGTAGGGAAGTCAGCAAAAGTGAGAGCTGGGAACCTCTGATGAGGCAGAAGGGCAGCTCCTCCTTCGGACTCTGTTGGCTGTGCAGCCCACACAGGCACCCAAGTGTCTCTGTCACAGCACCAAGCAGACTGATGGTTTGCTTGAAAACAACTTGGTCCCAAGCCGTTTACTCTATAAACCCAAAACCTGCACTGGTGTGTACTCATAAATGGAATAACACTCAGTCCAAGTCCCTGCATCTGATGCCCAAGTGCCCCCAGGAGCTGAGAAACCAAAGGGGCTGGGGAGGGAAGGCCAAGGGCACAGCAAATGCTGCTCCTGCAACTCCACAGCTGCACTCAGACACTCCTATTTCCTCACCTGCCACATACAAGAGTAATCCTGCTACAATCATTATTTCAGGATTATTCAAACTTCATGAAAAGCTCAGATAAATCAGACATAAATATTACTCTCCATATAAGCCACACTGAAACTGCAACCTGTAAATCTGAAATATTTTTTCAACCCTGAGAGCAAGGTCATGATCAGGAAACTACTTGATCCAGAAAAGTGTGATAGTGCAGAAACCCCTTGGAATATGAGGCCACATGAGAACAAATGCAAGGTTTTAGGACTGTGTTCTTACTGCTCAGGTAAAAATAAAATAAATTTAAAAAGAAATGCTGTAGATACTTGAGAACCAGGGAGGACCTTTGAAATAAACCAGCAGGAAAAGTGTGTGCAGGGTAATAACATTAATATCAGCAGAGTTGGCATAAGTCATGTGGGCAGCAGGGAGGCCCTGGGGGCACAGGCATCTCCCAGGCACAGGTACAGACCTGCAGTCCTGCACCCAGGACACTACTGAACACCCATGGGAAGGGCCCAGTCCTGCACCCAGGACACTACTGAACACCCATGGGAAGGGCCCTGGTTGCTCACCCTGAAACCATCATTATGCATAAATTTTCCTGGCTAAAGACTTCAATTTAATTCTACTTTCTAAGATATTCCTCAGTATTTTCTTATTTTCATTGACACACAGCGCCTGTGGCCTTGCACAAAACAAAATGCACCTCACACATTTTTCAGGAAAAATGGGCAAGTACAATCTTGCAGAATTAATTATGTTCTTTCTCCAACTGTTTTTAATTAAGTTGACCTTTGGTCTTTTTTTTAGTCAATTCAGGAGGCATATTGCAATCAGAAGAAAGCTATGGTGTAAATATTCCACAAGTCACCAACTAAACAAGTAAGCAATGGAGGAAAATCTAGAGCATCCAATTGGCATGATCCTTTCCACTTGTATTTTTTTTTTTTTGTCTCAGAACTCATTAATAACTTTTAGTAGGTGAAATTGCAGGAAGAATCCCTCCTACACCTTAAGCGTATTATATTCTACCTTTGCCCAATCGAAATCCTTTTGATGTACTGGAAATCTTATTAATAGATTCCCCAGCAAACAAGCATGTAAGCTGGCAGAGGCAATTGCAAGAGGTAAAAGGAATGTAAATGACAGATGAAAGAAAATTTCCATGCCGTTCAGATCAATATAAACAAAAGTGCTGCAGCAGCCACAGCACAGAGATGAAGGGAATTCATCAAACTTGCATTTCATATTATTTGTCCTGTTCCAAATGCACCCTCTGTGTTTGGGAGCTATGTTCTTCCTTTTCCCAATTAATACTACATTAAGATTCACTCCTGCAGGGGCTTTTTCCTTCTGGTGCTGAATAGAAGTTTTTCAGTGCACTCAGATGTGGGGGGATGTGGAACATAACTTCTTGCTTCTAAATACTGCCATTTGAAAAGCCTGTAATTGCAGCACTCAATAATTTCCTAAATACTTAAGCCAGAATTAATTATCCCTGCTATTATTGCAGGAGTATGGATCTTATATTGGGTATGATGAAGAGAACGTGTGATAGAACATTTTATTGTACTCAGAGCATGCAGTGGGTGTGCAAGGCACTTAAACCATCAGAAGCAACAAGCTTCTCTCCTTCAATTATATCTCAGTGTGATCTCCAGATATCTACAGAATCAGCTTTGCTCATTTCTTCCTTGTTGCTGTTGCCTAATTAAACACTTTCAGGACTCTTCTTTACACCAGGGACTAATCATCATTTTTGAAAGAATCCTATTTTATTAAAATCATATTGGTTCTTGGTGAAAAATTAGAGGAAGGTAAATGCTTATTGTGAAACAGCTTCCTTTTCAACAGTCTTTGAAATGCATTTTCATTAGTAGTCAGAAATCAAGGCACATCATGAACTTCAGCAACAGTCTTGAATGGAGACAACTCTGCAGTTTTCTGCCAGTTTTACATGTTGTTGAGGAATCAAAAATATTAGTAGCTACTGGCACAGCTAATTGCCCACACTTATTAAAAAATTCCTTTATTCAGAAGCCAGGGGAATGCAGGAGGGGTGATGGGAAAGGGAGCAATGCCTGCCTGCACAATTGGATGTATTTGATTCAGTAGCAGAAATAATAACTGCAATGTATAAGACATTTAAGCAGTTTGAAATATATAACAAAACCCCCCACATAAACATGTATTTGCAAGTAGAAAATCAAAGCCACGAGAAGATGAAACTTCACTTCCACAACACTGGATTCAGACCTTCATGCAGAACACAAACTAAAGGGACTTTGATCTTGTTCTCTTGTATTGAAAAAAAAAAAAAACAAAAACCAAGCACCCCCTCTCTGGAAAACCAGTGCTTGCCTGAGAGTCAGTGGAATAACATTTAACTGGTGAGGCAGGCTCATTGTTTGAAAAAAAAGCTGGCAGCATTGCTTTGGTTTCAAAGTAATTTTTGGGGAAACCAGAAGCAAAATCTCAGCCTGAAGCACACCAGCTGCCTCTTCCCAGAAGTTCAAAAGACTCGGGCTGTGTTGCCGTAGGTACCTGAAACACAGACAGGGATATATTTGCTAGAAAAATGTACTGTCATATCTCAAACGAACACAATCAAAACCAGCTCAGATTTCAGTCAGCGTTTGTGTGGCAAAACACCAAGATACGAAATGCCACCACGAGCAGTGAAACAAAGGGGATCCAGAGCAACACTTCGTCCCCTCATCTACATCTCTAGAATTGCCTCTGAGACTCAGGACCATGATATGTTCATTTGTTTGATAACAAATAATGACAAGTGCTGAGAGCCTGTGATGGAAGAAACAGGGCAACTGTGGAAGTAATTTCCCTAGTTGGGAGGAAATCATTTCCTCTTGTACTACGTGCCCTCGTAGCTCTGCAACCCAGTCAACACACTCACTCTCTGTGATTGTTTTTACATCCCTGTCTCAAAAGGTATACCCCAATTTTTTCCCCACAGTTAAAGACTATAAACCCACTCTTGGTACAGACTACAGTCTAATTCCCATCTGACTCCCCAGGGACTCATGGAAGAAAGAGAAGACAAACAACAGCTCCAAGAAGATGACTCTTCAGCTCCAATCAATAATTTGCCTGTCACTCCACAAGCCATCGCCCCATCAGCACATCTGTGCAAAGCTCCTTATCAGGGATGCACTCTCACTTGCTAGGTAGATATTAAGCATTTTTGCATCCCGTGGGGTTTGCATTTCAGTAAATTTTCTTTTCCCAGCAATACAAATGTACAACAACTGCCACAGACTGACAATAGATGTTAGAAGTTTGAAAAACAGCTACAGTGTAATAGTACTTTGCACATATATATCATTTACTTGAGGGGGTTTTAGAAAGATGAATTCTATTTCAGAATATGAGAAAAGACAAGACAGTTGTTATACCAGTTCACAAACCTACAAACTAAAGCACAGGGCTCTCCTGACTCTCCTGGTTAAAGGTTAGGTTAAGTCAATGGCAGAATCCAAAAAACAAAACCAGGAGCCCTGGACAGAAGGGACCATCTCTGACAAGTTGCAACTACATTCCTTATTCTCCATCTAGCATGCCTGCCCAGAGAAAAAGCTATTCTCTCCCAGAATATACCAAAATAAATTATTTACATTTCAACAAACTATCACAGACTGACTGAAATTGGGAATTACACGTAATGCATTTTGTAAGAACAATGCACATAAATGCAAGCACACACAGCATTACTTAAAACCATATCAGCCCTGAAAGGAAGGGACTCAATAAACAGTTTTCTGACTAGTTTGGCCAATACTAGTGGGTATTCACTGAAGCGAGTGCTAACACAGCCTGTTTCAATGGAGCCATATGGATTAAAAACTGCTATTAGCAACATCATCTAAGACTAAACCTCTGTGAGCAAGTGAGAGAACAATAATGATCTTATCTGTCCAGCCCACACTGAAAAACTGGTGCCTGCAGAAGATGCTCTCTGCCAGATAGTCCATCTGTGAGTAATAGACAAGTTCATTAAAGGAAATCTTCAAATTTGAGCTGAGAAACCCAGAGATAAGAAAGAGTTGCCTTCACAAGCAAAGTTCCTGCTGAAAAGCTCTACAGATTGATGGGGCTTAAGATTGAGCCATTACAATTGTTACCACCCTTTTTCCTGTTCTGCAGTTGCACTGAGAGCATTGCTCCTGCTAGAGTTTGTCCCCTGTTCCACAGGAAAAATCTGGGCTTTGGGAGGAGCTCAGAGCCCAAAATCTGTCAATCTTACAACCTGTTCAAGTTTTTAAAATCCTTCAAGGTAGCATCACCATACCCCAAGAGGTGTGTTACCTACATAGGGCAGGCAGACTTGATCCACAGCTCCCTAAAGTCCTTCTCCCCCAAGTAACTGTTGGGTGAAACGAATGATAAAACCCCCTATAAAATCCACATTCATAACCTAAAATATGGTAACAGGGTCCAGTTTGAAGACACAGAAACCAGGGCTAAAGCTTGAGCTCCAACAAGCTGCCACTGGCAAAACCAGATCACAGGGAAAAGAGGGCATTATTTAAAATTTCAAGATTCCCTTCCTAAACGAAATATTTGTAGAGAAGTATTCCGTCATTTTTCTTGCAATTCAACACCAACGCAATTTGTATCAAAACATTAGAACAAGTAACACTGTACAGAAAACAACCAAAGCATTTTCCAGAAGACACTGTAACCAAAGCCCTGTTACAAAGCAACATTAAAGCTTCCTCAGAAACAAGTTCCATGAAGCTCATGATATTAAATGACTGTTGAAATGTTGTTGTTCATTTTAGAAATAAAAACACCAGAGTTCTGCCCAGATCAAGACCCACTCCAAATTTTTTTCCAGTTAATTTTTCAAGTTGCAAAGACAAGAAGCGCGAGGCCACAGGAGAAGCCTGTGGCGTGTATCAATAGGACACGTAGGTAAGAGCTTAATGGGGGATCAAAGAGAAAAGCCCACATTTCTAATACCAGCCTGGAGGTAATCAAACAACAACACAGGCAAATCGATGCAAATCAAACTCAGCCAAAAGGCATTATATCCCAAACTAACACATCTGCCTGGAAAGGTTTGATTTGGTCCAAGATTGCATCTCTGACAGACACAGTGCTGCTCACAAATACTCTCACATAAGCAACTGAAGTGGTAAAAAAATAGCAACCCTGAAGGTGTAACAGCAAGTTTACCTTAGGAGATCATTTTTTTAGGCTGAATCACTGCACAGGTACCCAAACATTCCGCTTAATTTTTAACACCATCCTGTGCAAACCCTTCTATTATTACTCTCACTTCCTCTTCCCATAGCAACAGGCCAGCCAAGAGTCCTCCCTGTCTCATGGATAAGAGGATGGTGGCAAAGAACTAATTCACGCCCCAAGGCCTGTGTGAAGCTGCTGTGCAGTCCCAGTGCTGGGCAGGATTGTCACCATGGGCTCCTGCAAACCACAAGAGCTCTCACACCAGCATTGCTCCAGTTATGCCGTGCTCGTTTCCACCTCACCACAAGCAGCACAACCATTAACCAAGTCCTTCAGTCATATTGAAAACTGAAAAGAAAAATCCCCCCAAGAGAGGAAACTGAACAACAATAAAACAAATTCTTTCTAACTTTGGTTATAATTTGCTTGTTCTAGCCAACTTTTGGAAATATTTAGTAATATTATGGTAAGTACAAAACAGGAACCAACATGGATCCACGCAATTCACAGCAGCTGAAGACATCATGACCTCAGATTTTTGCTGTTCTGTTCATCCAAAATAATTGTATTATCGCATGTAGTTTGACTTCTAAACTACTTTAAGAAAACTCTTGATAATTCCTTTGAAAAAAACTAATTAATTGTTTTTTTCATGGTTTCAGTGAACAAAAACTATTGAAAACCAATCTGATTTTTAAAATCATTTCAATCACACTTGGTAGAGATCTTTTACCTTAACACAAACATCCAAATAGATTTTTCTTTATTTATTTTAAAATGAAAATTACAACATGCTAGACTCATTAAAAATAACCCAATAAAATGAAAGGGTAAAATTCTGCTGTTAATGATGACTGATCATCACCTCCAGACTGCTCTTCCATGGGCAGAATCCAGTGCCCTTCAGCTTTCTTTAAACCAAGGGGTGTCATTGGATTAGAAGACACCAACTAAAATACTTGTGATACTTGTTGCTTGACAAGAAAGCACAAGGTAGATTTTCTCTCCAATGGGTCTGTTTTGCAGCCCAGAAATTCAGCACAGTCCCTCCAATGTGCTGTCCAACCTTCCACCAGCTCCAAGCGTGTGTGTTTGCAGAAAAAGCTACAATCCAGATCGATTTACAGAGGTGAGAGAGCCAGACAATTAACTTCAGCAGTGGAAAGTTAAGGCAGTCAGTGTCTCCTCAGTGCATGTTAATGTCTGACAAAAAGGTTCCCACTGAGACATTCCCACCAAAGGGACAAGGTTCAATTATTGCACCTTATATTTTAAAGTGTAACGATTTGGGTTATCTCAGCCAGTTCAACACTGGAGTGAAACGATCGGTAACAGTTTTGCTACCCATGAAAAGAGAGCACTGGGCATCTAGGGTGGGATGTTTGTTTCTCTGTGGATGTTGTCTAGTTGGTTGGTTTTTAAGTTCACTAGGATGAAAATTCAGGCAAAATCCAATTTTCCAGACCTAAGAAGACCCTAAACAACCAATCTGAAGCAACTGAATAGTAGTGCTGAGCTCTGCATAAAAGTGAACAAAACCTCAGGAACAGAAGAAATCCTGAAAACTGGAAATTCAAAACTAACTTTACCTTGGCTTTCCATCATTCCATTAAAGTGATTTAAACTCCCCCCGAAATTCAGATCGACTCATTCCCTACATTTAATTCAATTTGCCATATTTTTACAGCATTATTCTGCCATCAGAATAAATCCAAAGCTTGTTGGTCTTTAGGTCCCACTCCTCTGAAGTGGGGTTGCAGATGTTGGCAGCCAAACACAGACCCACTGCTTTTAGTCATTGCTTTTCCAGCAATGTATAAACCCAGTAAATCCCTACATATCACACAAAATCTCTCAGCACTGGAACTGCAGTCAGTATCTGGCACATATAGCCCTGTTTGCCACACAAGCGCACTCCCTCACCCCTGGGTGTTTGTAAGATTGATTCTTCCTTGCACAACAAAACTGCTACAAATGTAGAGGTACTGCCACCATAAAACAGAAGCCAAGAGGCTCCAGCAGAGCACCAGGAGGGCATTAAGCCCCTCTTGGGTCACACAGGAGGCCTTGGGTTCCTTTGCTCACACACTCCGGTTACACCTTGACATAGTTTTAAGTTGTTCCATCAAAGCCAAGGATTGTCCCCAGACTCTCCCAGGAGCAGAAAGGGTGTGAAAGGAGGTGACTGCACACCAAGGATGACTGAGTAGGAAGAAGAAAATATCTTATTCCTAAACTATGAGTACATATTCATCTCTAAACTATTAGATGGTTTTTGGTAAGAAAACAAATGAGATTTAAAAATGGGGGTGGGGCACAACATAACCTTAACTTACACCCATAATTTGTTTAAATTCAGAGAAACATTTATCCCCCCTGATTAGGTGACACAATTGTCCATGACTTTGAATAAAATATATGTCAGACATTCTCTTTCTCAGCTGTGTTTACATTTTTGACATACCTATATAATTTGTCTGTCAGAACCACAAAGCAGAAGCAGACTATACATACCCGCGGGGATGCAATTCCAGAGGCTTTACAATAGATAATGAAAATTTATGCTTAATCATGGAATAGCATCCTGCAATATTATACAAAATCCTATTTTAAAAAATACCATATAGCAAAATACCTTTTCTTTAAAGAAGAAATGAAAGGTTTTTGAAGAAGACTGAAGGAATGAGCTACTTGCCCAAAGTAGTTCAGCTTTTCATTCCACAGTGGTTGCTCACACAATCATCCAATCCTAAGATCAATGCAATGACCAGTATATTGGCCAATCTTAATAAATGAATCTTCATTAAGCAATTTCCTAAATCTTTCAAGAGTTGGTCTGACACTTGCAAGTGCTAATGAGAAGTCAGCAGTATTTCCACAAATAATAATTTGTGACTAAACTGCAACCTCTCTTTTGCATTCATTGTTGTAGACTGTGACTCAATTATGATCATTGTAAGCAAAAGAAACTTATTTCAGAGAGTGCTTAAATGGACAATTTACCTTAGTACAGCATCAGACATTAGACTTCAAAGTTAAACAGAAATCTTCACGGTCTGACCTTTGGCAAAGCACACGAGCGACAAACAGGGGGAAAAGCAACGGGTGTGACTTCGCTCACACAGCAAGAGCATAAAAAACCCCACCTGATGATTCTCAAGAGCTACAGCTAACTCAATAAGAAAAATAGGAATATTTTAGGGGCAGGCTGACAGTTTAAGTAGCTCCAAAAAGGCTTGTTATTCATTGGGGTCTATTACTGCGATCACTGGCATTACTGTCAGTGAACAGGCACAGCAATGCAGGAACAGCCTGATTTTGTCCCCTACCCTGCACACATGTGCTTCCAATTATTCCCTCAAATCTTACTTTTACAGAATCACTGACCCATTCTAATCTATCACATAGACTTCTCGGGAGCTTGGACAAATAGAGAAAAGTCTACAACACATGAAAAAAGGAAAATGCTTCAGAAGAATAGCAAGAATTACTTTCTTTTCCTTTTCCTTTTTTACTTTGTTAATTTTTTTCCCCAGTAAAAGCAAATAAGCACACAGTTTATGAAATGGGATACCGTGGCTATTTAAATTGTGCTCAAAACCATCAAATCAGCATTCCATTTCCTTAGACTTGAGGTACAAGTCCACTTACCAGGCTCCAGATATTTAGCCTTTGACACAGAGGGAGATGCTTTTAAGCTTCTGAAAAGATGAATTCTATTATACAGGCATAGAGTGATCAAATTACATGTTTTGGTTGCGAAGTATATATGAGAGCACACCCATAGACTGGGTGAGATTCATCAGGAAAGTGTCTCCATACGCAATTTGATTAGCAATCAAGGAAGAGAAGGAAAAACGGGTGCTGAAAATCACAGGGGGAGTGAGCACTTACATTTAATACCTGAAATTACTTACAAATGCTCAGGGCAAGTTACTCAAAGTCCATACTTTTCTCTCTGTGTGCTCTGTGCTCAACATCTTCACCAGACACAGGCCTGTCATCTCGACCCCAAAGTGAACATTTAGGGATGCAAGGGAAGTACACAAATACACGTTTCATCCCCATTGGTCATTATTAAGAGGGATCAACTATCGGCATTCCCATTGTTCGGTACCTTCCAGGAGTCATCCACAGGTAAAGAAAATGAGCACAGGCAAAGGGATGAACCAAACAGGTGTCTCAGCTGTAGGTACCAGCCTGGGGATGAAGGACTGTTCGTGTAACGAGGTTTGTGATGTGCTTGTAGAGAATAAACTGTAACTAACTCACATTTTTCCTTTGTTAGGTAGCCTTGTAGGCCTCCCAATACGGTGCTACCCCTGCTCAGAAGAGGGCAGAAGCTTTGTGCTGAGCTGCAGCAGAGCTCAGGTGCTCCCAGGCTCTGCCTGGATGCACCTTGGCTGGGCTGAGGTGTGTTTGGTTTGTTTGTTGTAACAGCCATGCTCAGAAAGGTGCAATTGTTTCTGTGCTTCTGGTGCAGGGGAGTAGCTATTGTTTTATGGATACACATCCAAGTGTATGAAAGTAATAGAGAGCAACACATGCAGCTGTTCTGGGGAAAATGAACAGCCTGTGACTGCAGAGAAAGTGCAGCAGAGGAGTGCAGGCAGTGGGGGCCCTAAAAGTGCAGGCACAGGGTGATACTGGAGGGACAAAGCTATAAACCACATCCCATTAGCAGTGAATGTACCTCTGGGAACTGGGAATTAGTTCTCAGGTTAACAAAGAGAAAAAAGAAAAAGTATCCAACCTATGCAAAAGACACTGTATATTGTAAATTTGGGCCTGAAGTCCCTTGAAGGAAGAGCAAGCTGTAGGATATTTAGCAAGTATGTAAAGGTGACCCTGACTACACTGAAGGGCAAGGAAGAAGGAACTATCAACATCAGCATCACATTTCTATCAAAGGCCTTGAATGCTCTTGATTGAGGTATTCTCACCTCCCTTCAGAATGAAACTATTGAGCAGTGAGTGAAAAAATAACAGAACAGCTGAGAGAGGGACAGATAATAGAAAGCTGGCATATATTTATTTTAACTGCATATAATTTGAATTATAAGTGTAAATATCATTATAACTGGGCTAGTAATATTCTTTAGACCACTAAGACTTGAATTAGACTAACAAAAACTCTGTATTTGCATAGAAACTGTCCTTTCTTTTGCCTGCAATAGGATTTTGATGACAAAATGCTGGAGAATTCAAGCAACCGCCTCTGTAATTTGGATGCAACAAATCAGTAACAAGGGCAGTGTACAAGACCATATTTGTGGAAGCAATTGGGAAAGATGCTTACTCACTTGAGTGGCTATGAAAGCTACCACATTAAACCTCTGCTCCTACCCTGCTTCAGTTCTGTTTTCAGAGAAGGCAATGGAGAAATTGAACTGAGAAACTGGAAAAGAACAACACTGATCTCATTCCTTACAAAGTTAATTAGCGTTGGTCCTTCTTAGTAAATAGCTGTATTTATCATGCTTCCCAGATTAACTGAATTATGTCGTTTGAGATGATATAATACAATTAAAAATACCTGTTTAACTTCAGAAAGAAAAAAAAGATCATGAAACAGCAAGAACTTTAACACATTACTGCAATGAACACTCTATAACCATGTAAACACAAAACCCAGCAAAAAACAAAATTTGTTGTGTTGATGCTTGTAAAAATTTAATTATATTTAATTAGTACATCAGGACCTTTGCCACTGGTTAATTCTTCATCTCTCATTTTCAAAGGTGTGCTCTTACCATCTCTGTCAGAAGCACAATGCCTCCCTCAGAGCCAGTTCTGCAGCAAAACTTTTGTGCTTTATTGTTCAGAACCCCCCTCAAATTTTGAGAAGCAACAATGTGAGTAATGGAAGGTGAAAAGCAGCATGTACTCAGGACAGAGATAAGATCTGAATTCTTAACAGATATCTCAAAAGACTGCAAGTTTTTCCTTCTTTATGAATACTAATTTTGAGGGCTGACAGTCAGAACCTGTAGTGAACAGTTGACTGAAGTTATAATCACCCTTCTATTTGCTAGAGGCTGCTCCAAAGCTCATGTCTTGAAATCTAGCACCCAGCCAAAAAAAAAAAAATATAATCAGCTGTGATGAAAAGGGAGTCAAGCCCTTAATCAATACCCTTTCAAGCTGTCCTGACAGACCACAGCGAAAGAGGTGGTAAAACTAATGAGATGGAACTCCAGCACCGAAGGGGTTCACCACCAAAGCAGAGTGCAGCAATCAAGGGAGAATCGCTGCAACCTTGGAGCTCAAGGTGGGACCACAGCACAGAAATCCCCAGTTCATTGCATTCTGTCTGCAATAAGTGCATGGGCACTGGTGTCTGGGCTTTCATTACTTCACCTTCCAGCCAATACTAAAAGAAGTTTAAAATCTACTTCAGAACTTGATTTACTTTGGGAACAATAGGAATATTTGTGGGAAAACAGCAGGAGGGTGCAAAGACAATGACAGGTGTATTGGATACGGAAAGAACAAAAGTCTGCTCCTTTCCCAGTCAATGCCCAAACACCACGTTTGCCTCTCCAGCTCAGCAGGGTCACACCTGCCTTGCACCACCCCAAAACGGATCAGGTGGGGTCGACATCTGTGCATGACACAGCTCTGAACTGTCAGCATGTGTTGACACCCAGTGCAAGGCAGTTATCTTGCCAAATCCACAACCTTTCTTACAGCGACCACTTTGGAAACAGCAAGGAAAGATTATTTTGGAGCTAAAATAAAAAGAAAACATATGTTACTGAGCCTGTCATAAACTATAATGGAAGGGTGATAGAAAGCTGAAACCCAGAAATATAATTAGATATCCATTCTTGACCTATTATTTCTTTTAATAGCCACACAAACAACAGAGCACCATCAGAGACAAAGCTTTCCTGACATTGTGGCTGCCTTGTCAGGACTCACCAGGACAGCTGTCTGCACATGTGTCCATTCTTCTTTTTTTTTTTTTATTTTTAATAAATGACCTTCATAAGAGAAGGTGAATAGAAACTGAATTGCTCTAAACTCTCCCATAAATACCAGGACTGAAATACAACTGAACAGGATAACATCCCATCATGCCAGGACAGCACCCTAATACTAATCACATGCCTGGGGGAAAATTCAGTAATAATGTGAATGAAACATCTGCACATCACCAGTAACATCATATGAACATGAGTTAATGTAACATCAAATCAGGATCAACCTGATAAGGGAACCATCACTATGCCATCACTTCCTTAATTCCTTCACTCAGTGGCAAACCTGAGGGCCAGCATTTTTAACTAAGAATTTTATTTCTCTATGCAAACAGAAGGATTCTGGATACAAACTTAATTCTGGTATGGTGTCTTTGACTCTTTGCAGATATCTTTTGCCCAGGGGTATAAACTTGGAGCATTTAACTAAATGGGCAATCAGGCAGTGCCAGTACTGAGGAAAGCTGAACATCTGAGCCAGTCACAGCTGACACCTGTCTGCAGGTAATTCAAGATAGGACATTTATAACAATGAAAGCTTGCAGATGAGCAGAAAGGGAGGGGAAATTTGTCAAGTCGATTTGTTCATTAAGCCCAGCCCTGGTAGATGTACTCTGGGATGTTCTTTCCCTCAATGTATGCCAAAGCACGACCAGCCGCCCTTGCAGGTGCTCAGTGTGGTTTGCTGTGCTTCTCAGCTGTTTGTTTTCTGACTAATTGCACATTATTTATTATTTGTGTGGTAGCAAAGTAATAAACTGCCTTTTGGGAAATGGCCTGACCCATGCTGAAAGATGCCTGTATGATCCAGCAGGTTCTGTCCTGGATCAATGCTCACTTCCACACTTCCCCTCTCATCCCTCCTGAGTACATTGGCTCCAGTGCTTAGAAAGGGCTCAGACAGAAAATCAGTCCATATAGTACCAATAAAACACACTGAACTCAAAGGGGACTTGTTTTGGGAAGAGCAAGCATTATGAGAATACTTAGGCAAAAGTAAAAATACACATCTGCTCTGTGTTCTGTAGGACGTGGTCCAAAGGTTTTATCATCTTAGCCGGTTCTGATCACAGGGATTGAAATCAACAAAAACACAGTCCCAAGGATTCATCCTTACAAGTCTGGGATATTCCTTTCTTTCTAGAACAGTGGTCCAAGTCCTTTTCTTAAATTATGGCAGCAAATACTCTGTGAAACTACTCTAGAGTAGGAAAGTCACATTTTTTTGCAACTACTTGGTACACAGTATAACAAAGGAAAAAAAATGAACTTGGAACATTCAGTTCAGCCTCAAAATAATTGCCAGAATTTATGGAATGGTATTTTGAAAAAGGTTTGGGTCATAGAAAACTTTTATTAAAAATGAAATGCCTGAGATGTAGAAATTTATTATTATTTTTTTCTTTATTATATGTTACTGCGGGTTTTTTTTTAAATGCCTGAATTTAATGCTCTCTTAGAAGCAATTTGCTTTCAGGATTAATTTCCAAAGACTTCATCAATTCTTAAGAATGAAACCTCAGAATGGTCCTTCATGAAGAGAAACCAGCATTATCCTCATTCAACCTGAAGCATAGCAGGAACAGATGACTAAAATGCAAGAGTCTGAACAAGACAGAAAAACTACAGAGACTTCTCAAACTCAGCTCCTTAACACAGCAAAAAACACACATTAAAACCTTTCTGAAGAATAATACTATTTATGGATTCTGAACTGTCATGCAATAATGAAGGGGAATATCTTTCCTCTTCTGATTAGCACTGGGGTGGGTGTTCATCTAAGAGAAAATGAGGTTCTTGTGACTGTTCTCATTGGACAAGATGCTCAGAATGGTGGGCACGTGTGTCTAGTCAAAAGGTGCTGCAGTTCTCTCAGAGCTGCTCATTGTCATCCATGGCACAGAGCAGTGTAGCCACTAGCTAAGTTCTAAAATTCAGGAGCAGATCCAAGCAGCCTTTTTTTTTTTTAATTTAAATTAAAATGTGCCAATTATATCTTTCAGCAAAATATGGAGAGCAGAAGACAGACTCCAATCCGTACAAAATATCATTCAAGAAAATACACCTGTGCTATGACACAAAAGGTAATTTTTTTTTTAAAAAAAGTGAAGAATAATAGAGCCTCTCCTATAAAAAGCAATCATTACACTGAGAACTCAAAAGACCACCAATTTACTTTTCAGTTTTCATCTGAGCAGATTCCAACTGCAGTTACAACTCACTGGAGCTCGTTAGTAGCCCTGTTAAACAGGAAATTAATTTGAACTATGACAACAGCACCAATAATGGCAATTTCAGTCAAAGGGAAGTGTAGAATCCTGAGCACACAATGCTCAGAACGAGGGGCATCAAATATAGTCAGTGCATAACCCCACATGAATAGTCACATAATTTTGCTTGAATAAAAAACGAACACTGAAAAACAATGCCGGATCTACACAGTGGTTGGAATAAAAAGCACAATCAAAGCACTGGAAGCATTCATCTCTTCAATGATTCAGGTCCCTTACGGTCATAGGCAATCAGATTATACATGGGCATTATGGACAGATCTGCAGCTATTCCACAAGCCACTGCACAAAGAGGCCACTGAATGCATCCTACTGGCCGATTGCTCCTGCAAGCAAAAAAAATCAAAAGGAAAGAAAGGAGGAAAAAAAAGTAAAATAGTGTCCAAAAAGTAAACCCCTGCTGTGCTGGAGGGAGATGGTGAACAGATCATCAAGCAAAAAGGTGGGTCCTATGTTACTCAGAAGTGACACATTGAGCTCACAAACACCAGCGCTTACTTTGGAGTGATATTGATATGGCTGTGGATGGGTGGGACTTGGCTTTGCAAAACCACAAGCTTTTCACAAGTCAGACTGGTATGTGACCAGGAAATAAGTTCTTTGTACTGAATTCGTTACTGCTTCTCCATTAATTAATGATTTATTAGGCATTGAATTGCATCTAAGAGCTTGGCAATGCCAGAGACCAATCACCAGCACAACAATTACACAAATAAATTTGGACATGTAAAAGCCTCGAGGATATTGTGGAATGAAGGCAGGAGGACAAAGAGCATCAGCATTGGCTGCATAAGGGGAAACCTCTTCCCAGTAAAATAAAGCAGCAAGATAGGGAGACAGAAGCCCCTACTGCAGGCAGTAAGATCGTTGAGTTACCATCTTGGATATAGAGCTGACTCTCTCAGAAGACTGGAGTTCTGGTCAGTGCTCTGCCCTGATAAGTGTTGTCTCTGCTCATTGCCTGAATCTCATAAAATCAGAGAGATATTATGCCCAACATGATCCAAATTATTCCTGTGTCCAGTATCAGATGAAGTGAGTACTCAAATACAATATTTTAACAGTACTTACAATTGACTGAAAGCTTAGAAATCTGAGCTAACGTTTATAGAAAAAGTAAATGTAAAGAAAATAACGTAAAGAAAGCCTAATAAATTACATACATTCAAGGTCAACTGTCTGAAACGTGAAATTTTGAGTCACTATGGAAAACTACTGATGGTTTGTTTTAATACTTTGAATGTCAGCATTTCCTAGACTATCAGAATGACAGCTGTAGAGGAAGCAATGGATTTATGTCTGCAGTCCCAGGGGAGTCACAGTGATAAGGGCACAGACACACAGCAGTAAATTCTTGTGTACCTTAAATATTCAGCTGACTCATCACAGTCTATTCTCTCTTAGTACAGAGGGAAAAAACCACCACGAAGCAAATAAAGCAGTTCAAATACAAAACATCCTGGGACATGCTTAATAAAACCAACAGCACACTCAAGGCAGAAAGGAGATGTCTCCAGGCTTTCACAACACAAAGAGCAGAGAGGGGGCATTTTTAAGCCACTTAACAGAAGAATTTCAGTCTGAGAGATGAAGATTGAGCATCAAGTTACACACTAAATCGATATTAGCTAAAGAAGTGACTGCTGTGTTTGTGTGTGTGTACATCATATAGTAGATTTGAATGCAAATAAAAACTTATATCCAATTTGCCTGAGACATTCCTGCCTTCTGCCACACCTGGGCAAAAATAAATGTGATTTTACAGTGGGGTCCAAGTGAGAAATACACAGTTTAGAGTGGTTCTTTATTGTGTTTTTTGCTTCTCTGCAAATCTACAACCAAATCTGGTGGATATAGTTTGGAAAAGGTAAGCTGTTATAAAAGAGCAAATGAAATGAAGAGAAAAATAGCATTTCTTGCCCTAGGCATGAAACAGTGCCCTTGAATTATGTGTTACAATCAATTTCTAAGCTTACACTATAGATAACATCTTTCAGTGATGTCTCATCAAGCAAATTAGATGTGACCAGTGAAATACTGTAAGTTGGCTGGAATTGATGAAAATATTAATGTACTTGCTTTACTGAGCCCCCACTGCCTAAAGTATTAACTCCTTTAGAGACCAATCGCTGCTCTCAGCTTTGACCCACAGACAACAGAATTCAACAAAATCTATGGGGATTTACAGCTAAGAAAGACTAGAACTCTGCATTAATCAAATGCTCTAATTAAAATCCAGAGTGGTAGAATGCAGCTTCTGCTTATTAGACAACAGTATTTTGGGAAAAGGATCCCAGCACAGACAGCAGCCAGCTTCAGGCAGAGTGAAAACCTAATGGGCAGCTGATGTTGGGCACCCTATAATTCTATCAGGTGGCACAGACAGAAAATGTACATAAACCTACAGCAGTCAACTGCAAAAGTTTGATTTGAATGTAGCATATAGGTGGAAACAAGCTTTGTTTCAGAATTAAGCCCTCACTATCGATGTCGCTACAGCAGACTTTGAATAAGTTTTAACAAAAGCACATCCAATATATTGCAAATCAGAACAGCAAATCAGAGAATGATTTGGGTTGGAAGAGACCTTAAAGATCACCGAGTTCCAACCCCACTTCCATGGGCAGGGACCCCTTCCACTACACCAGGGCCCTCCAAGCTGGCCTTGAACACTTCCAGGGATGGGGCATCCCCAAACTCTCTGGGCAACCTGTGCCAGTGTGTCACTATCCTCTGAGTAAAGAATTTTTTCCTAATATCTAAAGTAAACATCAGAGAATCAAGCTCAATTCCAGGATGTAAAATGTTTATGTCACTTCATTTACAGAATGAGGTGTTTTAAGCTACATTCCTATGTATATTTTTAACAAATTCACCTGTCCTGGTCAGATGGGAATAGCAAGTGACTGATATTAAGAAAAATTAGGTAAGAACTTGCTTAGGAACTTAAATCTTGTGATTTAATTTGTGCATCTAATTTGATGTACCTGCTTTTATATACCCTGGCTTTCATTTACTTGGAAGTCAGAGTTCCCACTGATAAATCACAGATATATCACTGCTGCTCAGACAATTTGGGATGGCTCAATGGAGTAACAAGATGGGCTTTGGAACTAAGCTGAGCTTTTCTTGGGACATGCCTAGTGTGTCTCTGCCATGTAAAGATGTGAGAACATTAATATCTACCTGCAGAATAGGATAAGCAATATTTACATGAGCAAAGTATCTGAAAGAATAACTTGACAAATAAAGTGTTTGCAAATAATGAATTTTTAATTTCAGTGAACCCAAACTAAACAAGTCATAGAAGCCCATGTGTCAGACTGATTGGAAAAGAGAAAATAAAAGGGGTAACAGTTAATCTACAGCTTGTTTTTATAGGCATGAAACACTTTAAAACTGATAATGTGATTTCTTAAAAAAAAAAAAAAGGCAATCCAAATTGCACCTTGCCTCCAGGTAGAGTTAAAGCAGTTCTATGCATGAAGTAAATTAAGTTCTGGTGCATCAAAGATGCACAGAAAGAGCAGTTTGATTTTTGCTTTGCTTTGCTATTCAGATTATCTGCCAGGGACTATTTCCCCCATGGATCAAAGGGTGACTGCTTGCTAGGAGCATTGACATGGAAAATATCTCAGGATGTATTTACAGCAGAGAGCCCACGTGCAGGCTCTGTGCTCTTTGAGTCTGTGCTGTTGGCTCAGAGCATGGACACTCTGCCTGTGCTCAGGGCACGACGGGCAGGGCACCATCTACACCTCCAACCACAAACCGGCAGAACTTTCCATGAGGCTTTGCCAGGACCTCTGAAAAGGGCAGCAAACCCAGTGGTGCTTTGGTTAGTTTTGAGAGGGTGGGAGATCTGGGCTGTCCTGAGGACTGAGCAGATGATAACCAAGACTGGCTGGGTTTGCAGATAGGTTGAGTTTCACCCAGAGGTGCTCAAGGCAAAGACCCCCATCCCCAGAATTGTACAGTCACAACCTGATTTGATTTCCTTTTGCAAGCAGTAAATAGGACCCCATACATACTACTTTGTGTGTACATCACTGAGCAGCAGCACTAATTGGTTGTTCCAAGCAGCACTGATTCCAGGCATGCCACAATCCCTTCCCTGCACAACTGCAGCTGCTGGAGGCTTTGGTGCAGAACAGCACAACTCCCCTGGACACAGGGAATTGGCAGTGCCCCAGAACTAGTCAAGCATGGAGCAAACAAGCGGCCTGTAATTTGCTGATGCAGTGATGAAGGCCACCAGAAAGATCCTTACAGATTAGCAGGCAATCAGGGAGAGCTTCTCTGTGTGCTAAATGCTTCTACCCTGGCAAACACAGAATGTGCTCAGCAGTGCTAATAGGGAAAAAAATAACAAACATGGTGGCTGATGCTTCCCTTGCTAGAGTAAGCTTTTCAATCAACATTGGGGAAACATGTTGTGTACAAGGCTAAAACACAGGATGACATTTTAAAAGGCCTCAATCCCAACTAGCAAATTGAGCTCTGCATCTGGTAACAAGTACAGAGCAGACAGTCAGGCACTCACCTAAATGCAGATTAATAGCACATGGAGCTGCTGAAAAATATGAACACAAAGGGCACAGACAGCAAAGAGAGAAAAGAATGATTTGTGATGCCTGTGCTTTATTTATGAGGCTGGATTGGTTCTGAGACAGGCTTGTTTTCCTGTCAGTGATCATGCAAAATTCACTCTCATTGCTGCATTTCAACATCCAAACTTTCTTTTATTTTATCTCCTTGGATATATTTTCTGGGAAAATTTTGCTGGAAATTTTGGACTTTTTGCATTTGAAGAAAATCATTCAAATGCTAAATGAGAAAGTGACTCTGTTGCATGGTACCAAGTAAATAAGGTCAGAGATACTACTTCAACACGCTTTGAACTTTCAGCAACCAGGTTTGCAGTGCTGATCTTTACATTATTAGCTCCAACATCAGTTAGACTTTCCTGTTATTGCTCTCACTAAAAGTGAAAAATCAAATCCTGACTCAGAGAAGCTAAACCTGCATTGCTATTCTGTCTGACCTCAAGGAGTCAAAGAAGTCTACAGACAGGATTTGTCCGAGATGAACATAAACAGATTTCAAAGCACAAAATACTGGAAGGACTCAAACTGAGAGGCATTTATGACCTGACCTGTACAAACATGCCAAGCAATGGCACTTTGTCCCCAGTTACTCTGAACAAATCTCAGAAAAAGTTTTCTGAGCTCAGTAGTTAGCGGAGAAACAGAAAACTGTATTTCAAAACAGTTTTATTTTTACCAAATCAAATTATTATTTCTGTAAACTAAGTTTCTAAAAGCAATTTACATCAACACAATGAGGGTAAAAAGCAGGTATAGGCCAATTAAATGAAAATGCCAGTTCAGTTTTCAAACCAAAAAAAAAAAAGTTAATTTATCCAATAAATCCCAAACATATTTCCACAACAAAAAGAGGAAGCTTCCACCTCTTCTATTTCAGAGTTCTCAATAGCTTGAAAAGAACCATTTTTTAAAACATTTATTCAGTTTTGATAAATTCCTCTGGGAAAATACAATGCAAGGATACCAAATTTATTCCCTGAAATTTCCACATCATAGAACTTGATCATATGCAATACATGCACTGGAGGTCCAGCATTCCCAAACCATCACATCCCCAAACCCCCAAGGCACAGCCAGGTGATGCTCAGCAATTTGGGTACTCAAGGCCTCTTGGATTTCCTATGAAACCACAAATTACTGCCCAGCACACTCAGAGTTGTCATTTATATTGGTCACTGCTAAAAGAACCGTTTCTTTTGAATGTGCCTGAACCACTATCAGGGGCTGCCACATGTCAGATAATTATTCAGGGAGAAATAAATCTGGCCAACCCATGGAAAAAGGGGAGCGCACAATAATTGGAGACTGTTTGTAAAAACATGATTACATGACATGACCTGAAAACAAAACACAGTTGTTAGCATCAGCTGATTATTACTTGCATGGCCTCATAATTCTCTTCTTACACAAAAGGTCCATTCCTGATGCAAACTTTTAGTTATGCCAAAATTTAAACAAAGCAAAGACAAACACTCTGTATGTTTGGTTAAATTGTTGACTGGGATCAGTATTGCTTAGAAAGGAGAAATAGTTTAATGGTTTGTAATTATCAGATGAATTTCAAGAGAGCAAAAAAAATATATTAATGGCTTAAAAATAAAAATTAATTAGTTAACAGCATAAGAATTCACTAAAAAGAAGTACTTGGGGAATTTTCTGTAGAGGCAACACCCGATCTCACTCTTATTATTCACCTTTGATCAATCAACTCCAGTTAGGGCATTATCAGTCCAAATATCAAACTGCTGGGGTCAGGAAAATACTGATCCAGATCCCATTGCAGAAAATAACTGTTATTTCACAGGTGTGAGTATATGCTCAACAAAACTCATACCTGGATGCTAAAAAGTTCAGGAGGATACATCATAGAATCACTGACTTGCCTGGTTTGGAAGGGACCTTAAATATCATCTTGTTCAACCCCCTGCCTTGGAATCCACCTCCCACCAGCCCAGGTTGCTCCAAGCCCTGTCCAACCTGGCCTTAGGCACTTCCAGGGATGGGGCAGCCACAGCTTCTCTGGGCATCCTGTGCCAGGGTCTACCCACCCTCCCAGGGAAGGTGGGTGGAACAAGGTGATCTCTAAGGTCTCTCCCAACCCAACCCATTCTCTGGTTCTGTGATAAATTGCCTTTACTCAAAAACACTGAGGATGCTACTGAGCTAAGACACACTAAGGCACGTTCCAGCTCCATCTCAAGCTATCCCACATCAGATACTGCTACAGAGGCCACTTTTTCTAGTGAATCCCCCAGAGCTGCTGAGTTCAGGGAACCATAGCAGATGGTTCAAGAATAACATTAGTTTCATGTGAAAAATGAACCTTTGATAAATATTGCTAATATCTAGCATAGGGTTGATATATATTCTCATTAACTTGAGTCAGACAGATTGGCAATAAAACCTTCCATGCTGAAGTCAGAAAAATGCAAAAGTGTCTTCATTTTTTCCTGCCATTAAAAGTCTGAGGAAAACAGAAGAAAGAAAATCTGCAATATAAAGGTTAAAGCCAATCTCGTAAAAGTCAAGATAATTTTAAGTTCTAAATTGCAGGAGTGTCTCATTAGCCAGTATTGTTTCCTGCAGTCTGCAGAACAATAGAACTATGATCACTGTAAATAAATATTTTGCTTTGTATGTTGGTTAAAAGCTGGAAATCAACTGCCAGGCTCACTTTTCCCCTCTGAATTGGGAAATGTTGTGTATGGGTTCAAAGCTCCTCACAATCAAAGGCAGGAACATGGAGATGACTGCCAAGTTCCCGTGCCTGTTACCAAGCAAATATTTTATGACAAAACAGAAAATAATCAAGGCTGCTGTAGGGAAGAAGGAAAAATGTTTAATAACATAGTAAAAGGAGGGAATATAAAGCATATCAGAAAAGTCTCACTCCACATACATTTTGAGTTTCCCAGTGGAAGCCTCTACAAGGTTGCCTTGATTAAGTAAAAGCCAGTCACGTTTGGTTTCTTTGTATGGGGTGACACTGAAGGTGATGGAGCCTCAGGGTGGTCAGATGCTGAACCCACCACCCAGTCTGGCTCTACATGATCACTGACATTAAGATTGATGCAGTTTTGTCAGTCGAAATGTAGCGAAAAATCCCCATTTCCACTGGAAATTAATATTTCAATATTTCCCCCAAAGTGCTGAGCAATGACAGCTCTTCCCATACTCTACTTCAGAGAATGGGCAAGGTGATGTGACATTTTCACTTTTCCACACCCAACTTGAAATAAAGGATGAAAGGAGTTAAAAGGGATGTTTGGACATGAACTTTGGGGGCCAAATAGAAGTATAGAAAAAGATTTCTGTCTGAAGTAAAACAAAATGGGGATTTTTCTAGTGTGTCATAAGCTTTCATGGGAAGAAATGAGCAAACAATTAAAAATAATGTGGATTTCAAACACTAACTCAGAAGATGAATTACAAAGAAAAATTTAAAACTCTCAGTTTCCAAACACAACTTTACAGGAACATCAGTGCAAGACCATCAATCCAGGAGATGGGCAGAAGTTAAAAACAAAACAAAGGAAAACAAAAAATCCACAAGAGTAATATTAACCAATCTAAGATTTTATCTTTCTTTTAATTTTTAAAAAATCTTGGACATGAGATGGATATAATCTCACTCAGGAATAGCTTTTACTATCCATCCAGTGCTGGTCTGTCACAGGTAAACTGTCAGCTAATTTATATTTATAATACCAGAACTAAATTTTCTCATGAGCTGAATGTTTAGAATATCAAAAAATGGAAAGTAACAGAGCAGACCTGGTGTATGAGAAGAGCACAAGATTCCAAACCAGAATTCACTGAAAGGAAGAGGACAAGGAGAAGTATCTTCCAGACTGGGACAATGGGATGCAAAATGATTTGGGAGTTGAAACACACTTGGTTAATTGTGTTGGGAGTAAGAAATATCTTTTTGGTTGTTGCTTAAATGCTATTTGAGCTTTTAACAGATACACAATTACAGAAAGTTGTTGCTGTTTTTCCCTTATTTCAATTTCCTGAAGCATTTCTGGAGGAAACCTCCATGCTCTAAGCAAACCTTTAATGGACATGTTAATACAAATTATACAGATGGGCAAGCTAAGGATTTATTGGGAACTCCCAACTGCTAAATTTCCTCTGAAGTCTTCAGATTCAGCACATCCCCACTATAAACCCAGGGGTGAAGTGATAAATTTTGTAAATTGAAAACAGAGATACACTAAGCTCCCAGCTATTTAAATAGCTGCTCAAGGGATTTAGGGCAGAAATCGATTAGTTTATGAAAGGAAGTTGTGGTCACCGGGGAAAACAGGGAATCCAACCAGGCTCCAGTCACAGGTTCCTCACCTGCCACAGCTGAAACACACCCTGTGTGACTGTCACAGAGTTGTCCAGGAACATCCTCCCTCTTCAAACTCTGCTGTTTCTTTCCAACACAAACTGTGCTTGCTTTCAATGCTGTTATAGCTTTGACTCTACTATTATTTTGACTTCTCCTTGAGGTTCAGAATCAGATGCTTTGTTGATTGTAAACAGCAAACATGAAAGAATAATTATTAATGTAATTATCAAACTTATCACGAATGTCAAAAAACAACAAGTCTTCAATAAAACCTACTTTACAAGATTAAAGCTTCCCAAGAGACCCAGAGACATGTACATGTTTTGATGTGGAAAGGAATGTAAAATCATGCTAATGACAGCAAGTCACACCGTATATGAACAAGTCACTGCTCCTTACAAGAAGGTATTGAAAGGAAGCAAAATTCCAGAATGATAGGGAGAAGGCAGGCAGAGCTCTGCTCATCCCAGGTAACTCCTGGAATCTAGGACAAAATACTGTAAGGTATCTGTCCACACAAAACTGGCTTTGCTGCTGTACCTTGTGCTCCACAGACATGACTATTTCACTCTGGCTTACAGGGACTGTGAGCTGATGCATTTCCTCTCTTTCCATTAAAAAGCCTCCAAGGGCTTATGAAAATGCATGAAAAATCAAGAAAAACATTGTTCTGGGTATGAAAGATGAAACCCAAGCACAGAAGGTAAAGGACTAAAAGGAGAATCGATTGGAGAAAGTAAAGGCATAAAAAGTTACTACAGGCAAAAGGATGAGTAACAGGGACATGGAGGCATCACAGAAAAGTAAAAGAAATAGGAGAAAATTAAGGGAAAGGTGCAGGTGATGAGAAATTGAAGAGAGTAACATAACAAACTGATTACTTATGTTTATTTTTCCTAAAAGTTTAGCTGTCAAAACATTGGCCTCCCTTGCCTTAGAGTATCAGACTTCAGAAGACATGTAATTAGAACCCCTGCTTAACTAAACAACCCAAATTTCATCATTTTCAAACAGTTACTGCTTTGCCACCATACCTAATATTAACAAAGGCATTGACTGATGGAAGTGTGTGGCCAGGTCACTATTTCTGATATTACAGGATTTTTAAAATTGCATCTAGAGTGTAAAAAAAGTATTTTTAAGCAATTAATTTCATATTTCACATGAAATATTGTACAAAATTGAGCTGCATGAATATGCAATCCAATATAATTTGCCATTACTTCTGAAATTCCTTAATAGGTAATTTCTGTGACAGAGTTACTTCAATCATTACTTATTAAATAATATTCACCAATTATTGCCAGAAGTAACGTGAAAGTGTTAGCTTGTAAAGAGTGTATCTTTCTTTGAAGGATATTCCTTATGTAGAAGGGCACAGGGAGAAAAAGACATGTAGCTCATTACAAACCACTGCACATGCACACACAAAGACACACACAAAAAATACACTCATCTGCTAAAATGATTTTAAGGTTTTGGTAACATCAAAATTTCCTTCAAGCATTTGAACTTGCAGGTGGTTCAGTTTTGCCCAGGTTTATGCCAAGCCCCCATGTATACAAGCCATTCCAATGCACATTCTCACATATAACCTCAAGGCAGACTGCACTTAAATCCTTTTTATTTTAAGGTGGGGAAAAGTAATAGTTCAGAACCATAACTCCACAGAGTAATGAAGTAAAAGCTACTGCTCTTATTACTATCATTAAACTATAATGACTGCCCACAATAATTTTTTCCCATTTTTAAATAGCCTGTAAAGCTTAAAAAGAAGAACAGAATCTTATTTTATCATTAAAGGAAAGCTTTAAACCAATGATTTTTTGCAATAAATCATTTAGTTAAATATAGACATGCTAGAAATAGATTCGTAAGACAGAGGAGAGAAATGGAACAAAACAAAGGCAATACAGAAATAAAGCTGCTTCTTATACAGAGCCCAAAGGAATTATGAAGTCAGACTTGCTGTGGGTAATGGGCTTTTATTTACCCTCCCTCCCTTTGCCTGATCCCACCACTGTGGCACTGCTCCTCCTAATCACCTTGGGCAACAATTCCCTTGGCTCATCTGCCTGGACATTCAGCCAGGAAGGAAAAGAGGACCTACAAAATCCACCCAGAGTAAAAAAAAACCATGAAATATTTTAACACAGTAACATGAATCTGAGCTCACCCAGTCCTTCATGATTTTAAGTACCTGATACAAGGATTAGTTTGTCAGGAATGTAGGGGCTGGTTCTGGAGGAGAAAAGGGAAAAAAAAAAAAAGTGGACAGTGTGGAGAACCTTGGTGTGTAATGGTAGTAGAATCCCAGCAGAAAATGACTTAGGATTCTGTTATCACAAGGTTTAAGTAGTGTAAACTTTGAGGTATAAGATAAACTATAGATGCTTTGCTGCAACATGAATCTCCATCTGGGCTGTTCACTGACATTAAACAGACATTTCTATTTTACAGGAGACTATGACTGCCTGATAAGAGAGACATGACCTTTCCTTTTCCTCTCTCTTTCCCTCAACAAAAATGGTCTACTTCAAAATGTCATGGAGGTGTAAGAACTTAATCTCAAATCTGTCACAGGACCAATAGATTCATTGCCAATGCAGTATCTTCCCCCCCATTCTTAACGTGGGAAATAGCAACTCAGTCTTTGATTTCCTAACAAGTAATCAAAATTAATTCAATAAAGTATTTTCTTTGAACAAGTATTTGGGAATCTGTTTTGGATGAGATGATTTAATCCATAAGATAAAACTTTAGAATACAGAAGAGTAGCAAATGCTTCTTGAGATGGTCCTGAAACCCTTCAAAATTGAGCAGCATGTTGCAGCCTCATACTGACTCTGAGCAGCTCCGAAAGCAGTTTGTGAAGGCAGGGATTTGCTGCTGACCTGGAACAGTGTTGTGCAAGGTGGTTGTACCCCTGAGTATGGACTGGGAAAGTGAGAAAAGAACCAAACAAACTAGTATGTTTAATCCCACCCTCCAGTTCTGGATATGAGAGTTTCTTTCTTCCATATTCTACTTCACAGTGAAATACATTCCCTCTAGTTTATGTCTTGTAAGTAGATGGAGCTGGAAGATATTAAATGTAGTTGTCCACTTACCATCTCTCAGTGACAGCCAGTATTTTGCTGAGTTCTTACTTATGGAGCAAAGTTAAATGAATTATACTTGGATTCTCCATGTGAATGGGTCTGGAAAGATACATCTATTTTTTTTTCTTATCATTTTTTAAATACCTTTTTGATTTGGATAAAGATAGTTTAAATTCATTTTACAAAGAAGGTGAATATATAAAGAACAGATAATTAATTGGATTTTCCAGTCAGCTTTTCTTTTTGCAAATGGTGCTATTAAGGAAAGCAGAATTCTTTACTTCCATTTCTCAGTAAGCCTTGATTAAAATATGGCTATAATACATGTCTTTTAATTGACTTCAGATGATGTAGAAATGTGGCATTATTACAGATATTACCTGTTCAGAAGAGATCAATGGATTATCTAAAATGTTAAGGGCATAAGCTGCAGCGAAGACTCAATCTTACAATGAGCTGGATGTCCTCTGCTTCAACCCAGGTGGCCTTGGCTTCCACTGACTTGAAAAAAAGGTTGTGAGAACTCAGTACTTGGTAAAATTGCATCTCAAATGCACATAATCTGACACAGATCTGGGAGGTAGGACTGAGTTCAAGGACATGACTGTTTAATTTGATGCCATTACAGCAAATTTTTAACACCATTTTACACAGTACCTTGCAAAATCTTCTGCTTAATTACTAAATGCCACTATTTCAATAAAGTGAAAAAAGATATAAAGAATAGCACGGATTTTCATGACATAACTAAATAGCATTGGAAATTTTGCTGGAATTGCTTTTCAGGAAAACTCTTCACAGCTCAGGCTTGGGATCGAAACTTTTAAGAATTGTTCTGACTTACAAGAGCATGGAGTGACAGGACAGGGAGAATGGTTTCAAACTGACAGAGAGCAGGTTTAGATGAGACATTAGGAAGAAATTCTTCCCTGTGAAGGTGGGCAGACCCTGGCACAGGTTGGGCAGAGAAGCTGTGGCTGCCCCATCTCTGGAAGTGTCCGAGGCTCCGTTTGATGGAGCTCTGAGCAACATGGGATGGTGGAAGGTGTCCCTGCCCATGGCAGGCATTGGAATGGGATGATCTTTAAGGACCATGCTATAACTCTGTGATTTTAGTGGAAGCAAAACACAAAGATCATCAAACTGCCTCTAAAGGAAGAGCCCTGCACCTCAATTTAGGACATAATACAGAAGGGAGCACTCACTGAGGGCTGAGCATGCTACAGCAAATTACAAATTAGCAACTCTTGCCTAGCAGACTGTGATTCATTCACACACATTTCTGAAGTCTCCTGACACAAGGCTACATAGGCTGCAGCATGGGTGAAGTTGCAGGCATGCAGCACTGCAATGTAACTGCACAGTATGGGGGAAGTACAGGGGAAAGCATTATGATGCAGTAAAACATTATTATGCAGCGCAAAGCATCCAACTTTGAAAAAAGTCTGGCTTTATTTATGTGCTATCCTGCAAATTCAATTACAGGATTGAAAATTAGCTACAGGTTTTCTGCTTAAAAGTGCTTGTACTCATTTTAGTGTAGACTTCTTTCTGTCTCTATGCCTAAATTATTCCATTAAACACAGGAACACGGTGACAATGGTCTGCAGCTGCAAATTCTGCTGGGTGCTCTCCTAATGTGGGCTGGTCAGATTAACACACCACGTAACTCATCCTCTCTGAAACAGCAGTATTTCATTTAGCATTAACTATGAAAAGGTGTCAAAGCACGAAGAGGCTTTTTCTATAGAACCATGCTTGAAAAGGTTAGACAGGCAGAGTTCAGTTACAATTGTACCATGAGAGAGGGAAGAGAATCTACATGGGCTGGAAAGTGTCTAAAGAAACACCTATAGGTGTTATCTCTGAGTAGTGTTAACTATTTCCATTTAAAAGTTCAAACCCAGCATTTGCAGGTGGAATGATTAACCTATTTCTTCTTTCTTGTTCTTGGTATGCTTTGAAACCTTTAGGGCTATAGGACTGCTATAATTTCACCTCTATAGTAATTTAAAATTAACAAGGGAGGAATCGGAAAATCACATTACTTTAAAACTCCAGTTTGGAAAAAAGAATAAGGCAAATAGCAAGATGAAAAAAATATATATTTTCTGTAGCTGGCAAGTGAATATTCACAGCTAAGAATAACCATATTTTGGGAAATAACAAGATCTGAAGCTCTGCAGCCAGTTTCCTCAACCAGGTTTATCCCCTTTCCCTGATCTGACTGTCCTGTACTACCCCACAATAGATTTTGCTGCAAAGATTCATTAGGCAAATAAATAATAATAAAAAAGCATACTAACAAAGCTATCATTGTATGTATTATAAACTAAGCTTGTAATGGGATTACTCTTTGGAAAATTTGTTAAAGAAATGAATTTTGTGATGCAGGAAGCTTAGAGAAAAATTAATGAATTCACAGATGTTCACCTTAATGAACAACAGATTGAGAATATATTATTAAATTCAAAAGGAAAAGTTTGCATATGTTGTCAAAATTAGGTTTTGATCTCTACAAGCATTGTGCTCACGTGAGTAATCAATTAATAATTGATTAAAGGATCCCTCCAAATTTATCGTGTTGGAACATTTCATTATTTAATTTATCCTGAGAACTCAATAGATCAATGTGTGAAAAGCTTCCTCCTGGATACCTTAAAATATAGTATCCATCTCTGATAGAAAAAGTCCCATTAGCATGCCTAAGAAGTTGTCATAGCTAAGCAATATCCACCTTAGCACAAGCATCCTTTTTCTGAAAGATTTTCTCACCTTCCCAGCATTTGTGCTAAGTAGCAGTTCCATTGGGAAGCTGATCTTTGTCCCATCACGACAGAAAGGATGTACTTGGGCTGCATTAGCCTTGGATCTGTTGCAAGAACCACCAGCCCCACAGTACAAAAGGTGGGAAGGCTGGAAGGGAAGTGTGGCCAGATCCCAACCCTCACACATCACCCAGGCAGCAATCCCTTGCTCCTCGGAAAACACCACCCAATTCTAAAGGCATTCAGAAAATGTGAAAGTAATGTCACATAGAACTGCAATTTATGGCATTCTAATACAAGGAATGAAAGGTAACAACACATTGGTTCCTGCAGAGCTGCATCATGTTTTGTCCTGATAGAACTTGAAATTCAGAGCTGGAAGAAAACATCTATCAAACAAGAAAAGAATGTTTTCATCTCCATGCTTTCCCTACACTGCAGTCTGGACTTTGGACCAGGACTATGTGGAATGCCATAGTAAATTAACAGCAACAAACATCATGGAGATAACAAGCCCCCTGTGGATGGTGGGGAAGCACCTGCTGGATCCTGCCTGCTGACAAAGGAAAATGCCTTGGACAGTAGAAACTGCTGCAGTTTCAGTGGATTACAAAACAAACTGCACATTCAGAACTAAGAAAAGTCACAAGAAAACTTGCTTTGAAATATTCTTCCACTATCTACTCCTGTTGGCAGCCACAAGATGAAACATTCCTCATTTACTCCCAAGAGTTCCAGTCCTGAGCTTCAGCAATGAGCACGGAGCAAAGTGCAAAGGGAAGAGCAGTGGAATCAGGACATTGCTCGAGGTCCCACTTGCTTTCTGAGTAGCTGGTCACTCTCTGCAATATAGTAGAAGATAAAATTCCCAGACAAACACCACCTGCAGCACTTCAGCACACTGAAGTCACTATTAGAGGTTTAAATCAAAGTGGCAGCAAACTGGACAGGGACAACCAAGGAAACAACTCAATCGGTGCCTGCCCAAACCCTCCCCTGGAGGATGAGACACTGCAATCCCACTGAAGGATCACACAACAACCTCCCTGCCAGTGGGTTGCAGGAACCAGTTGATGTTTTCTTCACCTGGTTAAATGTGAAGAGATGTTTCAGGAGTGCCTGATGCCCAGTGCAGCCAAGTCACTCTCTGTGGGTTGGGGAAACAGCTCAGTTCAGCACAGAGCTCCTCACAAACCCACACCCAAAGGGTTTAGTGCAGCTCCTGTTGGACTCAGAGTATCTTTAAAACCTTTTTCTAGTGCCATCTATTTTTTTTTTTTTGGCAAAACATCCCCCAAAACCAAAATCAATTTCATATACACACTTGCAAATACATGGAATATATAAATAAAAGTATATATCGGGTAGGAACTGAATGTCTCTTCAATGCAAATGCAACCTGTCCCTGTAGGAATCTTAACAGAATGTAAATAGTATTTTGGGCTAAGTTACATCATCACTGTTACCTCAATAGCTCTCAAAAGCTGTGAAAGAATGTTTGCAATTTATAGCAAGCTATAACATAAAGTGAATTTATGACACCATAAAACCAGCCAAAATCTCCACACAAAATCAACACCATCTTGCCAGGACTTACTTAAGCAGCAGAGCTTATTTTCCAAGAAATATGGGAAATACAAATTCATTTCTATACCAGTTCTCTTTCACTGAAATTCCTAATTTTTCAAATGATATTATAAGCCTAAAATAATTCACAGGTTTACATTAGATGAGTTGGTTTTTTTTAAATACCAATAATTTAACTTGGAGCTGTAGAGGTTCATCCAGAATTTTTCATAAAGCCATTCCTCACATATCAATTTATTTTAAACAATTAGAGTTAAGGGCATAATTTAACAAACCTTTCATCTCTAAAATAATTGCAAAATAGGGAAAAAAAAGAGAGGCAAAAAAGCTGTCCTGTTCAGATGCAGAATATTCTGAAACCTAGATAAAAAGAAAATGAAACATTGTACTTTGAGAGGCTGATAACAGAGGCTTGTAACAAAGCACTATTTTCCACCTGGCTTTTGTAGACCCCAGAAAATACATTCAACAAATTCAAATGCATATTAGCTGAGAATGGAAAAGACCCAGCTACTCCTTAAGATTCAGCCAAAACACGGGAAGATAAGCCCTTCTCACTGTCTGCCTTTGGAAACGGTCCTGAATAGTTGCAATACATATGGAAACTGGTCAGCAGAGACGTCTGTTAATAGCTTTATTAATTCTGTTTGTTTATTCAAAGTCCTTAACCAAATTGAATATTAATGTTATTTTCTGCAAGACATCCCAACAAACCTAATCCTCAGATGTGTAGCAACTAATTAAAAAGTTGCGTGGATGAGAATTGGGTTACTCTTCACTTTGTCAGCAGACTCGCACACTGAGGCATAGATTTCCTGTACTTATTTAGATTGAAAGCCATTTAATTATGAAACAGAGAGGAACTGCAATGTAAATGCAATTTATTGAAACAAAAGATGCAATTGTAACTATGTAAAAGTGCAAATTTACAGATTACATAAATATAATATCTTACTGCGAAAGTAAATGTTTTTTTGAAGTACCATAAAACCAGTAGTGAAATGCTGAAGACCTGCAGTAAAACTAAGTAAAAGAAAATTAAAGCTTTATAACCAGAAGAGCTCCTTTTCTACAGAATTGGTCATATTTGCCAGAGATACTGCTCTCATACAACTATTCCTATTATCTTTCCTCATTTCAAAATTACTTTGAGGCATAAGAATAAGAAGAATAAAGATGATGAGTATTGAACGGTTGAGTCTAGACAATAGGCACGAGCTGGCCTTTATCTCCTCTTGAGAGACCTTCAGAGATGATGTGATGCAGTACCTTTTTCTTTTCCTTTCTGAGAAATGGATGACTGAAGTCAGCAAATAATTTAGACAAAGCCCAGCTTTCACAAGCCTAGCCAGAAGAGTGTTTCTCAGATGTTTTATTTTCTTTATAAGAATGGTTCTATTCATTTAATGTATTTAAATACATAAGAACTAAAATGAGAGAGTTCTTCCTTTTTGCTCCCAAGAGCTTTAAAAGAACAAAGCTATTATATAAAACCAAATCAGACAATATTTTCTGGTTTACAATACTAAGTCTTCTCTTAAACCTGAAAACCAGCTGAACTATGACTATTCTCACCACCATTTATACGAATTAGCACTTCTTTGCCACCCAGAGTATTATTACCAGATGCCAGAGATTAATGTAGAGACATACAGAGACATGAAAGTGCTTGATGTGTTTGCTAAGATTATAATCTGCTGTACATGAAACATCCAAGACTAGAAATGCAATGCGCTTGCAACTACTGCTTTTCTTTGAAAAAAATACAACTGATATTCATATCCCTAGGAGACAGTTTCACCTGCTTATAAATAATCTATTCGAAAACCAAAAATCAGTGCAGAGTAGAGGTGGAAGAGAAATGGACTGTTAACTACAAAAACAAACACACACCCCAAAATAGTAGAAAAAATCCAAATAAACAAAAAATGAGTTTATTTCTATTTTCCCCCATTTTCAGATGCCAAGATTAAAACCCCATGAAAAGTAAACATCACAGAGTTTTGAATTTGTAGGCAAATATGAATTAAGTACTTAGGAAGGAGTTCACAGACAGACTCTGAGTGAGGCAGAGTCTGACCTTGACCTTGTCCCGCTGAATCTCAGGTTTAATGACACAGGACTGAATCATTGCCGGAGCAGTGGCTTGTGTGGTGCTTAAGGAGGAATTCCCTCGCTACAGCAACTCAGAAATGAACCATTGCTGCAGCAAGATGTTAGTACAAGGACATAATTAAAGTTCCTACTAACTGGAAGAAAAAGCATCTCTTGCTTTATCTCCTGCCCTGATTTCTAAGACAAAGTGCCCAACTTATCTAAACTACAGGCAGGATTTTGTCTATAAACTTCCAAGCATTCAGCTGCAGGGTGAAGCAAACCAGTATTTCTGTAAAATTTGCAGTTTGGACTTTCTGTCCCATCTAATTTGAATGTGAAGTTCTTATTTTCCTAGGTGAAAATTCCCTGCCCAATACTTCTGTCAGTCCAACCGGGCATCTACATTATCAGCATTATTCTAACGTCCAAGAGTACCCACAGGCAATAACCAATGTATTGCAACACACTAAGGACTGACCAAGACATGTCTAAACACATTCTGGCGAGGTCTTTAAATATCCCCCATCCTTTGTTCCAAAATAGCTGTTTGTTTCTCTCCACCTTTAAAGGCTGACCTGAATAGGCTTTTATAAGAAATGAGACAAAGACAAAATTAAAAGTCCGGTATAAATTCCCTTTTTAAAACCGAAAAAAAAAACCCCAAAAAATCTGTTAAATCTTTTTTCCTATGATATATGAAGAAATAAAAACACCTAAACCCCCAAAATCTAATCCTTTTATGACTCAATTTCTTGCCATACATGCCTAAAAGTTATTTATGCCACTGATATTTTTTTTCTCCTAAATTGAATAGAACTGAAATGATGTGAGAGTAGGTTTGACTTCTCCAAATCAAAGGTATGATTAAAAATTAAAGCCCAAGTGCCATTTCCACATTCCATACACATATGACATGTGACACACACAAGCCTTTGTACCTCTGTGTGTGCACACCTCGACATCAGCTCCATGGAGTGTATTCCCATCTCTGAAAGCCTCATAGCCCCAAGCCCCAGACACAGATCTGGTCAGTCACGGAGGGACCCAGGGCAGCCTGGCAGGCAGGATGAAGCTTTTCAGGCTCTCTGGAGAGGGTGCCTGCCCGGCTGAACCACAGCCCAGTGTGCAGTCAGCAGCCTGCAACACCACAGATGAGAAATGAGAAATTTTGAGGGCAATTGAGCACAATGAATTTTCACAGTGGATCAACACAAAGTCATTTAGAATGGGTATTTCTGAAGCACTGATACAATGAACACATTTACAGTGTTCAATGGCCCTAAAAAAATCACCCTTTCACCTGTGGCACAGCTACTGCTGAGAGCAAATTCTTCGATGTCTTTTTATAATGTCTATTTATATGCAGTGTGCACAGGGATACATGTTGACACATACACATGCATGCTTCAATGTACCAATCAACTTTATGGTACACTATGGAAAAAAAAAATGTATTGAAACAGAAATCTCACCAAGCTTTAAAACCCTTCATGCTTTTAATTCTTTTCAATTGCAAAGTAAACTCCATGGTAATGGCAAACCTCGTTTCAAGAACAGAAAAAATATAAAACTGGTGAGCTACAGAAATCTGGTTATCTTACAGAGAATGAAAAACATGCTGTTATCCTCTCCAGTTCTTTTCTTACATGTGAAATGATGGGTTGTGGAGCAGGTCACCACCAGCTCACTGTGCACACCTGTGACAAGAAGCCCAACTACGATATGACAAAGTTACTAAATAGTCTTCCAGCTCCCTACGGTTTCCCTATTGTAGTTTATAGGATGCCACACATGCTCACTAATAGATTCTTCTTTTACTTTTGGATTTTTATGCTTAATCTGGGTTATTAAATAGCAAAGATAGAGCTTTACTTTCTACTGTTCAGCTACTTCAGTGGTCCCAGTAACTCTGCTCTCAGTGCTGGGGATTTTAAAGCCAGCCTGTCTTTGCATCACAGCCTTCTCTTGGTCCACACTGGTTATTATATCTGCAGGCATGGCAGGGAACAACAGGCAACACCAGGCCAATTTATTGTGCACTGTCTCCACGCTTCCCTTCTCGGGGATTAAGTACCTTAAAGCAACCATCTTGTTTCTATTTCTGTGACCAATGGCAGTTATTTCTGAAATAACAATACATGCTTCAGTAATAACAAGTCATTTCCCCTTCCTTTGACTGACGAATGGATTTGCCACCTACTTCTGTTAGTGCTTTCAAGGCCAGTCAAATTAACCTTTTGCCTGTCTAACAGCCCGTTTCAGTGCTCTGTGCCCTTAGCACGGTCTGTCAAAGCAGTTCAGTACAGCAGAACTGGGACACTCCAAACCACCATTTAGACAGAATTTTGGCACGTGTCTCTTCTACTGTTTGAAGGGAAAGAACTTGCCTCTTTTTTCTTGCCCAGGGGCTGCACAGCAACCATAGGAGTTTGCTTTCACAAGTAAAGCACTGCACAACAGATTTCAGTGTCCATAATGCTGTTCTGAGATGACAGAATAGGTTTCTTCCTTATTACTAAACTAAAAGGTCATAGATGATCATCACATGATAATTTTAAGAGCAAGGGAATCCTCCTTGCCTTATGACCCTTTCCCTTTTGACTTCTCCAGCCCTCAGAATGCTGCTGTGTCGAGTAGCAATGAAATCAACGTGTGACACCAAAAGATAACATCTGCTAATGAGGAAAGTTACTGTATAAATCTGGAAGCTCGAGAAAGGACGCTTAACTTGATAGCTACAAGCTGCCAATGACACTGCTGTTTCTGAAATATGTCTGTAGGTTTATGACACAAAGGTATAACAAAAGATCCTGTTTGTATTTGACATCTTTTGAGAAAGTATTGTGATCCCAGTGGTATGAACAGCAATAGAAAATAATACTTCAGTGACAACTAATTCTCTACAGTTATTTTCAGGAGTGCTTGTGTATAACCCTTTCCTATTACAGAGGTTTTCTTCCTCTTAGTAGAATCAAGAACAAAGCACTAAGTAACCCTCCTAAAGCTTGTTTCAATTCCTAAGGCTGTCGCAGTAGCTGCCAAAGGAGGTTCACTGAGGTATCTCCTTATCTGCACAAGGCAGTTGATAAGTCCCTAAGGGCACTCAAGGCCCAAAGGGTCTTTAGGACATTGATAGGTATTCACTCACTGTGCCCTTGTACATTTAATAGCCTGATGCAAATCCTCAGTGCCAAGATGGAAATGAATCTGTGTGAGTTCCAGCAACAGGGAAACACAGGCTGTCAGGAGCAATCACAGCCAGGACTGGGAAAGCAGAACTCCATCTGCAGAGCTGTTAGTTCTGAGACTTTGGAGTTAGACAGCTCAAATACAATAGGGAAGACAGTGGAGGAAATACAAAGTGCATAGATTAAGATGCTATCATTGGTAGCAAATGAAGCATTCATTTCCACTGCCACCCCATTCCTGGGAGGATAATTTAAGACAGTTTCTTTCTTGAGCTTCTCTGATAGAGTTCTGAGATCTGAACAACAATATCCATAAGGGGTTTTCTGTTTCCTGGCTTTTTGTGTTTTGCTTTGTTTTTGGTTTGTTGTTTTTTTTTTTCATCCTCTCTTCTTACATACTCCTTTCTTCCACAGCAGCAAATATCTGTTGTTTTGTACTAGTTTCTGTGCTTGAACAAACAGCAAAATGAATCTTCAATGAAAAAGCCTTTTTTTTTTTCTTAATTACTTTTGTAGATCATGAAACTTGACAAGGCTGAGGGGATGAAAAAATATTAAAAAATGAGAGAGGAAGAAAATAATTTTGATCGAAAGCAACCTCTAGAGCTCACCTAGTCCTAACTCCTGCTCAGAGAATGTCCACCTATAAAATGTCCTGAGTCATGTCTAGTGGGGCTCTAAATACCTCCAAGGGTAGAGCTTCCAGGCCATTTCTGGGGAATGGTTTCCAGTGTTGGACCACACTCAGTGTCTCCAGTTTCCGCTCTCTTCTCTATGATACCTTCAGGTTATGATGAGATCTTCCCTTGCCCTCTTCTCCAAAACAAACAAACCCAGAAACCCAGTTCTCTCCTCACAAGACGTGCACCAGCTTGCTGACTATCTGGTGGCCTCTGCTTAACTTGCTTCAGGAAGCCCATGTTTGCTTGGAGCAGGGAGCCCAAGCCCAGACATAGCTCAGACTCCAAACAAGGTCTCACAAGACTTAGTAAAGCATAACAGTAATTTTCTTGGACCTGTTGCCTGCACTCTTGCTAATGCAGCATGGGATGTGTTTGGATTATTAAAAGTACAGTGCTTTGCAATTGAAAATCTCTTTCCCACCCAAAGGATCCTCCAAGTCAAGGAAAACATACAAACAAACAAAAAAAACTATGAAAGTCCACAAGATATTAAGGTCCCAGAGTTCAGGCTTTGGAAATTTCTTTTGTAAAGGTTATTATGTCAGAGTGTCCTCCCAGGAAGGGCTGACAGAAGAAGAAAATATCAGAATACGACAGAACATGCTGTACAACACTTTTCACAGCTCACTCCAATCACTAACCAAGGACACAACCTCAATAAATTCTTAATAAGCTTACCAGTCCTTAAACTACAGATGCCCAGAGACCATTAATATCCAGCTTCCAGAATATTGCATCAGCTATTGTATGAACCTGGTGGAGTCAAACCAAATTTCTTTTCTATATTCAACACAAACACTAGAAGCAAGTATTTCAGGTACTGTCATAAAATCAGAAAAATACTGATTAGTTTAGCTGTCAACATTTCAGCAATCCACACTGTGCTTATTTTAATATTTAATTACTTTCTAAAACTACTACAGAGATGCTGCTCAGAAATTGATACCATCAGCTACTTTAAATTACTGCCCTGAATATGAACTTCAGCATTCACTTTGTTGCAGTTGCCCAGACCAGAAAACTGTAAGCTCTGTAAATCCTCTCCCCATACAGTGAGAAACTGGGGCAAACCAGCAGATCCTCTGTCGTCCCTGAGAGCGTACTGAATGTAACCAAGGGGCTTAAAGATATGGCTTGTGCTTCCCTGCAGAAACATTGCTTACTGCAAAGAGTGGCTCCAACGAGAATGGGCTAGAAAAGTGTTTGGGAACACCATCAGGATATTCTCTGAACTTCTTAACCAGAACTCAAGTAGCTCTTAATTGCCCACTCTCTGCTTTTTTTTTCATTTGTTTTGCCGTGTTCCTCTGAAGCTTCGGCGTAATTTCTGCAGTTGGATTGCAAAAACGTGTTATCATCGCATAATGACAATTTGAAAAGACTTGTTACAGTTTCTGTGGAGTTTATAAAGGTTGTTTATAAGCAAGCACAAACATCCATGCCTTGGCTGCTTCGGTACTTTTATCTGCCTATTACTTGTTCAGGTATTTCTGGTCTGATCTCATTTTTAGTAGCTACGTGCAGACTATAACTTACCAAAGTTAAATCACATGAAGGAATTAAACTGAAAATAAAGTAGTACTACATTACACTACAGTAAGCCCCTCTCAGTACAGTAAGGTTACCTTTCTTCACAGAAAATCCAGTCAAACTTCACCCTGGCCATCTAAAACCAGCTTTGTGCTTTTCTGTTGCTGACTTAAATCTCACATTAAAGCTACGAAAAACTTTAGTTATGAAAAAGTGGCACAAGGTTTTAAAATGGACTGAGGTCCATGGGAAACAAGTCAATGCCAGGAGACAAAACCACTGTAATATGGCAGCTAGCAAGTTTTTTAGTTATTGGTTTGCAGCACTCCTTTGCTGTTTCAGAGAACAGAGCAGAAATAGTGCCCACCTGTCCTTCTCTCCAACTATTATGGCTTATGTTGCAGACAAGGGAAATGGGAAAGCTCAGTGAGGGAGCGACACACGGAAACCAAACCATCCTTTATACTGCTATAAAACCATAAGACAGTATAAAGGCAGTGCAATGCCAGCTAAACTGGTGTAGTTGACAGGTATATGGATTGAAAATATGCTGGCAATTAGGAGCCTTGGCTAAAAAAAAGCAAACATACACAACTTTCCAAATGATGCTACTACTGCCTTCACATTGCAGCCAGCTCGAAGCTCTGGCATCAGTTCACAGCTGGCACGGCAGGAGGCCCGTCCTGGAAAGGGTCCTGGGTGGTTTCTCTGTGCTCTAACAATCCCAGTTCTCAGTACTGAAAGGGAACAAATACCTTTTGATTCAAAGAGCTGATCTTGAGCAGAAGGCCCAAAGGAAAGGATTAGGAACTCTTAGAGCAAAGACAGCGTGGATGAACATTAGTCCTTCTCTGGTACCAAAGGGACTTTCATGGGAAATGTGCTCTACCTGGGTACAGCACTCAAGAATGACCTGCTCTCTCTCTCTCTGTTCCTGCTGGACCTGTCCTAGGGAGCAGGAGCCCCAGCAAAGGCCCATCCTGGTGCAGGCTCTAATGTCCCTACAGCTGTCTGGTCCCATGCAGAGACCTGGAAGAGCTACTGCTTCATGCTGTCTCCAACACCTGCACATGGAAGCTCTGATGTACAAAACCGAAAAACATTTTCTAGAATTCTTACATTGTCCTATTTTTTGAAATAGGCAGGAAGGAGACTGAATGGGGCTTGGAGGCTTCCAAGGGCAGCAAAGCAGGTGATTCAGTCAGGACATGGGGGCATCGTGTACACTGCGAGGTTGAAGTTCCATTTCCTCCTCCAGTTTGTCAAACAGAATGTTATAAAGAGTTACAGAATCAAGAAATGTCAGACAAATACAGAAAAGCTTTGAAACCTTTTGTGATAAAGCAAAATTAACAAGTATAGTTACAACAGCTGCATGCACAACTGTGTTTCCAAGGCAACAACTCACAATTCTTACAGCTATAAAAAATCCTGTGCACCACGGGAGGGGTTGTGAAATTAGGGAGACTCCAGCTAAAACAGAATATAGAAAACGGACCAAAGCTGGGAAGCAGCAGGAATGTTGAAATTATGAAACTCATATAAGCTTTTAACAGCTGCCACTGAGCACGCCTTGGTGATGGTTTGGGGGAGTCGTGCCCTCCAGGCCTGGCCCAGCCATTTCCTTTGGTCTCCCAGGTGCCAGGTTGCCCACTCCTCACTGCCACAGCAAAACAACTATTAGCCTAAAATTGGCAGTGCAATTACTGTCAATGTTTCCTCTAATGGTAACAGCACAATCCTGCCCGTGTTATTTGCTGCCCTAAGCAAACCAGAGCACAGGGATAAACTCATCCTGTGGAATCATTTCATGGGAGAAAACAAAGCTCAGTGCTGTTCTTTTAATGTTATGGTTGTGCATATGTGACAATAAAATAGTAAACCTCAGGATTTAAAAAGCAACTTTTGTCTTGCATGAGCTCACTTGCAAATATATTAAGTTCCTCAGAAACAACTTGAAGATTCACATCAATTTGCAAGCAGCACCTCTTAGACACACTGGATTGGATGTCATGTAACTGGATATGTGCATGTGCAAACTAAAGAGATAAAAGTAAACTTAGGGAGTTAAAACCACATAATTACACACCATGTATGGACACTTGATAAGAATTGCTAATGTAAAAGGCCCACAGGCATACATCTTTCCTCCAAAGCATTAGAATTTGCAGTGTGAGGATTAGGAAGCCGCAAAAACAAGTTATGGAACTTAACAGGTATTTCATTACTAGCACTGGTAATTGATTCACAGATAAAAATGTCCTGGGCAGGTAAATAGGCACTAAACAGCTTTCCACAGAGGCAAACTGGAGCCTCCTCTGTTCCAGCTGTGTGAGTGCAAGGCAGGGGGACTGAAATCAATAGCAATTTTAAATTTCAGGAGAAACAGAAGTAAAACTTTGTTCAGTGTTTCTGCACAACTGGTCGTGCCTCTCTGCCACTGGATCAGCTCTGCATTGAGCCCCCTTATAGAATTACAGGGTTGGAAAAGCTCTCTAAAACCAAGTACAACTGTTAACCCAAAACCATCATGTTCACCACTAAACCATGTTCTCAACACCTCCGTGTTTTTCGGACACTTCCAAGGATGGTGATTCCACCACTTCTCTGGGCAGCCTGTTCATCCTTCCAGTGAAGAACTTTTTCCTAATGTCTAATCTTAACCTCCCCTGGTATAACTTGAACATATTTCTTCTCATCCTGTCTATTGTTATCTGGGAGAAGAGGTCAAGCCCTCCCCTTGCTACAACCTCCTTCAATTCTTTTTCTCTAAATTCAAGACAGCAGCTCTCTCACGCCTTACTGATAAATGCAGCATGAAAAATATTTGATTTGCAGTTTTTTGCACAGAGTGAAATGTCCACTTAAATTGTAATGCTCCCTCCCCTTCACATCACCACTTCCTGTGGGTTAACAGTGCTCGGGACACACCAACAGTGTGAGGTGATGGCGGAGCACATTCCTCCTCCCTTAGTGACATTTCCTGTAGAGGTGCTGATCAAAGAATAAGTGACAGACTGTACACCCCTATCTGACTTCCTTTTCTCATCAAATGAGTATAAATAAGAGATGACTACAAACATCTCTGCAGACACATCTGGGGAATTTTTAGATCAAGATCATTGTTTCTTTTCTTTGTTATTTACATGACTTAAAACAGATTTTGATTGGAAGGGAACGCTCTACAAAGACAGGTTTAGATTGACTAATATGAGCTGTGATCTCTTCCCTACCTTTTCTCTGTTCACATCCATTTCCATTTTAACAGTGATATCTGAGCCACAAGGACTGATTCACAACTTCAAGAATCATGACAGTGGCAGAGCTCAGGCCAGCCCTTCCTGCCTGCTCAAGCAGTCGCATTTTGATGGTTAAAAGCCTTCAGAGGTACATTCACCACCATATATATTATACAGACTTATTCTAGAGCAAAGGCGAGAAAGCAGGACAATGTATATGTGCTCTGCTGAAAAGAGCTAATTTTCAGGAGCTAATAAAGTGATAGTGAATTTCATTGCTTTGTGAAGTATTAATCACTCATTTCTACTGAAATATTGAAGGTATTACATACTATATTATAACCCCTACACATTCAGTGATACAGAAGCCTAAGAAGAGAAATATGAATATAGAATTAATAGAATGTGCGAGTTTTTCAGTCTTCAATGAACCAATTTTTTTGCACATTCATTAAAAATCTGACTGAGTTGTGGTTTGCAGGTTGAGTTTGGTGTCCAGCCCTCAGTGTACCCTCATCCAAACACATTTGGACCAGCACTGCTGCATATCCAAACAACCCAGAGCTCAGTCTGGTCATAAAGTACCTACAGAAAAGATGTTGCAGTCCCAGTGGCAGAGGACCACTCTTTCCAGGGGATGTCATCATTTAAGAAAACACAAAAGGACTATGAAGCCCCACGTACCCCCAGTAAAAGGAGATTTTGCCTTGTCTGCTAAAGCTGTTTTTAGCAGCTCAACACAAAGTGAACTATCAAAAGGTTCTTGGAGAATCACAGTAACCTCTATATAACAATGCTTTTGTCTTTGATGATAGAGCCAATTGCTCTCTACTTTCTAAAATGCTTCTGTGTCTCCTAAAGATTTTCCATACATTATTTTTCAGCCACTTCTATTAGACAATGTAAAGCTTTCTTAGCACTGCAGTCAATAAATGAAAATATAAAAGTCTTTATTTACACTACCAGACAGGGGCTCTAATGCAGTCCTTGTAGAGCAATACATCACAGCTCCATGGCTTTCCTTAGGGTTTATTCTCTCTCTGACACAACTACAAATGCAACTAAATCAAACCAAACACCTGGAGACTTTCCAGTCGTATTTTCCTATCCTAAATGAGGAGACATCTCTCTACCTGTCATATATCCAGTTGTACAACAGTGAGTAAGAGTTTTAAAGTATTAGGGAGAAAAGGAAACAGTCACACTGGTATATCCTCCCATTTGTGTTAGGGGGTAATTTGTGCTGACATTTGCTCCTTTCCATTTATAAAGAAGAAAAGATAGAACACATTTTTAATTCCCTGTATCCCTCAAATAGAAGGAAACCCACTTTGTCTAAAGAACTAAATACAAGTAACAATAAGGACTTGCAAAAATATTTTGGATTAAATAGCCCTAAGCCTTTCCAGCAACATCTGCACAGCTTGGACTAGATCAGATGCTCAATCATGTTCACAACTCAGATACTTGATATTTTTTCCATTTAATAGGTTCCCCATTTCTTTTCTCTTTACAACTCCAACAGCAATTACAAATGCAATGAATGTTGATACAACATTAAAAAAAAAAATCCTCACACTGCTTTTACATATGTAATAGATATTCAGACACTACCAGTGTTGTGAATAACATTTCAGCAACATAAATGATAAGATTGTGGACAAGAGGTGGCTGAAATGTCAAGCATAAGTTCGCAGCAATAAGGACAGACTCCTAAATTTAAAAAAAAAAAAAAAAGAAAGTGAAAGATTATAGGAAGAAGATAAAAATTTCATCCTTCGGCATCTGAAAACCAATTACTCCATAGCTACTGACATACCTGATTACTTCAGGAAAAAAATTAGACATACCCACAAGCGTCAAACACACGCGAGATCTTTCACAGACATGGGGACAGGGAAGTATTTTCAGCCACACACCAGCTCTGAAGGCAGTTCTCATCTGAAGCTTGAAAGGAGAACTTACCACAAGGACTGTGAGCCTTTGCTTTTTCACGCAGTACATTAATGCATAATCTATTCGTGTGTAGCTTTGCCTAATTTCTGCTAATAATTAGTGTTCTGAGATACATTAGGGATGAAATCAGTCGGGACATTTGATTTATGCATGTTGTTTTGGGGTAATTAATACAGTCTAGCAGGTACAAACTATAAAATAAAGAAGGGAATATCAAAATTAAGAAGAAATTTGGGTGGATTTCATGAACGTGAAATGACTGCATTTTTAAAAGAAAACCCTGACTATCTTCTCAATTCCTGACACCTATTTCAGCAAGTAATTTGACCTTCCCAGTAGAACATCAAATTTTGATGCATGCTCACATATAGAATATTTACAGCTTGTACAATTTTCCAGAACAATTTACAAGGGATATACACTTTAAAATACAATGTACCTTAATTCAGCCTTCTCACTGCTACTGATAAGTCATACACATTTATTTATCTATTATGATTGGGCACAAAAGCAGAAAAAAAAAAAAAAAAGCCTGAGCACTGAGTTGCTTTACCACTCCTCTACAAATTAAATGTTTTTTTCTTCTACTTATTTTGTTTCTCTCTACATCGAAAATATACCTGGTCACATTCTAAAGATGTGTTGATGATTTTACAGATAAAAAATTTAAGTCATCAGAAAAATATCAAAACAAGAAGAGGGAAAAGTATCTGATAAAGGAAACAGATATAATTTTGTATAAATTCACTGAGCAATAACAAACACATGAAAATCAGAGAAGTCTTTAATGGAAACAGAAAAGGAAACGGATTTTTTTTTCATTGTCTTGTTGATGTTGAGAAAGAATATGGCTTTGACTGTAAGGAAAAGGTCACTATTAGTCATGCAGGGGACCGAGAACAAATATTTTTTGTAAAGCTTTATCATAAGCTGCATTCTCAGAAGTTGTGGGGTTATAAAATAATCCAAATCACAGCTCTAAAACCAGACAAGCACATGGGTAATACCTGTGCAACTCAGCAGCCATGAAACTCACAACTGTAGCATTTGTCAGATGTGGAGGAGGATCAATTCCTCTTCCACAAGTAGCATAATGATGTTACCAGATCTACAGTGTTGGAATAAACATGATGAAAGCAAAATAAAAACGGTTAAAAAAAGCCAAAAACTAAAAAAAAAAAAAGAAAGAAAGAAAAAGAAGACAAAACCAAAACATTTTTTATACACCAGAATTTCTATCAGTTGCCTCAAGTGACTGACAGCTTTGAGCACCTGGATCCAACCTCCCAGCATATCTTCTATCTCTGTGACCATGGTTGTCCTCTATTACTGTGACCTTCCAGCATTGCTTTCATATAATTATATCTCTCAGATAATGATCATTCCAATGGCTGTCATGAACAAAAAGATACATTTTCTGTAAGCCTTTGTCTACTTTTCTGAAATTTTGCCAGCTCTGAACCGCGAAGATTTCAATTTTCTTCCTGTCAGCAACACTTCTTTCTCAGGATACATATTTTTGGCTCCTGCAAAAAAATGCACTTTTCACCAGTTAAACCTTGTACAATTCAAGTTTCCCAGTTGTTTTTTGTGGGAATTTTAAGAATCCCCTACAACTGATGCATTTCACTGACAGGCAGCAAACAGTGAAGAGCTTAGGCTGAATCCTTGGTAGTTTTATTTAGTGTCTTTACAGTTCAATAACTGATGTTTTACATCTCATTTTGATAAATGAAATATAGATTTTTGACACTTTCACATATTCCTTGCAATGCTTTGTTGCTTCCAAATTGGTGGCTGTGGCAAGGTGCTGGTTTATTGTTACAGCAGAAATCTGTTCCAGGATTTGAATGGTAAATCAGCTTCACTACATAAGGTCATCCCTTATCCCATTGCACTTTTCCTGCCACACAAAGCAAAGGCTGCAAACCAAACACATTCTTGGCTCGTAATTCCCACTTCTCACTTGCTGTGATGACAGAAATTACTGTTTTTATCATAAATACATATTTTTTGGACATATACAATCAAAATGTATACACATGGATGAAACAATAAGAAATAATATCACCCAAGCAATTTCCAGTTGCTCCTGCTGCTATCTTCCAATAATTTGATGGGGCAATATCCTGATATATAAATCCACTACTAATAATGGCCAAAGACAATTTCCTCTCATCCATCCACTGCAGCTTCTAGCCTATAAATCTTGCCACCTTGTGCAACTTCTGGATCATCTTGTCTTTGGTACTTTGACCAAAAGGAAAACTAATGCCTCCCTGCTGCATTGCTTCCTGATCATGGGTGTTGGGGGATAAATATTCCACCAAAATTCCACTTCCTAAAGGCACTGTCTACACTGGAAGTCCATGACATCTCAGGAGCAAAGCCAGTCAGAACTACATCTCAGCTCCAGCTGACAGTCAGATACAAATACAATTGCTAAATATGCTACTTGTAGCTGGACTCAACAGGACCCATCAGATATAAATGACAGTCTGAATTTCTGAATTTGTGCTAAAAATGTGTTTCCATAATCCAAATGAGGTTTTGTGAATACTTATAAAGGAACCATCAGATAGAATTGTAACATTTGTCTTCTAATTGTTATACAGACAAGAATAAAAAGTGGAAAAGGTGTTTTGGAATAAAATTCCTAATGATACACCAGCAACTCCAAAGAAAGTCATTCACCATTGCATCTACAAGGATGAATAAAAAAGTAAAGCTTCTGAACCTCCTCCAGCCACCCAAATGAATGTGATTCACAATTTCTCTGCATCCTCCACACTGTTCTCTTCAGTTCAAGTCTAGACATTGACACTCCCCTGGTTATTTTAGTTCCAGCAGTGCCTTGGCTCTGAGATTGCTCCAATGTTCAACTCAGAGGCTGAGCTTCAATGAATTTATGTTCTTTTTCAAAGAGCTATGTCTATACCTTCTAGTTTTTTTAAATAAATAAATAAATCCAAAACACAACCCAACAAAACAAAAACCCCTCTTATATCCCATTTTAAATTACAGGCAGCAGTAAAATCCACTTCCTAAACATTTCCCTACGACTTGTATCTTTCCATGCAGTTAAAACCATTTTGAGTTCTGTCCTTTCAAGTACATAACTTCAAATTTATGCCCTTTAGAAGCAAAACAATTTTGCAGAAGCTTCAAAATTGCTTCCCAAAATCTTATGCAGCTAATATTTACCTTCCTTTAGCACTAACCCCATTCTTCCCACCATCAAACTGGTTCTGTATTTTGAGATGCAATTTCTCCACTACTGTTCTCTTTTTACTTTGTTACTGTCAGTAACATCCCTGTATACAAAAAAATCCTGCCTTGTGCACAGAGATCTGGAAACTCACTGCTAATTGCTGCATTATTAATTGCTAAGTCAACTGGTGGCAACAGGGAATCCAACTGCTGCCTCCAGAGGGCCAAAAGGATTGTCAGAGAAGTAACTTCTTCTATCAGCTGATCTGCTTTTTTTTTTTTCTTTCTGGGAATGCAGTCTATGTTGTTTTCCTGCAAACACGCAAGCAGCAATAGTTAGAACACAAAGACACCCTATGGAATGGGCTGGGAGAAGAAAACTCTAATTAGATTATGTCACCAGACTTGCTCAGTAATGACTATTGAAGGCACAGAAGAAGAAAGCTACAAGTATAATTACAGTACCTGACAGACCAACAAATTAAGTACTAGATACCTCCAAATTCACCGAGCTTTTCTTTGCCTGTCTCTCTCCTGATGCAATATTTAAAATGCTTCACACAGATTCATGCATGTGCAGCATGACAATTGATTGGCACAAGGTGATTTGTTTTCCTGAGTGATGCTGGTATGATCCTCACTCACAGGCTTCTATTGATCCTGGAAACAAATATCCTCCTGTACTGGTTTCATTAGACAGGCTCTGTCTTGTTAATTACCGCTCACTCAAATCTTTTGGTGTTTCATTAAAGTGAACAAATTGAAAGAATTAAATAAACAATCCCTGTCAGCTGCCACTGTGCCATTCTTGTTCCTGGTCTTTAATTCCCCAGAATGCCAATAAGGAGAGGTTTCCCCCACAACCCTCCCCTTCCTTTTTTTTTAGTATTTCTGACATCAAGTCACAACAAAGTGGTGCAATGCACCATAAGAATTGACTAAATCAAGTTGGAAAATAGTCTGAAAGACTTGGCTGACTACATCTCAAATCCTTTTGGACTTTAGGGAGGGTTCTTCTACCTCACTGCTGATACATACAGTTTCATCAGCTCCTCTGCAATGGATCAAAAGGAGTTGTTTTCCTCTATTATTCACAAGAGGGAGAGACTGAAGGACTAAACAGCAGAAATAATTTGTATGGAGATTTCCAAAATGAGTCATATTAAATTTCCCTGATAAAACACATTTGAAAATTGGTTTTGCAGAGAAAAAAAATTACTTTTGTTCCTTCACAAAGAAAATGAGCATTTTTTTTTTCCTTCTGATAGGTAAAATCTGGAAAAAAAGAGGGAAAAGTAAAAAAAAAAAATACTTATTCCCTCCACTGGGTACAATTGATTTTGGAAGGCTGTAGAACACTAGACATAGGAATTAGAGAACATTCCCAATAGTCAGGAATACCTAATAAAAGCTCAAGATTCAAGATGATTAAGAATAGCCAGAGCACTTTTTCATTAATGAATCCTTTACTCTGTGTGTTCTCAGGCTCTTGGAAATGCCTACATCTCCCTAAGCATATTTAGCAGCTTTATCAGTATTAAGGTAATGATTCCCCCTCCTCTTTCCTTTGTTCTTCCAGCCAGTCACTAACAGATTCCCCTACAACCTGCAGTGAGCTACCAGAACAATGGAAAGCAGAAGAATTCAGAGAAAGCTGCTATTTTTCCCAATTTTCCCAACCCCAGAAACATTCAAAAATAATTCAGCTGCTACTTAAGCACCTTTTTTCCTTGTTCTTTTCATGTCTTTATTACCTTGCCTTGCCCAGAACACAACCTTTGCTAAAGAAACCCCCAACCTCCCTAGAGCTGAGCTGCAAGAAATCATGGACCAGTAGGGCATCAGTGACCAAAAGTCCACTTTCTTTACTCAAGATAATCACACTCAATATCACCCTTACACTAAAAATAGTGAGAAACTATAATCTTAAAGTGGGAATCAGGCAGATTTTGACATCTTTAAGCAGATCACGACTATCTTGAACCGATGCTCGGGGTTTGGGGAGAGGCACTATTTTTCAGCAAACATATTTTCATTTTCAGAAGGATAAAACACAAACTCAGGAATTACTCTGATGACCACCACTATCAGTTGAAAAGTGCAAGAATTAACAATATTAACACACACTTAAATGAACTGGAAACCAAAGGAGTACAGCCACAAAGTGAGGTTGAAAACACTGATTTATCACCTTCCCTTCCTCCTCTATCCCCCTTTCACTCCCCTTTCTCTTCAGTTTTCTATCTTCTACTCATCTTTATCTGAAAGGGACCTATCAGCTATTATGTGGCTGACTGGTAGTGATGAGACTGCCAAAATGTGACAGCCTTATCTACAGCACAGCCCTGCAAATTGCCAACCATTGATCCAGCAGCCTGTGCCAGCTGATCAGTGCAAAGCTGTTTTGATTTCTTTTCTTCTGGGAAAGAAATGAACTTCTCTGCCAGCAGCCACTATCCTGCCAGTGCTATTCCCCAGCCAAACAAAGGACCTGAAAATTAGAATTTACTTCGATGAATTAACATGACATCCCTTTCTCCTGACATGATTTTTGCTGTGTTATGGATGTTGCATCCCATTCTGAAATGTGAGGAAAAACAATACAATTGATTATAATAATTTCTCTTTGGGCTTTACGTATGCAAATGTCTTCCAGGTACGTAGCTGAGCATTGCCAGACACCTACAAACATATCACAGGAGCTTTTCAGAGCAGTCTTCCTCTATTATTACAATCAAATACAACTGAGGAAATTTCAGCTAGTTATGTCCCACTGTGAGAAGGAATAATATTTTACTTAGTTTCTTCTCACCAAATGATGTCCTTGTGGGATCATTTGAAAATTTCTATTTATTTACCTCTTGAAAAGGAAAGAGAAAAAACTGAATCTTATATAGGCACTCTCATAGTTCTGGTTTTACACCCACACTCCACAGCTTATGTACAGTCATCCTCAGTCTACAACAGCTTCATAGAAATAAAGACTTTGTGTGTGCTTCAACACACAGAACAGGATAGATGGAACCAAAAGGATCAAGAACATCCCTTTCTTGGATAATTAGTTAAAAATGGAGCATTTCCTAGTTTCTCTTCTTAACTATGGGATCTAAATCTTCTTTTCATGGGCAGTGGTCTTTTTACTGAAATTAATCAGTGACTTTGCAGAATGAAACATTAGCCCAAATGTTGGCAAAGAGGAACTTGCTGATGCTGAAATCAGAAGAGATTTATAAATGACACAATATAGTGTCAGTCCAGAACTTTTGACTCCTGATTTAATATACAGCAGAATTGAGTGGAAAAAATAAAATCCAAATTATTTAATGTCTCTAATTTCTCTTACAGCAGATCACTTATCCAAACAATGGTTTGATTTTTGCCTTTTTTTGTCTTTTCTTTTCCTGAAGCATTTCTATTTCATCTTTCAGAAGTTTCTCATTTTGTATCATCATTTCCTTTTCTAAGTATTTCTCAGCTTAGCTAAATTTCCTGCAGAGTTGTGCTTTTATGGGCTTTGGTTTTACCTCTGTAGACACTTCCAGATAATTTTCTATTTCATTCTGAATTCCCCAAATATTTTCTATAACTTTTGATGGACTTCATTTAATGGACTATTATGAAGTCGGAATATTTATCATCCTGCACCCTGTGTTGCTAAATTAGCTGGGTGCTCATTAAGCCCTTTCTGTCTTCACAAATCAGGGTTGAGGGTGTCAGGAAGCCCATCCCTTCCTTCCAGTTGCAAAAGATTTGTTGCCACTTCACCCAAAATGAAACATTTCACCTTGATGGACATCTTCTGGCTCCAGGCAAGGCTGAATCTCTGTAGCCAGCTCCAAATTGTGACTTCAGAGAGGAACTCACACCTCTCCTTACATCAGAGGAAGATGTAAAATATGCATTGTGGCAGCTGAGCTCCTGCGAGGAACAGGGTTTGTCACACTTTATCACACGTCTTTCTGACTGCCTCGGCACCTTTGCTGAGCTGCAGTGTGGGGGATAAATCAAAGGGGACACAGGCAGGCAGCAGTCCAGGGGCACCCATTCAGTAACCTCACTACAGCAAATGCAAAGCCCTATTCCAGTCCTGAGGGATATTTACAGGCTTTTTATCCAGATTCCTCTATGTAGATTGGGATGAGATCTCATTCCTGTCCTTCTGGCAGGAACATATTTAGCATTGCTGCAGAACTGTTTTTAATTCCTCCTTTACATGGTACTGGTGCCTCACAGTCCCTTGGAGTCTGAAGGCTTCATTATACTTGAAAAACACACAAAAATACAAGGATGCTGTGCCGAAAAAAAACACTTGAAGAATGAAAAGCCATGCAGAAAAAGAATGAATTAGTGAAAGATTAGTGCACTAATTAGCAAACATAAGCTAATTCATACAGGCAACACATGAAGAAAATCCCTCCACTTCCCTCCAGTTCCCTTCAGTAAGAAGTACAGACTGTGAAATCTTCTGCAATTATAGGAGCTATAGTCCATATTCTGCTTGAATGCTTGATGGAAAAAAACATCATCCACATCTAAATAAAGCACTTGCAAAGAACTTAACTGAAAGCACACGAGTAGCTGAAATGAGAGTGTCTAGTTAACCAAACTTCAATGGACATTTAAGTGCCAACTGAGATTAACATAATTTCACTAATTTCTTATCTTGGTATCTCCTTCTGGATGTTGGAGGAGCATAAGTTTATGGTTCCATGGGAATATGAAGTTTGGAATCATTGCAACACTTAATTTCTTATTAAGACTTTATTTGCTGACTGCAGATGTGATGGGGTTTAACTGCAGCCTGTGCTTGAGTGTTCCTCAATCACAGTAAATTATAATTAGGAGTTTTCTTCCACTTTCTTACCACTACTTCTTGCACTGGTTTCAATCATGCAAAAAAAGTTTAGCCACCCAGAGAACTCTTACCAAAACAAAAAGTCACTGACTCACCAAAAGACATTTGCCAAAGGGAAAACTGAGAACCAGTGGCAGAAAGAGCAGAGAAACAGAATCCAAGCCACCATTTCACAAGCTAACAGCCTATTGACAAAAGCAGGCAATCTCAATTAGCAGCAAATTACATAAACAGACAAATGTGCAGTTGGGATTTCAAGACTGTGTTCACCCACTCCCTACTTAGAAAATGATGATTGTTGAAAGCCTGGGCCAGGAAATTTCAAAAATCATGTGTCACATATACCATTGTGTGCTTCTCATTCATCTGCAAAGCCTTGCAAAACCTTATTATACCAATTATTTAACAAAACAACAATACAATTAGAAAAATAAATTAAAATAATGGTAAGTGAGTTTCAGACATGAGTGAGAATATCATCAATCCATGACTTCAACACAAAGAGAGAGAAAAATGATTCACTTAGTGGAACTTCTAATGATCTTATACTTCAGGAAAAGAATTAGTGAGACAGGCTAGAAAGAACAGAGCTAAAAGAATAGTGCTGTGCAATGGCAACACAATGTGCCATCTTTCTACATGTTCCAGTATCACTCCTGGGATCTCAAAGCCTAACAACTCCCATTTTTTATGCTACATTGAAGGGAGCTGCTCTAAGTTTATGCTGCTTCACAGTGCCCTTTAATAACCTTTACACTCATCTCAACCATTAGTTAGCTATGAAGTCATTCACCAGCTAACAGATGATCACACTGCACCCCACACCACACCACCATCCATTCGGTGTCTGGAATGCTTGACAAAGGCAGGATTGAGATTGGTCTCCTGCTATCATCTCCCACTATCATATCCAGAGTCCTGAAACCTGCTTCTGTCTGGAGCTTTGATCCCAACCATTCTGTCCCCAGAAAGGCAGCAATCATTACTAACCAGCATGAGCTAAGATGTCTACTGAGTTCCCCTGCTATTATAGGACCAGAATAAATAGAAGTAGAGAAATAATCTTTAAATCACCTTATTTGCATGTATGCAGAAAAAACACTTCTGTCCTGTCTTAAGAAAACATGTGATGGGAACTACCCATAACTGCACAGGTTCTTAACACCTTTAACCACAACATTGTCCTGTCTGTAGCTTGAAGTAACTTTGTGGTTTCTCATTTCTGCCATGCCCGTTTTCCACTCCAGGATTAACACACTCTCATTCTGAACTTTGAACACATACACCTCCACAAACATACACACAATTACATAGACACCTCATGGCTTTGTGAATTCAATCACAAAACTGACATCACGATGATAAGATTTTTAATTAGTTTGACACTGGCATATCTTTGCCTTTACTCTCATCACACCCGTGAGCTCCTGATGAAGCTCTGGGAGCACAGATAACTACCAAGGCTCTGCAGTGGGCTCCCAGCACAGCCCAGACAAAGAGCAGAACTGCTCTCCATGACAAGACTCAGTGAGCAGGACAAGGAAGATTAGTGTACTGGGGTCATGAGCCTGGCCGCCTGCTCGAACAGCCAGTGAATCCTTCAGGCTGCGGATGAGCAAGAAGAGAGACTGAGGCAGCTAAAGCAGCACAGGGTTCTGGATGGCAAAGTCAACCTGTGAGAAATGGGTCCCTGCTCATGGTGCAGCACTGTGCTGCTGGGGGTTATTTGGCCTTTTATTGGCTCGTAGGAAGAAGGTGAGTTGTGCCAGGGATCTGACCTCTGCTGGCTGCTGCGCGTTCCTAAGCTTCGTTACCCACTGGAGCACAGAACCTGCCAGGGCTGAGGGGCAATGGCAGAGCCAGCCCTGATTAAACCACTCCCTTGCACAAGGCTCTTCAAAGCCATTTTTCTGCTGAATGAAAAACTAGGAAGCTTTTCACATTTCAGAAAGACACTGCCTGTGCCTAAAACATTTATGGAGTTGTCTAGGCTCAGAAAGGTCTATTTAAGATATACATTTAATTATCACCCATTCTTACAGATGTCACTTTTAAAGCAAGTTGAATCGGATTTCCCAAGCTTTCCTTCCCCTTGAAGGGCTGCTGTCATCCCCACTTGAGCTGTTCAGTTGATTAGGACTATTTCTACCAACTTTTTTTGCATGTACAACCTCCCATCAGGAGCCAATGATGTCTGTGCTGATCTGCTAATATCACATGGCAGCTTTCATTGTGTTCATCCAGAGTCTTTTCATGAACTATCACACTCCTATTTTTTCAGCACTGCCTACTAATTAGTTTACACCCTGAAGCAGAAGGATGAACAATCTTAGTAAACAATATCTTATGTAATTAATAATTTTATTTACATGCTGTAAATACTAAGCTTTGCCAAATCTAAGCTCTTTAATTGATGAGGTTACTTTGTGTTAAATGTCACACTTCCTCACACAGTTTTCACTCTTCTTCCCTTCAGATATCTGAGATATGAAAAAAACCTACATACACCAATTCTGTCCAGCTCCCCGAAAACAGAAGTCAACCTGGAGAAGCCACAGCAGTGACAATGAAAGTGGCAGAGTGTGGACTCCAAGCTGGCTGGTGTTTGTATGGTCCCTATGGCTAAGTGGGATCATCTTCAACACAAAGGAGTTTAGTCACTGCTAACAGCAGACTTTCACAGAAAAGTTCAGTCATGAACCAAACAGGACTTGGTAAAACAAACCACTGACCTTGACCACAGCAATATCTCGTAAGCAAATCGTTTACCGAGGAGGAACAACACTGAATGACACACAAAAACTACACTGAATTCTCATCTCAATTTCCCCACCTTTGTTAGAGCTGTGCAAAAACTGCAATTATTCCCTCTACCATTTATTTGTAAGCAATGCCCTGGATCAATCCATTATTTAAATAACACTCAGCTCCAGATTTCTGCATATATTAGACATCTTTCAAATGTTGATGGAGGGAGAGAAAAGGCAAGAAATAAGCAGGGTTTGACTCAACTCAGCTCAGTGGAAATGTGACGTGTATCAATAACAGGGAGGCAAATTAATCTTAAAATTACTACTGGGTTTGACAGTGTAATATAAACCTACGATTTACTTCCATCTCTTCTCCTGCAATATATTGAACTTCCAGTGTTTCTACTTATACTTACCCATGTGGTTGCATCTGATCCCCTCTGAGTAAAGGACAATGATTCCCTTTTAGCTAGAAAATTGCTGCAGGAGGCACGTTTGTTGTTTTTCCATGAACAACCCCGAATGATTTGTGCATGGTAGAAAATGTTCCTTTTGAAGAGGTCAGTATCAAGCACTTCTATCAGTACTATCTTGGCTGTAACCCAGAATGTCATTTATGCCAAATATCCAAATCCCTGTGATATCAAAGGGTAAAACCCTACTAAGGTGAAGCCCAGCTGGACAAGCCTGGAGCTGTGCAGGGCTCACTTATGAGAAGGTAATGGCACAGTTTCTTAACATCAACAGATGAGACAGAGAGAGAAAGCTGGAGATCATCTTTAAAACTGGAAATACAAGAACCAGGACCAGAAAGTATATACAGGTGTATTACATGTCCAAATCAAGCTGCCCCCTTGTATACCCATGGATATTTCAGAAGTACACAATTCAAAGCAAATATGAAGCCAGACAATTAAGAAAAAAATAATATAGTTCTGTTATTAAATATATTCCACAGAGAAATAACACTTTGCATTTTAGGAACTACATTTGCCTTGATACTTAATGGTTTCATGAGTTACCATTAAATAATCGTAATTATTTGCCATAGCAACTATAACAATATGTAATTTATATGTAGTTTTGGGCAGTAGCAATAGGTCCATTTCATTAAGTAGCACAGCTAACGTACAATGAAAATATCTGCATTTTCAATCAAACAAAGGAATGTGTTTGACAACAGGGAGAGATGGCTATTTGTCCTCATTTTCCAAAAACACTTAATCATCTGGTTTTGTCCAAATCAGAGTGTATTTCTGTTATTGATTATATTAAAGCAGATCAAAGCATTTAGTTCAGCAGGGAAATACAATGTCAGTAATTTAGATGGTTTCCATTCAGCTTAAAAACAACAAAACCTCCAAGTAGTTTATAGAGAAATATTTAAAGGAACATGGTTAAAAAAACCCTTTAGAGTTTTTCAGCCATGCCCATCCTATTAATCCAATAATTTCACCACTAGTTCAAAAATTAGGAAAAAAACCAAACAAAAATCAACTCACTGAGCTTTGCATATTCCTGATTTTTTACTCCCTCTTCCACAGAAGCCTCTTAAGAAGAAGGAAATTTGTATTATGATAAATTGACCAGAAAACCTGATCCAGACACTTCCAGTGTTGGGTTTTTGTTTGGTTGGTTTCCCCCCGCCCCTACATTTACAGAGACCTGAGCCTGTCACTGCTGGTGGGAGGGATGTAGGGGACACAGAAACTGCTGCTGTGGTGCCAGAGCACATTATCCACATGGAGCACTGCAAACCTGAGAGCATCACAGGAATTCCCTCATGGGAAATGAGCAGAAAGAGTGGGAGACATTCAAAAGACTTAGGAAATGAAATTAAAATGAAATGAAAGAATAAAGGGAGATAAAGGATTGGGAGAGGGGAAGCCAACTTCATGGAAGGGAAAGTAAAAAGCCAAATAAACCCAGGAGTCGAACCTTGGAGACAAAACCAGAGAGACAGCAGAGACCTGTGCCCATTTCCTGGACTGACAGTAAGAAGTGAATCAGCAGCTCAAGGACAAGAAGGTGCAACAGATTTACTAAGTGTCTGATAAATTACTGTAGCTCTCCATAAATTGTTCCATGGTGGGGCTGAGGATGGACTCACCGGTGTTACTGAGAAAATGAATGTGCTTATCAAGTTATTTGCTGTTTAGTTCCTCCTGTGAGCCTGTAAACAGGCTCATTTACCCTGAACACAAAAAAGGAAGTGCACTTTGTCACCAATGCACATTTTTATGATGTGAAAAACTTCTCTGGTGTCCCATTCTGCAACAGAGATGCAATGTTTTATACTCACAACTTGTGGTAGAGCCTTTTCAACAACAACAAAAAAGAACAAAAAGTAAACCCAAACAAAACCTAACTAAAGCCAAAAAAACCCCCCATCAGAATACAAGAAAAGCACTTTAGAGCCTTTGTACAAATTTCAAAGTGAAATGTGAGATAAATTTCAGTAGTTACAAAGCTATGCTATCCTTTACACATCTAACATAAATCTATCAATAAACCTACACCAAAAAAATCTACTGTGGGTACTCTACTTTTTCAGCTACATGTGAACACAGTCCTGTTGCAGTCCAAGCAAACTTGCTGCCATTCAACAACTAGCTGGACATTGCATTATTGCAGAACAATTCCCGTATTTCACTGGATGGCTTCAACCACTCATCAGCTGGATCCTTTTTAGCCTGATTTTGATAAAAGCTACCTTTGATCTGTAAAATACAACCAGCCAAGTGATTAAGGCTATCTGCCACAGGACACAAATCAAATGCTAAGTTACCAAGTAGGTCTCAAAGATATTGTCAAAAATGAGCATATTTATTAGTCTTCCACTGCACTCCTAAAAGTTTGAGGGTTTTTTGCATATCAATAGTTAACAAGCATTAATAGCAGTGGCATTTTCTGAAGTCATTAGATCAGTCTGAAAGGAGAAGTCTTCCTAAAGAATCATACATTTCCACCAGACATTGTAGGGTAATGGAGTTAAATTATTTAAATGTAATTACAAATCCAAGCAAGGCTCTGAAGCCGTGTACCAATATTACAAACTGACGTGGAACAATATATAATGCAGCTCTACGAGGCATGCTGTGAATATTAACACTTTGGGGGTATTTTTCTTTTTGTCTACAGAGGAGATTTTTAAGTATTTGTGTCCAGAGAGCTTTCATCTTGTTTGATTCCCTTTTGTGATACTTCGACATGTTTCTTGTACAAATCCAGCTACAATGTGCCAACCAGGTGACCAGGTTTGACTTAGAGAAAAGAACCACAACAACAGAAACCCCAGAAAGAACAAAACCAAATGGAAAAACTACTGCAGAGGAAGGTGGATGACAGCTGACTGACACATAGGTACTGTGACACTCCCCACCCTGGAAATAAGTAAATTATATTTCCCATGCAAAAGCACCACAATGACAAAGTGCAATTGCTTGCAAAGTGAAACCATAATCCTAACACACCCATTGGACTTCAAATCTGTGTTATTATATCCTGGTGAGAACATCTTTTCTTCCAGTCCATGGGTATGGACAGAAGAAGCAGACTGATAAAAAACATTTGAAGGATGATCAGGAAAAAAATAATAATAATAATAAAGAACAAAAAAAGCCAACAAAAGCCAGCAGGCTGACTTGGAGCAGTTATCAGGGAAGTCAAACTCCAGAGCTGAGGGTAAGTGGTAAAAGGCAAGCAACAAGCTATAATAAAGATGAACAGAAAATGGACAACACAGACTCAGTAATAAGTACTTGGAGTCTCCTGCCTGTATTGTAATCGACTTTCCCTTCGTACTGAGTGATCAAATCAGAAGCCACACAGACGTTGGGACGTTATTTTAGTGCAGCCAAACTGTTGCAATGTCTCTCTCTCTAACTCCCTGTTCTGGAGAAGCACTGAGAGCCACTGCAGCAAGACCAGGTGCAAGCCAAAGCTTTCTCTTCAGTATTTTCATTTGGCTTTTTGGCCCCCAAAGAAATCTCTGGAAAAACAGTGCTTCCATTTCCTCCAGGTGCCTACAGTGCTAAAAAGGCTTCCAAATGCTAAAAATCCCGATTTTTAATTCGTAACACCTCCTATTTAATATTTTCCTTAGATCTCTGCTGCTAGAGGGATGTGATTACATGACACTTGGAGATTTAGGAGATTGCAGAAGGATTTAATAGATGAATCCTAATCAAAGCTGTAAAGCAAATGCAGAAAAATCTTCCTAAAATATTCAATGCAAATGTTATGATTTTCAATCCAGTCTTATGATCCCCAAACAAATGAAGCTGGAAATGTTGGATAAGATGTTCCTTACTTTGGGGGGGGGGCAAGACACGTAGAATTTATGCCTTTTTTTTTTTTAAGATTTCTGACATTACCAGACAGAAAAAGCTGCATATTGCCTGTAGCACGGTGCAAATTGAGAGTTCCAAGGGAAACATCTGCAAAGGGATCTGTCCCATCATCCCAAGGAAAGAACAGAACAAACAAAAAATGGTAGTTTTTCTTTTCTGGTTTTACAGGACAGTATATTTCTCCAAGGATTCTTCTTATCCAAATCAAGAAGTAAGTGAACCAGAAGTGTCTTTCAAGACATTTTCTGGCAACGCCCTCATAAAAGCAGCTCCTACCACTGAGCTGCTGGTCAGGACTTGTCCTCTCCCTGCAATGCCCTCCTGCCCAGGCTGAGCCCAGACCCAGCAGCAGACAGCAGCCACTCTCCTTTCCAAGGTGCCTCCTGTTCCTGACAGCAGCACTCAGCCCAAAGACCATTTTTATGCTGTTTTACAGGTTCCTTGGTTCACAGCTTCATGGAATAGTCAAACTGAAGCTGGATAGCAAAGCCCTCGTGAGCCACATCAGGATGTGCTGGTGTGATGCCTTCTCTTCCCAAAGCCAGCAGATGTCATTGTCTCCTAATCTTCTTTTTCTTATCAGGAGTGATGCATTTAACTCAAAAGCCCTCATTCATAAGCAGAGAGAGTTACAAGCCATCCAGACAAATTTCTTTTAGCTAGAAATGAGGGAAATTGGCTGATTTGCCACTTCAGCCCTTTCCAGACGATTCCAGCACATCGAGGAAGGCTGAGCTCAGACAGGCAGCTCTGCAGGGTCTCCACTTGCATGTACAATGCTAATGCTCTTTTTATGTGATTAGATTTGTACCTTCTGCCTTCAGGTGCTCCCTTGCACGGGTAAAGCAGCATTCCCGGGGGGAGCAGTTCCCTTCTGTGCAGCAAAGCATGAGCATTCCAAAGGATTGGCACCCCTTATGCTTTGTAGGTCCTGTGCTGAATTCCAAGGGAGCTGCAAAATAAACCATCAGTGTTGGGCAGCCCTTGGCAGAGCCTTCCTCAAGTGATGATAATGAGATCTAAGCCATTACAGTTCGGGGGGGTTAAATTTGGGGGTTTTAAGTCTTCTAAGGTAAGGGAAGAACTCTCCATCCACTTTGCAGATTCAATAAATAAGGATATGGGGCTGCGCAGATTCTTTTAGAAGTAGAAAAATGAAATTAAAAGAGTAGTCACAAACACAAAAAAGCACTAAGTTTTCCCTATCAATCAGGTAGTAAAAGTAATATTATTCACCCATTGAGTCTGACTTTGTCCTCCTATTCGGAGTATGGAATTTACACACCAACTTTGAAACTATTTATGCTTTCAGTCCCACTGAACTCAGCTCACATAGGCAGTGCCTTTCATTTTCTTTTCATCGTTAATATGTTGCTATTTCATTCAATGCAAGACCATCAATGTTGGGGTTATTTCCTGATTTGAAATACACTTATACTCTCACTCAGCTGCAAGCACAAAGCCACAGTGCCACATTGCTAAGGGGGGTACCACAGAAAGTCAGTCTCCATCATTTACCAGTACCAATACAGTTTTGATTGGAAATAAAAAAGCCATAAAACTGTGAATGGTGATTCATATACCTGTTTTATACATAATTTTGTCATATTTAATACAAATGAACCTTCACACTTCAATCACATTATGAGCTGCTCCCACAAAAATCAGTTCTGTAACAAAAAAGATACTCTTCTGCAATTAATGAATGTAGAAGAGGTTTGCTCATTATCACTCTACTCATTGGCATCATTTGAAGGACTTAATTAATATTGTTACATTCTACTGCTTTTCTAGGAGTTCACAATCCAGCAGTTGTCAGTAATGTTGCTGCAGAAGGTAGAATTATTATTTTGGAAGTACTTAACTTACTCCAGAAAACACCCCTACGGAACCTGGAGAGGAAAATGTGATGCTACTGGTCTGTGCACGGAACTGTTGGATCTGGAGCCTCCCTTGGGAAGTTAATAGTGACATCATTTTAGTATGAGTAAAATCATACCCCAATAACCTGGCTTTGGTTTAGTAAATGAGACACAAAAGTAGAAACGAGGATTTCCAAATTTCAAGTTTACGTTTCTCACTAAATAGGAGGGGGTTTGATATCGCCGAGTACATTTAAAATCAGGAAAGAAGATTTCACGTGTATTTGTAGTTCCCAACACCAGCACAGTTACAATATTTCAGTGTGTAATTCAGCTCAGAGGAAGCCATGCGGGTTATTAAGCACCTCAAACTGCACTGGTTCTCATAAAATGGATTGCAAATACCATGAATGACTTTGGAAGAGAGTGAGTTGCCACATGCCAAAGTTAATAAGAAAACGTTTACTGAGATTCCTGTTTCACTGTTCTTACATACTTCCATACAGAATATAAATGCCTTAGATAGAAATCCTGACACAAAATAACAAAAATAAGATTGAAAATCACAATTTCAGCATATAAAAATACCAAGTATGGACAGGAGTTCATGAGGTTAAATTATTACATTTTCTTTCCATTATTTGGGATAGTACTTATGGGTTCTTAACCTATTGCAATTACAGCATGTGCAAGCAATTTCTATCTAATAAGTCATCCCCTTCATTTGTCTCCAGCAAAGTAGCAGTGCTAATATAAATACTACATGATGAAGTGAATAAGATTTTTTAAGAGATTTATTCAGTTTGAACTCTCCATTGTAGCACTTTCAGAATTGTTTCTGTGAATCTCTCTACCATATACAATAACACTGAAGTGGGAATAAGCATAGGATTTGCCTTGTAAAAATTGTTGCACCACTAAATGAGGCTTTGATTTCTATTTAGATGAAATCAGGATTTTGCTTTTGCTATAAGTCCAGCTGTTATTTCAGCTGCAGCTTTACCTGGTCGACACAACACTGATAATCAGCCATCAGACCATGGGCAGCCTTAGGCACCTTCAAGGCTGAGCTCACTCAGGTTGCTGTATCTCATTCTCTGAGATCAGAAATTCTGTGATAAATGATACAAAATTATATTTATTTCCTATGTATCTCTGTTTCCATTATCTGAGCCCCGTCTTTGTGCCCCTGACTCTGTGCATGTGTATTCCTGCTTGTTATTGAAAGAGATAAAAGAATGAAGTCCTAAAATGCTCCAAAAAAAAGTCAACTTACATTAGACTGAGATTAGTTGTAGTTGAAGCATTTTAAATACACACTAGAGAGAATGATCCTAAACTAAAAAAAAAAAAAAGACGGGCAGAAAATCTGCAAGAATTCACATTCCTAACAGGACATTATATGCAAGATTCCAAAGGGTTACTTCCAAACAAGTCTAGCCTGGGGATAATCCAATATCATATCTAAGAAAATAGGTTGTGCCATGGACCAAAAGCAACATCCTTCCCTTCTCTCACTGGGAGAACCTGGGCAGACTCCAAAGCCTATAACTGCTCAGGAATTATTCAGTTCTTTCGTCTTTGAGCCTCTTCCAGCTGCTTAGAGGACCATCAAATGCACTGAGGAAAACTAGTCCAGAAATGGTGCAAACACTTTATATCAGAAGCCTTGTTAGTTTTAATGAAATTATTCTTCCCATCTATACAGATATGTAGCTATTGATGTTTACAGACACATACATTAAAATCTCAAGTTTATTTTAATTACTTCATGTGGGTGTAAAAGAACCCCTGAAGTGAATTAAGAGTAGGTATCACATTTTCCTATGAAACAATTTCATTAGAACTTTAAATTTAGAGACTAAAAACATTTCTGATCCATTTCAATAAGAGGCACCTTAGCTCTGACACTGCATTTTGAGAGACCTAAACCAAAAAATAACCCTCCTCACCTCTTACACTATCCATGGGCTTTGGTATCATGCTTCACAAGCTGCCCAAATTGTTTCCAGCAGTTCAATATATCTCACAGGGATTTCAAACTAAATGCGAAACACAGCACCTGAAGTGGAAGGGTACTATTTTATACAGAAAACCACTGAGCAATAGGACTCTTCCTGCACAGCATTTTGGAAAAATTACAATGCATTAGCAACATGCAATCCAAAAGAAAAGTATAAAATTGATAGTCTAGAAAACACCCTGAGTAAAATATCAAACTATATTTATAAAAGAGAAAAGTTTCCATATAAAACTATGTCCTATAAACTTCTAGATGAAGGTGAACCTTCACCTGAAGAAAAACTGTTCTGTCAATAATATGCTGGTGTTTGCTGCAATCAAACAAGCACTTACAATGCAACCCCAGTTCACTGTCAATGTAGCCCCGGGTTTTTATTGTAACATTTTATGAGGACAAAACATCATTTGAATGTCAAAGCTTTTAATTTGGTGAAAGACTATCAAAGACTCTGGAAGTTAATTATTTTAACATTACAATTGTTTTCAAATTTGATGTCAGTGTGGCCATATGTGTTTGCCTCCTTTTTTTCACAAAATGCACGTCTCTATCCCTAAAATGTTCCACTTGTGTCTCAGGGGCTTTTTTTCTCCCCATCATGATGTACATTCTCCATAACACTGGAGTTATTGAGTCACATCACATCAACAAATGGATTATAATGGATGGAAAGAGAAAATAATTTATATTTCATGATATGCTTTATGGTACTCAAACTGAAAGGCCTTTCAGAAAGTCAAAGTGTTCTTATTTCTCTAATTTTTAAATAGGAAAAGGAAAAATACAGATAGTTAATTCTCGTTTCACTGAAAAGCCAGAACATTCACATCAGCAAAGTTGACTGAAGGTAACTTTCCCTCTTGTTCAAAACAGGGAATCAGTTTGCAAGGCCTAAAGCCCCACAGATATTCTCAGCCTTTGAAAGAACTACAAAAAGCATAAGGAGGAATATGCACAGAGGCTTAAAAACTAAGGACACTGACACTTGTCTCCATGGCATGGATTAATTCCAAAGAGCCCACAATGTAAACTGGTGTGGATTTACCACAAAGGGAAACAACATCCTGCACTGCTCTCCCCACAGCTGAAGAACACACAAGTGGGCAGATTTTATTTGAAATCTGGAACAAACCTTGCTGCTCTAGTACCTCTACAGAACCACTCATCATAGCAGGAGAGGTGCTAAACCCATTGTGTTAGAAAATTACTTGATTGGTGGCACTTCATATAGAATTATCCCAGTATGATAAATCAAGCTTGAGGCACTGCATCAAAACCTATAAATGTGGGGAAATGTGCTCGGAAGCAACAAAACCCCTATTAAGGCTATGGTGGTTTAGGTGAGAGGGAAGTGTGTTAATTGAGTTACTTTGTGCTTTTGATATCAGCCCCTCAACTTAAACTTCCTCATTTCAGGAGAGGCAGCTGAAGATCATCTCAGAATAAAGACTGAAAGAAGCTGTGATTACCCGAAGTCACAGGACACCACATCCTGCTCAAGGTGATTGAGATTTACCATTAGCCCTTTCTCCTCTTTCCTTCAGAGAATTCCCTGCCCATACCACCACTGAAATTCAAGCCAGAATCATCTAAATAGTTCAATTATCCCAATCATTTTAAGCTTCCGATGCAATTACTGAAGTTTTTCTACTTATTCCAGATCACAACTCAACATAAAAACCCAAACTTTTTTTCAGGTTCTTCCACATCCCCTCTTATGGCTTTCCATAAGTTTCACAAGCCTCCTCTAAAAGAGGATGCTCTTCACAGACCTCCTTTGACCACACACCTCTCAACCCATACCTGGAATCACCAGGCACATTTGCCAGCAAAGTTCTCATGGAAAAGTACAAAAATATTTCTCTAAGCTGATGAAATTCAATTGTTCTTGAAGACAAAACTCAGCTGACTCCATGTATCATTTCCTTGGCAAAGAGCACAGATATGACACCTTGTCCTCAAGAACACCACCATTTCCTGGATGACCAAAACACTACAAACGACTCAAAGCTAAACCCGGATTCATTGATCTGGATTCAGGTGATAAATCCATTTCAATATTTAAGTTAAGCACTCAGTTTCGACTCTAATAGATTCTTTCACACTCTGCCTTCTTTGATCCCAATTATCCTCTAGCTACTAACCTTGGAGGTGGCACATAGATTAAATTCCAAATGATACACTTAAAGAAATTGCTGTTAGCAATGCATTATGTGACACTTGAGTCCATGAATTCTCCCAGTTGTCAATGACAGCTTAGTGATAAACTTCCCTCTCAGCCATAACATCCCCCCGATTCACCTTATTTTCTCATTTGCTTTTATGTTTAGCAAAATGTCATAAAGATACAAATATGAATATATTGCATCTGCAATATTTCTCACAGTTGCATTTTCCCAACAGACAATGACAGAGATATGTATCTGTTTCTTTGAAAAATACAAGGAAATCTCAATGAGCCATCTCGTTTGTCTTCAAGTGTAGACTCCCAGAAAAACTGCATACTGATGTTCCTTCTCTCCCTGTATTTCCAGCTCTACCATAACTTATGCATTCATAATCTGAGGGGTTTTTTTACAGCCATTTTCATTGCCTTTTATTTTAAGCAGTTGTTTTCTTCCAGTAATACCCTTCTGATCATAAAGGTTAAAGAATCAGGAGGCTTTTTTAAAGCTGGTATCAAGGACCTCACAGAAAGCATTCAGAAGGCCTATTAATTAAGGTAACTGCTGCAGAAAAGTGTGTTATGCTGCATCAGCATCACGGAGCTGACCCAAAAAAAGTTGTTTGTTAAGCCATCTAAGCTCCATGTAAATTATAGCGAGAAAAGACTAAGTTGAATCACATTTAAGACACAAGTTTAAGCATATTTTTCTTCACTCTGAAAAACAAATCTAAGGGGGGAAAAAAGGATATTCAGTCTTGGGAGTAAAGAGAAGAATATCAATATTCAGTAGCTCCTAACACACAGTCAGCACTGTGGGGAAGCACCGCTATGAATGTGAGGAACAACTACTTCTTTTCTGTTCAGAATAATACCAGAGATTTTTAAAGGAAAAAAAAATTCAACCAAAAAGCAACCAAAACAACAACAAAGCATTTCCTGTCATGAAGAACAAGAAACCTCAATAATCAAGACGTTACCCAGGGCACAACAAATATTTTCTTGGGCCAAACCATCAAGCCCACATGTGAGATTTTTATATAGCATTAAAGAAATACTGTATGCACAGAAATTATTTCTTGCAACAGGCTGTTTATTAAAGTTGGTCAACAATCCTATTTATGGATTACTCTTCTTCAACCCACCTAGAGAACTGAAGTGGTCATCTTAGTGTCTGACACACACACTCAAGCACACCAGGAAAACACCTGAACTCCCTGATCACTCACTTGCCTTAACCTGGAATTTCCTTTCTCTGAGCTAAGTTCACATGCACACACCCAGAACAGGCTGTCTTGTGGCAACAACACTGAATAAACAGGGATATACATTCCCCATTTCCAGATGAATCTTAAGGCTACTTAAGCAAGTCTGCTATGCTTCATTAGCCATGCTGTCCAGCCCACAAGATCAAAGGAAGAGCACACCTTCTCAAAGGTTTTAAGAATATGAGCCTATTACAGCATGGAAAAAAATAGGTATTAGAGAGGAAAGTATAACATAAAAAATTCCTCACTAAATAAAGCAACTTCTAAATGAATCATTCAGCAGTATTCATACTCTGATACCTTTTCCCAGAGACAGCCTTCCCTCTGGAATACTGACAGACACAACTGCATGAAAAGAGGGAGCTTTATAATTTCAAACAGCTCTTATTAAAAGCAAGAATAAAAGCAATAAACCCACTTCATTTGTAATTTTCATTTTTCCAAAACACATCTATATTTTAATTCCCACCATTTATTACTGCTATTAGATGGATAAGCCACAAGAGTATATGAGCAGGAGGAAAGTTTTCCAGCTAGTGTTTCAGTTACTCAGTAGGTATTCTGATATTGTAGCTGAGAACTCCAATGTTCATCACAGAAACACAGGGTCAAACAGCAAGTTGAGTTTGTGAGGGAAGACTTATCCACTTGACTGATGGGTACTCCACATCTACCTTCACCTCCTGTGACTCAAGTTACCCACTGCTGCCCCATCTCCTCTGCTAGGTATGGTCATTCAGCCCTTCCCTAAACCTTTTCAACACTCAGGACTGGTAGAGAGCCTACTCTGGTCACCTGGTGCTGAATTTTCTCCCCAGTAGCTTTCACTCAGTAATTACATCACTACAAAGAACATCATTGTAAGCAGACCCACTGCCTATTTTTTTGTCTCACGGGAAAAAAAGATAAGAACTTAAATCAGCATTTAAATACTAGAAGTATAAAAGCAGAACTAAAGAGGTTTTACCCGTGAAGCAGCAAAGGCAGGGTCCAAACTAAATATTGGTTACTGAAAGCTTTCAGAATAGTAGAGAATCCTGTACAAGGATCCCAAACCCAACCCTAAAAAGGAATTTTTTAAGTACACACACAGAATTCAATTGAAAAAGAAAAGGACTCTGCTTAACACCAAAGAAATAAGTGTACAAATCTGAAATGCATGCAAAAAAATTGTTGGTACCCCTAGAGTAATAAAAAATTATTTAACAAAAATAAATTAAGTGAATGAATGGCCTGAAAGGACTGACAAGAGTTGTTAATTTCTTTGGCATCAGTGCCCAAAGAGCGGCCAAAAGATGTGGCTGGAATAAGAGATACATATGTTCTCTTTGACACTGGTTCCAGCCTATTAACAGGGCTGAAAATATACAGTGCTGCTCTCTCATGCTTATCAAAACACTCCTTACACAGTTGCAGTCCTATTAAAAAAAAAAAGAAATGCACCAAGATCTGATTTTACAGATTTTGCATTAAAAGCCTAATTATTTGGACAAAACTACTTTTGGCAAGTCCTCTGGGCTTCCAGCACTTTCAAGTACTAGAACACAGTGACAGCTTCAGAATTCATAATTCCCCCCAGAAATATTTCATTTTTCCTCAGTGATAAATAATTTGGGTTTGGCTGTTGGGGTTGAGGCAGGTCATGGGTTTATGTCTCTTTTAGGGAGAATGGGAGAAGATTTTTCTATATTACTTTTTCAAGTACTGCACTCATTGCCTAGTCAGTCCACCACAGTTCATATTACATTTTATACTGTCCCCCTCTTCAAGTTCAACTTGGTGATGCAACATTACACTTCCCATTTTTCTACTATTAAATCCATGAGTGAGTACAGGTAGTGTGACGACACGGATTTTTGTCTCCTCTCCACCCTCACCTCCCTAAAAAACACGTTACTTGAATTAAAACCATTGCTAAACCTCTGAAGCTCTGGGAAGTAGGATTTGCCACAGTGCATTGTTCTCTTTGCTTTACAGCTTTGTGATATAACCAGGTATCTGTGGCACTCACATAGGAATAATCTCACAGAGCCAGGAATAAGCTCTTCCCATACATGTATGTGCAATGTTGGTTCTCACTAGGGATGAAATCCCAGACTTCCTGAGATGACTGGTTTCTAAACCTTCAGCTGTTGAAAGATTTGTGTCTTTAAAGGAAAGTACAGGAAGGATATTTTGGGCTGGAAACAGAGCAAAACATATCAAGCCCTACATAAGCTGTGCAGATACAAGTCATATGGAGGAGTGAAATTTTAGTGCCTAGTCAAGATCTATAGTTTTCCAAATACAGCAGAAAATGTTTAAACATTAACAGCCAGACATCTGAAACAAATGCTGTTGGATAAAACCTCCCCTGACTGCAAGTATTTGAACTATTTCCAGACAGGAAACATACTCCTCTAATCAGTTTGGAAGTACAGATTCCAGTTGCTGCAGAATGCAGGTCCCTCAGCAATCTGTGGGGTTTGTCTTTTGAGTTTGTGTCAAGTTCAACAGGAACATTTGAAAGGAGAGTCGTGTTCAACACGAGTCATGGCAATAGTTCAGACAACGCCTTCATTTCACTACTCAAGATGGAGAAGGTACTTTAACTGCATAAAAATCCATGAATGGCTGAATTATCATTCTGTATTTGCAAAAAAAAATAATATAGAGTATATACTTTTATCAGTACTTTCCTATTTATACGACACAGTAAAATTAATCTAAGGGTTTGGTCTTTTTTCTAAGACAACACAACATACTGAGGCAGAATTAAACAAAAGCAGTAACCTAAAAGTTATGTAAATGAAACATGTTAACAGGCTTTGGAGCAAGATGCTTCTTAAAAAGCTGATGTACCTGTCCTAGCTGAAAGTTAAGGACATAACTACAGTATCTCTATCATCTTGCAGCAAGTAGAGACATGTAATACTCCATCTTTTTTACTTGCCAGTTTACACAAAGGTTGAACACTTGCCTGCTGGTGCCCAGACTGCAGGTTGCTGGATTTCAGTAGAGCATTAGGGGCACTACTGTCAACACAGTCACCACCTTATAAAATGTATTACAGCATTATACACCTACCAAGTTGTGCTAAAACACTTTCATCCTCTGAAACTTAAATTTTGACTATTTGATGTTTCAGTAGAAACCAATATATAAATGCCTAATTCCATGAAAAAATAAAATTAAAGGATTTCAATTTTTTGCTGTTCAAAACTATGCTAGAAAGTGTCCAAACTACAAAATGAAATATTCCTTTAAGATTAATATATGACACCCAAATCCATAATACACACCTATGTGAGACAGTCTAGCAGCACTTCATCAGCCAAAGAATTTGCATGTTGGAAATTGCTCAGGCAGGCAGCATGTAATGCCTGATGAGAGCTGACAGGCAAGGGATTAACAAGAATAGAGACACGTAATTCCACCACAGGTTTTACCTGTAACTGACACAGGTAGAAGCATTTAATGAATTATTCCAAAGAGATGAAGAGAGTGACAGAGTCCTCCACCGGTCTCCATCAGCTCAGGCACTGTTAGATAGCTCTTGGCACCTGGCAGCACCCTGGATAAATCCTACACGGGATTGCTGTGTTCCTCACAGAGAAGCAAGAATTAGCTTTAAGCAGGTGAAATGCAAACTGACTTTACAGTCCCTCACAGTGGGATCTCGATATCGAACAGGGATATAAACCCATCTACTAACAACACTTTGCATTACATCCTTACACTTCTTTTTCAGGACAACTGAGAAACAATTAAGCAACTTGTTCAAGAATATATAACAATCCCTTTACAAGGAGCCCAAGACTTGCTGGTATTATGCTTTCCATGGAGGATCACCCTCACATTCCTTTGTGCATTACTGAATATTCATTTTGCGATTCATGGGACTACAGCGGGTTTTAGTTTGCCTCTGGATCAGAGATAAAATTTCTGAATAGAGCTTTGTGGCTTGGAGTGTTTAGTTTTCCTGTAACATCATTACTGAGCTAGCTACACACATCCTAGGACATCAATTCCAGATATCCTGCCAAAGATCAGATGAGATCCAAAGGACTGCATTCATTAGCTGCCAAAAAATGCTGGGGGGAAGGGATGGAAAATTGCCTACATCTGTGACAGTGGAAAAAAGAAATACAACACAGTTGAATATGAAAATACAAGCAAATATTTACACAAGTTAAAAATGAGTGCGGCAAACCAAATTTTAGTTTTGAAACACAAATAAGCTTCTGACTGTTAAGAGAGAATGGATTTTTGAACAAAGTCTTATAAAAGCTCTAAAGGAATATTTTCACTTGATATTTAGGTAACATTTTCATTTGCTTACTTTTGTACTGTTCCCATAGCAGTCTCCCAGGAAGAATGCAAGTCACTTTTCTTGATTGTTCCATTGTAGTGCCTGAATATTCTGTATTCTCTACAGATGGAGCTGTATATTAACAGAGTTGGTTTTGTACAAACAGCTCAATCAATGTAACACAAGGATTAATCATCATATGCATGATTTCCCATAAATGTTGGGGAGAAAAACAGGGGCTTGCCAGAAGATTCTTCTGAGCCCTCACAGGAGCTATTTGTTTTTCAACCTCTTAAGATACTTGGGCCTTGAATGGAGCAGAAAACATTTCATCTTTTTACTGGTTGGCCCCCACCTAAGTCTCCTGAAAGCAGCATGAAAGGAGCTGGGGCACTAACCTGCTTCCTGGCATTGATTTTACTTACGTTCATCGTGCACGTTATGAACACACACTCTCCTTTTCAAAGCACTCTTACTCTAAAGATGCTTTATTTTACAGCTTCCCGCTCAAAGGAAGCATTTCATTGCTGTGGGGATGTCTCTGCTGCTCCTCCAGCAGCTGCTCTATCCATACAGCTCATGGAACAGCAGCGTGGATGGAGCTGAGCTGGCAGTGCTTCAGAAGGAACTGTGGTTACATGTATGGCTGTACATTAAAGCAATGAACATTAAAATTTTTGCCTGAAATTTGATTATTATAAATGCACAAATAATGGGTTTCTCCCTCCCTTCCGTGTACCTGTTCATAATTAATCTGAGACATGTAACTTCATCAATAACAGTTCCTGGAACTGGAAATAGAAACACAACAGTGCCAATAAATGCAAAGCAAAGAATTCAGTTCCATTTTCTCTACATTGTTAAATAATGCAGCCATATCTTTTTAAAATAATGCTTGCAATTTTAAACACACAACGTTTCAGAATAAGGTTTGGGACTTTTTCCCTCTAAGAAGAGGCCAGTCTTATTCACTGATCTTTAGACAAGAGTCCTAATTCGATTTTTTTCCCTAAGTTATTCTAGTCTTCAAAGTGGCTTTGAACACCACATGCAATAGTGGGAGGAGTAGAATACAGAAGCTTTAAGTCATTACTTAATACAATTTTAATTCACAGTGTAGGTCTGTCAATATTTTGGACAGTATATAAAAAAAAATATACTTTAAAAGTGAACATAAAAGAGAACACAGACATGAATTCATGTAAGTGTTTGCCTAATGGCTGTCATGTATGTTAAAAAAAAAAAAGAAAAAAAACAGGGGAGGGATTTTTCAGCTCCTGTATTCAAGAGCCAAAACTGAAAGAGAATCTTGAAACTGTATATAAGGCTCTCACAAAGCAGCACTACTCAAACACAGGGTGGCTTGGAACATGTTTCAAAAGAAACTCTGTAGAGTAGAACATCCTTCCAAATGACCCTTCAAAAGAGCTGTCATCCTTCCCACTCTCCTTCACACCCCCTTGCTTCACTTTTTTGTGCAAACCTGATGTATTTCCTGCTTCAGAAAGAGGATGGAACCTGTAGCCCTGCTAACCTCAGAAGTCAACATAATGAAACTCTACTTTCCTATTTTACAGATCATCTTTGGCAATCCTGACAAGCTACTTATCAGAATGGAAGCATAAATATTACTTTTATAAATAGGAATGATGCATTTAATAACTTTTTTCTTTATTAAGGCATTTAATATAATTACAGAGGAAATGAAATTTCCCTAGATTGGAGCTGTACATGCAGTTTGCATTCTTGGAAAGTTTGCTTCACTTAAATTAAAAACTACAGAAAAGACCTGAAGGATCTGGTGGTCACAAGCTCTACTCCAGCCACTTGACTTGAGCTGAGCCTTAGAATTTCACACCAAAGTTTGGAATCTGGAAAGCAAACACATGAGTCACCTTTCAAAGCACATATGGAAAGGCGGAGCTGAGTCAAAATCAGATGAAAATCAGTGAAGGAAGTAGTTCTCTAATGGAATGTAAAGCCACAAAACTGTTAGTGGGATAGCTGGGGATGAAAGTGCAGTGTGACACTGGCAGGTGAATGGGCAAGCTGGCATTCAAACATATGTTTGCCCAGTCCCTCGGGGCACTCTGCACAGCCCCACGTCAGCAGGAGCCCCCTGGCCAGGCCCTGACAGCTGCTCTGGGAACAGGGCTGGGGGCAGGCGGGGACTTTTACATGCCCAGGCAGTGACCTTCAATTCCACCTTCACATGCCCAGCACTGAGCTGCTCTCTCACCTTCACGTGCCCAGCATCGAGCTCCTCTCGCACCTTCACACGCCCCGCACTAAGCTGCTCTCTCATCTTCACATGCCCCGCACTGAGCTCCCTACTGCACCTTCAACATGCCCAGCACTGACCTCCCTATTGCACCTTCACGCGCCCCGCACTGGGCTCCCCTCGCACCTTCACGCGCCCCGCACTGGGCTCCCCTCGCACCTTCACGCGCCCCGCACCGAGCTCCTGTTTCAGTCCCTGCTCCCCTCCATGCAAAGGAGTCGCTGTGGCTGCCCTTGCGGCGAACCCACCGCGCTCCGCTGGGAGCTCCGCGCTCAGCTCCTGCCACCTCTCGTTCAGCACTTTGCCGAGCACACTCCTTGGCAGGGCTGCCCATTTGCTCCTGGCTCGAGGGCGAGGTAGTTTTAAACATCAGTGAATGGGAAAAAAGCCTCTGCGCCGAGCGGGAACCTTTCCACCTTAGGATCTATAGCCCAGTTTAACTAAAAGAATGATGATTTTTTTTTCTCACAGGGATTTTGCCTCTGTGAAACAGCTACACAAAGACAAGGAGTCTCAGAGGGATGAAAGCTCAACTCCACCTGTAAAACTGCTCTGGAGAGAGACTTGAAGTATCTTCATATATTTACATATACGTGAACAGATTCTCTCATTGGATGTCTTGTATGGAGGCAGCAAAATAACTCCATTCTATCTGTATTTATAGTTAACAAAAATATGGTGAATATGTGCTTGTTTGTGTGATATCCATTGCTGTCTTCTCTAAGGCCCTTGCTCTGAGAAAATTGAAACTTCTATTAATTAAGAAAAGTTCATCAGTTCAACAGATTCATTAACTTTTTTTCTGAAATGTACACTGAGCACCAAATTAATCAGCATCCTGAAATAAAGTTGCAATTTATCTCTGTGTATTGTTTTTCAAAAATATTTTTCAACATACATTTGCATAACCCCAGAATATATCATTTTGGGAATACCTTTTTCCTACTCCAATTCCTTAGCGGTCAGCTCTCCCACACAGATAAGTTTTTTACCTTATTTAAACAAAAGACTAATTTAAGAAACCTCCTGGGATTTCAAATCTGTTTTCAGACATTATTAATTCAGAAGTATTAGGCTGTGCCCTCCTCTGACTCCAGCAGTGCCCTCTGAAGAAGCTCTTTCCACCAAATTAGCCCAATTCCCATGGATAAACCCCCTCCAGATCCACAGGGTTCTTAATCACTTTCTGTCAAATGAGTTCATTTACTTTAAGCTCAGTTCTTACCTATCAGGTCTTTACCAAACAACTTCATTTTACTTGGCAGGGCACACCAGAGGCTGTGATGATGCCAGGCCCATTTCTCTCCAGCTCTCCCTCAACTATACCATGTTGAGACGGTCAGACTGGTGGAAGACAGAGGCTGCTCACCAGTTCCCCAGGTCTCCTACTTATATTTGTTTCTGCAGATTCCACCAGATGTTAATAGTTCTGATTGACCTTCTTTACAGCCATTACAGTTGAGTTCATAAGTTATAAAGATGTGAAAAGTAGATTATTTTGGCTGTATTAAAGTCTTGGAGGGATATTTTCTTTGAATTTTTCCTCCCAGTTCCGTAGTTAAGGACAATGAGCTTATGTCAGTGATCTGCTATTTGTCATGCACGTGAAAAGCTGAGTATACTATAAAAAACTTTATTCTTTATAAAAAATGGCAGCAGCCTGTAGACCTAGTCAAGACAAGCCTAATTTAGGACTGATCATTCCTTTCAGTGGTAACATCGACACAGACATGTGAGGTGCCCTTGCAGCAAAGGCCAAACCCATCCCCATTTTATCCCCATATTTTTCTCAGAGCCTCTCTCATTACATTCCAACTCCTAGTCACTAATTTTTGGCACAGTTAAACTGCTAAACTGAGAATTAACATCACTGTAGTTCCCTTCATCACTGTGTGCTTCATTAATATAAGAGTATTTCAAAGTGATGTTGCCAGCTGCATGTAGTTTCCAAACAGCAAGAGATATGTTGTTGGTGGAAAATAAAGTAGGATTGAGAACTTCTCACAAGATGAGTATCAAAGAATTAGTGCTTTAAAACTCTTGTTTCACAGAAATCAGCACATTCATATCAAACAAAAGGATCTTGGGAAAAAATTCTCATCTTCAATCACATGTAAGTAACATCGAATTTTCTGTTTCAAATGAGTTTCAGTCTTAAGAGTTTCTATAATCTTTAGCAAGATGCTAATTTCAGAAGAAACTAACTCATTTTCAACAAAGAGATAATTATAGCTGCCTGATCAGCACAAGAAGTAATTGACAGCTAATTGTATTATTTTCTTAACTGTTGATAGGTAGACATGTAACTATATGGTTATGTTATTTATTTATTATTACAAGTAGTTTGTAATTATCTTGAAATTGGCAACATCACGTTTTATGTACTCTCTTAGGACTGACTGGGATAGTCCAAGGTGAATGTCTGTGTGTTTTAATCCCAGAGTACACAAAGGTCCCCATGATGCAACAAAACCCAGAAATATTTGAAACCCAGCCATCTGGACTTCTGGCTTACTACCATTGCGAGCCATTACCCAACTCAGATCCGATTAAAAGGCACTGCACAAGCCACAAAGCTTACACACAAGGTGTGTGAGCTACCAGGGGTGGATAGTCTTAAACTGATAATTTTACAGGGAAACACATTATGGACTGTTCAATCACAACTAAGATTTTCTCAAACATGGTCATGTCTCAGGCCAGAACACAAACCCAAACCCCATCACTCCCAGTGACCAGTGAAACATCAAACTGAAGCATTTAGACTTCTGCCCAAGTTTACACTTGTCTGCTCACGGATATGGTGACTTCATGAGCACACGAGACATCATTCTATACTTGACCTATTTCATATATCTCCTTGGCACCAGCTACACTTGCATTGCTTTCTTGTTCCTTACTTTCACATAGTTTCTCCCAAAGTGTTCAGCACGGTGCATTATCCACTGCCACACGGTTACATTATTCATCATAGACCAAAACACAAAGGTGAAGATGCTAATATGGGGTGAGAGGGAAATTCCTGTTAAAAACATCTGTACTCTTACCCTTTAAATATTCCTACAGTCTAATTTAACCAGCTCTTCAGAAATCCAAGTCTAGGAAATGTCCACTTAATATTCAGAAACTCTCATACCTGCAAGAAAGAGCATTCCACGTAAATTAATCCACACTGTCATTTATCTCGTTACTGCTTATTTGTTACTGTTTACATTATCATTTACTGTTTACTAACTTTTTCCAACATATCACTACATTCTGACTGTCTGGAGAGACACTGTCAGCTCCATGCATTCAACTCCATAATCTCACCTATGCCATTAACTACTAGAAACTAACTAGCAATGGTAAAGCAAATGAACACTGCTATAAATAAGTTTTTCTCCTTCTCCAAAGAAAGGACTAATGAGAAAATTCCATGGAAAATCACATTGCTCATTGCCATCTAAAAGCTGGAAACAAAATTCATGGAGATACTGCCGAGAAGCTTCAACTTGCAATTCTTTCTTCACCAACTACCAATTGTTACTTCACCACATGGGTGATAAACTCCGATGCATAACAAAGACATGTATTGGTTTAAAGTTTCAGGAGGTAATTTACTATTTTATATTGATTACTGTCCTTCAATCATAAGGTTTGTTTTTATGTCAGTCAAATTATAAAGAGTATTAAATGTAATGACTGTACCAATATGGAGCACAACTCAGATGCAGGTCTGTATCAAGCAAACCCCTCAGAGAAAAACAAAACAAAACAAACAAACAAAAAAGTCCTAACTGCAAACACAGAAATACAGGTGTGTTTAAGAGAAACTTGAAACTTAGAAGAGTACAAAGAGAAGCATCAGCCAAGGTGCAGTCAAAATCCCCAGTCTCCACAGGCTGGAAATGTAAGGACCTACATGACACTATTGTTACAAATTGTTAAATCATTCACCTACACAGTGACCTCCCCAAGACAAGTGACCCATGTTGAAGGTCACCAGTGTGACCAAGCCTTGCTGTTAACTGCACATAAATCTCCCATCTCCTTCCTTCTTCCCCTTTTTCTTTTGAATCTACAGAGCAATCTGGGCAAACTTCATTCTGCTCTCCTTAGGGAAGTCACACTCTATTGCTTGTGCTCTCTTTTCATAGAAATATTGGATACCACATCCCCAGAGAATCTTGAAAACTTGCAGTTAAATGGCAGGAATACACTTGACCATACATCTCAGACTGATGGAGACACTTCATGCAAGTAATATAAATAAAATATTAATTCTAAGGTAATGGGAAAAGTGCCTTCCTAACTTTTCTTTCAATTTTAAAAAGCTTGAGCCCTTCTTAGCTCAAGAGGAAAATTCCAGCAAGTTTTGCATTTTCAAATAAGCAATAAAAGACTTTAAGAAAAGAAAGAAAAAAAAAAGAAGAAATTAAAGAAAGCTTCTTCTCAGGCCCTCAAAGGTATTTAGACATTTACCTCTCTCCTCAAATATTGCAAAGTTTGCAGTCATGCAAATCTGAAAATGTGCCTGAAATATGGATTCTTACCAAATTAAATGAAGACTGTTATTTGCATTATTTAAAGCTTAAGCTCTGTGTCTGCTTTTGGGAGGGTGTGTGCACTGTACATATGAAACTATAAACCAGCTCATGTGGATGGCTAGATACACCCATCTCCATGCAAATTTTAATTACTAGTCAACATCTAGGAATGTTTTTGTGAGACACATGATTGATATTAGTGCTGTTATAGACCCAGAGCTGACTTCATTGAGGTCATGCTCCAAGGCAAAACTGCAGCACACAACAGAGGGGCAGGATAACAGGCAGAGTATTAAATCAATAGTCTCACATTTGATAATAAATCACAAGTGTGCCATCACAGCATCTGCTGGGAGCAGAGCACAGGGAGGTGCAGTGATCAGGCTGATTGACATTCTGCTTTGAACATCTAGTCAGAATTAGTTCACCTTGGCTTCAATAACTACCTGGCTTGTAATACATATTTACAACATTGTTCGTGGGGTTAGTGGCTAAGAGAGAAGTTCATCTCCATCCTCCCATAATCCTTCCCACTTTACCTGGCATAGACTCCAGTGAAGGGAAAAGGTAAGCACAGCTTCATTTCAAACTAATTACATCAAGCTAATACTTTTATAAAATTGACTTAGCGGCTTGATATTCTTCAAACAGTTTCTGTAGTAAAAAAATAAATATCAAATCAATGGTAAGTAATTTTTAAACCACAGAAGTACAGATTTAATGTGTTTTTTAAAAGGATAGGACTGAAACCTGAAAAGGAGCTACATCCCAGATGGCACTGGCAAAACAGGTCTCAGCAGGAGAGATGATGCCCAACGATGGCTCCACCACCTTTACCTTATGGGAAATTCTGCACTGGGGATGGGCAAAGTTAAGGCCAACACGCATATTTAAGAAAACTTCAGTAATGGAACAATTCTCACACCTAGTACCAGGCTGGGGCTCCCAGCTGCCAGGGCATTTATGACCAGATGAATAAAACCACTCTGTATTATAATAGTCTTTAGGTAAGCAATGACAGTAATTGGGCAAAGGAGCTCCCCCCTCTGATACTTGAATTGTACTACACATTAAAAAAGAATGCTAATGAGATTATGATACTGCACCTGCAAACCAATGCCACCTTTCTTACAGAGTGAGTAAAAAGCTCTGCAGAGAGGAGCAAGGAAAAAAAAAAGAGTGATATACTGAGACTTAATTTCCCCTTCTAATACCAAAATCACACCCCTATACTATTTAAAGAGTAACGTCAAGAATATTTTGCTCAACAGGACTGCAGAGAGGCAAAGGAAATCTGGCAGAGGTTGGCAGTAAAGTCCAAATTTACAATCCATACCATGGTCACATCTTGACATAAGAACTATTGTCTTTGAAAATGTTGTATGTTCTCCAGCATAGTTTCAAGCCAAGTTGTTCCACTGATGGCACTTATATTGAAAAGAATCTCTAACAAACCTAAGACAACTTCCACATTAGAGCAAAGCACAAGTAGAAAAAACGAAAAAGCTAAAAATTGTTACAATAAAACATGGGATTCACAAGGCTCTAAGAGCTGATACCCCACACAAGGGCACTACATCTGCTTGCAAGTACACCTTCTACCAAAAATTAAAACTAAAAACTGGAAACATCTCCATTGGTATGCAGCTCTAGCTCAAGGTGAACTTGAAATCCTAAATTACAGCAAGCAAAAAGTGTCAACAGAATTTCCTGAGAGAACAAATTAAATATGCTGAAACAACGAGAGAGGTCTAGAATCTAAAGTTAGTCTAAGTGTGAGATGGGGATAAAAAACGTATTCTCCTGCTTGTCTAAACAAAACCACCATATAACCAGTAATTATCCTTCTGCCCTTTAAGAAAAGTTTAAGGTATCTGAAGGTTTGGTGCAAATGGAAAGAAAGTTTTCTTACATCATTCAAAAGAAAAAAAACTTTATATTCTAATCGTGCCACAAGACTTAAGGGACTGTCTTTACTGAACCAAGCTAAAGCACCCAAAAGTCTTATCAGGGGACAAGTTTTAAAGCAAAATTTTCTCACAGAAAGAAAATAAGGGAAATCTTAAAGTCTGTCATATAAATTGTATGACAGGTCTTTTTCCTAAGGCTGAGGATCCTGTGACTGGAAGATACGTTGAAAGAACAATAATAGAGGCCACAAAAGGATGCTGTGCAAAGGTTTATGAATATTGGCTGTTCCTAATATTCATCTGTATAGTGATTTCACATAACTTCTCTATTACATATTCATTTTTACTGCATATTCATTTTATCAATGTCAATTGAAAATGAGTATCTTCAAATGATGGTGAGGGACTTTTTTCCCCCCTGCTCTCCTTCTTAAAATCCACTTTATTCCTGCCTTTCCATTTGTGTCAAGCTTCAGGCTGCAGCAGTTCTCGTGTTCTGTGGCATATATTGGGTACTAATGAATCACAGCCTTTCACTGCCTGGGCAAAACGAGTCATTGTAACGACCCCTTTTTGCTACCCTATATTTATTTGCCAGCAGGATCCCAATGGCAATTCTTGCCGTAACACAGTGGCTGCTGCTGCTGTTCTCAGTCCCTACAAGGAAGGGACAAATAGAGATGTTGTAATTTATAGTATTCTTGGAAGAAAGCACAAAAAGTCTTTTTCATGACCCAAAGAGTACTGGAAATGGGTCGCCCTGAGAGTGCCAATCTCAAATGCACACCAGCAAAACCACACACAATCACTATAATATACAGAATCATTCATCAAGAAAATTAATTCTGGAGTAATTTAGACATCTGTTGATCTGCAAGATCCTTATTTGAGGGTCTAATATCATATGGTTTTAACTATTAGATAGCATATATAAAAATTGAGTATGAAGGAAGGAAGGAAATTACATTAGGAGAAAAAAAAAAACAAGTACTACAAGAAAAAATAAACAGATCCAGGTTTTGTTGTTTTGGTTTTTTTTCCCATTGCTTTCTTTGCAAGCTCTGATCTTCAATATGATTAGCAAAGCAAGATGACTGTCTTAAGATTACTGTAAGTTTCCTATATGATCTTTACATACACAAAGAAATTAGAACAGAGCATAAATGTATAAAAAAGCCCCACTACTGAGTATAAAACCACTACATTAGAACACACACCTTCAGGCACTGCTTAACATAAGCCCTTAGAAACAGAAAATAGGAGATGCCTATTCATGTCTAGCAAACTGCAACTGAATCAAAACATGTTCAGGCAAAAGTTGATTCTACATCACAAAGGATGAAAAAGAACATTTGCCTTAGCAAAGACAAAAGGTGGTAATTCAGTGCCAAATATGAAGTTAGTGATTATTTTCTATCTCAAAGCTGGCTGCTGGGGTTAGTTCCTCCTGTGTGACAACGTGCTATCAACATTATCAAGAACAATACAAAAGAATTTCCATATCTGTAAAAAAAGTATTAGATAAGCCTTACAAGAACATGAAGCAGCCAGCAAAAAGCAAACAGGAATAGTAAGCAAGCGGTTTAAAAAGAATTCTGTTTTCTGGAAACAATTCTTCTCAGTGTTCCTGTTCTTCCTGTTCTGTTTCCTTGCTGTGATATAAATTCCACTTTCTTCATTCATTTGGTCTATGCTGAGACTTCCACTGTTTAAAATAGAACTTACCATGAACACACCACCCCAGTGATCTCTTTCCAGACTTGCAACTTTGAACTCAAATTTCTTAGAATTCTGTATGTGATTGTTTGCAGTGAACACCAGTGAATTAAGAATACAAAAGACCTTTGTTTCACTTATTAAAGGAATAAAATCTAAACAAAATAAAAACAGCTGAATTTCTTCACAGACTTTGAGTTTTTCTTGTATTACTGCCTGTATACCATCATGTGAGATAGTGCAAAGACCTGAAGTGTTTCCTAAAGAAAGGAGAAAGGGGAGGTATAATATTAGCAACAGTTTTAAATTAATGATCTTCAAGTTATTTCTATTCTTAGACTTCATAATGTGCCTCTATTAAAGAGGATGGCAATCACCTGTCTTACTTGTACTAATAAAATAACACAAATTCATCCATGAGTGTTAAACCAAGTACACCTTGAAAGCTCAGTCCATTTTCTCTTGAAACATCCTGAGAGTATTCTCCCTCTAATTTCAAATGCATGTGGAAAAAAGAGTTTTGCTCAGAAAGATGGAAAAACTAAAACACAAGTTCAGTGAAGGTCCCATAAAATCAAACTTGCTTGAATTCAGAAGACCACTACAATCATCACACCAATTCCCCTTGCCTTCCAAGCAACAACTTCAGTGTATGCAAATCCTCCAGGGGAGCAGACTCCAAATTCTCCCATCTGCAAAGTATAATTTCCAGAAGAGGCACCTGCTTACACACAGGAAAAGGGCAAAACTCTTAAAATCTGCCCAAGAGGACAAGGATTTAACTGCACCTCACAAAGAGGTACAGCTCTTTCTGGCTCCACTGAGCCCAGTTAGTACAGAGAGGGTTTGTGTTCCTTTTTCCTAAGCACCTGAAGCTTGGGAAGCTCCTCCAGCCCTGCCGTGAAGGCACACACTTCACCAAGCAGTACAGGCAGCAGCAGCACCTGAGCTGGAGGGCTCAGAGCTGACTACACTGAAGCAAACCAAGGCAAACAGTTCAGTGCCTCACAGAATTAAATACAAAACCATAGGAATAGCAAACAGCACAACGGAAAACAAAACTCACTTTCAAGCAGCTGCTGAATTGAAAAGGAAGCTGAATTCACTGACTGAATTATTTACAATTATATTATTTCCAAAGATTGATTTCAGTAATAGATATTTAACTCAGATTGTTCCTTTTAACTACTTAGATTCACCGCAATCAGATGAAACTCAATCATTGAATCAGGACTTCTACTTCAACTTTTCAAACCCACCCATTCACTTCAGGGACACCCTGCAAAGCAGTTTTTTCATTTCTTTCCGCTGTTCATCAGGACCCACCTGGCACTGCACAACAGGACTCCACACTCTTGTTTCAGATGGCTACAGAGGAGCAGCTCTTCCCAAAAGAGGTGTGATACAGAAAGCCCAGCTCTAGTTTTATTCCCTCATATTAACAATTTTGAAGGAATGATCCAGGTGGCACTTTATGTGTTGGTATAAAATAATTATATTGACCTACAAGATGAGTTATCCCATATATGACAGCATCCAAGCATCAGATCAACATCCAAAACTCACTGGCTTTTCATTGTCTCCCCGACTTTAGCACACTCAGTTCAATATCCTTGTTTCACAACAGGGTTTAGGTGTTTTTCTACACCTGAGGAAGGCTACTTTGTACCCTGGCACTGCCAAGGGCTGAACAATATCCTGTGAATTCTGACTGCCACACAAAAACACTTATAAAATCACACACAGTCCATGACTTAGAAAGTTTAATATGGAAAGCCTTAAAATGCTCTATTTGTTTTTAGAAGATTATAAATAATCTTCTACTCAAGAGCAAAAACCCTTGCAGAGATTGACCATAACAACGGACTTTCATGTTCCTGACAAGTTTCACTTTTCTGAAAAGAGTTTAAACTTCTGGAAAAATGAATCAAACTCCCTGTAATCCCATTTATACCAGCTTCCTTCTGATGTCAAATTTTTATTCCAGTTGCCTTATTTACATCATTTTAGTATCTCAGACATGGATACCTCTGCCAGATCCCCACAGATATATTCTAGAAAGTTATTTCCCTATGCATGGAGTCTATTTTCAGAATGCTGCTCACACATTGGTGGCTTTATTTCTGTACTTAGAGCAGATAAGAGAGCGCCAGTGAGGGCAAAGAATTGCTCTGCAAGATTGATACAAAAACCTGCTCCTGCCAGCTGGAGGCCAAAAATAGCAACTTAAGATGCATTTCCCTGCTTTGAGCATAGCTGGACACACTGGCTGTTAGTGGTGTCACAAGGCTGCTCTTTGGTTACACAAAATCAGGCACAGCACTCTTGTCTAATTTGCCACTTAACCACACATCTGCTCAAACCTTATCAATAAGCTGAGGCACAGTGAGGGAATTGCAACCAGATGTTTTTCCATGCACAAGTTAATAAACATTCCGTATCCTTAATTTCAACACCCTGTTTTTTCCCAGCTAGGGTACACACCACCCAACCACTGCAAACCCAAACCACTGGAGAGATCCAACTGCAGCCAACCATCCAGCTTGAACAGACTCCATAAGTCAGGGTAAGTTCATTAAAAGCTTTAAACATTTATAAATCTCCAGGGAAGGATGACTTTAACGTATGGCATTTAAAGGTAAATCAGTGGTGTAATAGAGAGGCTCCTTCCTGCAGCCTCTCCTGGGACTGGGAGACTGGCTCAGATGATGAACTCCTTTATCGTCCTCACACTAATTGTAGTGCATCTTGAAATGATTAGATCTATTGTTAGAACAGGCCTTGTCAGCAGCTGGGACACGGTGATTAATAGAAATCTCACTTTAATTCTTTAGGATGTAGAAGTCTAAAGTCACAGTTGAGCCCTGGACCCCAATTATTAGGTGATTAATGAAATTATAATTGCCACTCTTTTGCTCACATTCATCACTGGGTTTACTAATAATCATTAGGGGTAAAGCACAGGAAAAAGAAAATATTTTACAAGCATTATGCTACACATACATGGGAGAGGCATAAATGGATCAGGAAAACACTCTGTGATGCACCAAGCTGGAGCAAATGTGTGTCATTACCAACAACTTAACAGTACTGACAGCTCCAGTGAAGGTCAAGCTTGCTAATAGGAATCATTTTCTGCCTGATAACAACAGCTACCACTTCACCCAGCAGTGGAGACACAGATACAGATCAGTTGGCCAACAAGGCAGAAGAAACAGTTTTTAGCATCCCAGTAAATGGAACAATCAACCCCATTAACAAGAATCCCTTCTGAGTTTTAAAAATATTTCTTTTCAAATCATGCAGTATAGAGATCCTATAAGTACATTGTGTCTGTCTGTGGGCACGGACTGCCTTGCAGCATTGGACCTCTGGCATCCTGTACCCACAGCACCTGCCCATCAGGTGGCAGAGCAGCTGGGGCACTGCTATTGCTCCTCTGATCCTGCTCCCCAGTATTTTTAACCACTGCTGCCTCTGAAATTTTATGGGTCACATTTTCATATCCTGATTTTTTCCCTCAGATGACTCAAAGTGGCCAACACTCTTCCAACAATTAGGAAATTTTGAGCTGCTTTGGCCCTGTAGCATGTCAGGAAAGGTCAGATCCAAGATTATATTTTTTTTCCCTTCTCGACTGATCAGATTCTATGAAAGAATAATTAGTTTTTCACAGATCAAAAAACTATGCAAGGCAAGGAAATTAAATGCAAGGGAAGAGAAAGACTGAGGCACTTTTGTCTCCTTGGCATGAACTGCTCTTGTAAAATTTAAGGGCTCAACAGCCATCACCCCCCAAGAGAGACTGAAAGAGGAGGAAGAACTGTTTCCTTGCCTGCTCCAGACCTGTCTGAGCCCTCAAACAAAAAATGGGCAGAGGAATGACAGGTCTCCATTGTTTCCCACCCTGCAGCCTCTGCTCTTCAATGCCACAAGGCACTCACGTACTTGTAGCTACAAGGTGTAAGCTAAGGGACTATTTACTTTGGGCTGATCTGTAACAGGAAAAAAAAACCACTATAATTTAGATCTCATTTGTTTATGTAATAAATGATTTGTTTATACTGAACTTGATGCTTTACTTCAGCTCCTCGAGATTTCATTAAATCACAAATGACTTCTAAGATCATGCCTACGTAAGGCAGAAAGAGCAAGAGTCTGCCACAGCCCTCCCTGTACCAACACCCAAAGCATGCAACCACTTCACTGTGTTTAGTGGCAGAAAGAAGTGATTTCTGTGATCAGCCACTTTTGAATATGTCTGAAACACTGATTGCAGGTGCTTTTTTTAGTGCTGATTTCAGCAAACATTACTCAACTGACATCCTGAGAGTTTGAAACTGGAGGTGGGTGGGGACAGCAACGCTGGGGGAGTTTCACAATGCTGAGTTTCATTCTCCTGGGGAAAATAAAAGACCTCACTAATGTTCGATGTAATTTATCTGAGCATATGCCAAAGTGCACTAAATCGTGTAAGGGAGGATAATAAATAACTACAGTGCATGACAGAAGGGGAATAGACCACTGTGTAGTCCTATTGCACTGTTCAATCAGATGGTTGGATCAGTTAATGCTCCAGCTCAAGGCTGAGCATCAATCCCAGCAGCTGGTGTGACACACCACAGTGGGGACACCAGGAACTCACACGTCCTCATTCAGATGGGAATGAAAAAAAAAAAAAACAATGTCAAAGAAATTTACAGAAATAAACAATATTATCAATCACTATACTCTCTTTATTTCCTATAAAACAGCAAATATTCCTGTATTTATAAATATTGTTATTCTCATGATGAAATTGAATACTAAGAGCTTACAGAGAGACACTGGAGATAACAGATATATCTGTAAATTGGGTCAAAAATTTGTCAGAACACCTGACTGCTCCACATTTCTTCTCCTGTTACTACAACTAAGCTGCCTTTCCATCACTTCTTCATATAAGAACTATATACTGGATACCAGAAAGCTTCTGACTTCCTAACTTGGAACACTGCTAAAAATGAAGGAAGGTTTTCTTATTTGTTTTTTGTTTTGTTTTTCCTTTTGACTTCCATAACAGCTCTTCTTTCCCCCAATTCTGGTTTAATAATAATTTCACACTAAACTAATACAGTGTCACAAATTCTAGCAAACGTTTTAATACTATAGGAAAGTTCTGATAATTCTGAGGTGAAATGAGTTATTGTGCTAATATTTAGTTGATGCAACTTGTTAATCAACTATTTTCTAGTAAAGCTCACAAAGTTTCACACTTTGGATATGAAGCTGTTCATGTTTAATGTGCTAGTAACACCTTACAAAGAATCTCTCAGAGTAGTACACACACTCCAAACTTTTCCAAACATGCACAGCATTCCTTATTTCTCTTGAATACACACAGCAATTTCACTCATTTTGTATTGTGAGGGAAATAACTATAGTCACTAAAATACAGTTTACTCATCAGAACAAGAAAATTAATTCCCAGAAATTAATCCCATATGTAAAATTTGATCCTTCATATACTCCTCTCTGGATTCCTTAGCAAAGTGACAATTGCCTGGCTCATTAACCACTGGAGAGCACAGCACATGAGATGTGAACTTACCAGTTGGATCTGGGTTTGGGGGCTGCTGGTTCAGAGTCCAAATAGTGTGGTCAGTGAAGGTGGAAGGTAGGGCAGGGAGGTAACTCAGTGGCTAAATAAAGTTAGATAACCAAATAGGTATTTGGACACACTGCAGAATTATGTACATTAATTGAAATCCAAATTCAGTAACTTCTTGAATAGATTAACTCTAGCTTTCTAAATAATACAGCACATATTAAAAAGGGTCACATCTATACTGGCTTTAACAGACCCAGGAGGGGAACTACAGTAGTTGTCTTTGATCTATTGGCCTATATTAAACAGTGATGTGCTGGAGCATTGGGAAATGCCCTAATTTATTCCTGGAAAATATGTATGCATATTGTCAGATGGAACATTCTTTATACTGTGGTGGTCTATTGCACAAGAAGGGTTTAAAAAAAGTAAAAGGAAGCAGGGAAGTTTGTCATCCATCCAAAATTGAACAGAATCACTGGTTAAATTGCTGAGAAGCCATTTTGATTGAACTTCTTCACATCAAGATATTAACTTCATTTTGGTCCAACAAAACACTCCTTTTTAAAACTCAGAAGCAAAATAAAAAATGGTGTATAATAAGTAGGAAAGTTCAGGCCACAGATATTATAAGGGAAAATAAGAGCTACCAATAGATATTAAATCTGTGCAGGACAAAGAAGAGAATATGAATATCCCTCCTGAACCAACACTCAGGGCTCTTCTAGGACACACTTGGATTTGGGGGCTGAAGCTGTAACAAAAGGAATGACCCAACACAACAATCTCACGAACTGTTGAGGTCTGAGCAAACCTGCAGAAACTTTGCAGCCTGGTACCCACTCACAGAGTACATAAACTTCCAGAATTTGAGTACTACACCTGTACCAGAACTGTTCAACCCACACCATGAACTCCCTGGTCATTCCTGCATGTTTAGGACTTCTGAAAACAAAACAAAACAAAAAACACACCCAAGATGGACAAAGATATACAGTTCTGTTTTCATACTAGCTCTGCCAGCCTTTTTTTTTCACTTTTTTTCCTAACAGCAGAAATAGCAAATAGAGGAAAAAATAATTTTCCCTTTGCATTTTCTAAAATTGAGTTTTCAGCCTTTCCCTCATATGCTTTCATTGCACTGCAGCCTGACAATACTTTCTGTAAGGGGAAATGTTGCACATCTGTTTCTAATCAGAAAAATTTAATAATATTCCATCGATAGAGGCAGTTTGCATTTATACCATCACATTTAGGATTTTTTTATGAGAGAGTCCTGTGAATATCCATTGCTGGCCAGAGTAGCTGTGGACACGAACAGCAGCCCAACAGGCTGCCTCTGCACACAAAAAGCTCACCCCTTGATAGCAGATGAAATTCTAATCAGAGCTCCCTCCCAACACAGATATTGTGTGTGTGCTGTGCTAGTCACTGCTGTTGTTATAAAGGACATGTCAGGAATTGAAAAATTGTAGCTTGTCAGTCGAGACTTGCAATGGTTTTCCATTCAGGTAAGGGATCTAACAGGGTTGCTGGTAAAAGGGGGGAAACAGAGCCCCTTGTTGCTAATCTCAGAAATACAAGTGGTCTAAATCAACAAGTAGACAGTAAGGGAGAGTTCTAATAATGCTGTATTAGAATGAAAGTCAGTGTAGTCTGATGGGAATTTAATAACTTCAATCCCCCCCAGCCTGACTGGAATATTTGCAGCAGTTCAGTGGCCAGAGGAGCTGTGCTGATCCCTGTCCCCTCTGGGGCATTGCCCAAAATGTGCCCAGTGAACCCCTCACCTTGGGGTCACCTGCACTGGGTAATCACTTAGCACGGGCCATTTGAGCACACTGAGGGTTCAGAGGGCACACAAAATATCACACTTAGGTACATACCCTACAGCAAGTCAGGGCCACATGATAAATTTGCTATAGGAACAAAAGCTGTTTAATGTCCTGTGTAAGCCAAGAGCATTTCCAGCACACAGTGTTGTTATTGCAGTCTTAAATGGAAAGTCATTTTAATATAATCCCTTATGATAACTTGAAATTGCTCCTTAAAATGCAATAAATGAGAAAGATGGTTTCAACTTTCAGATCTTTAACTTCTTATTTATACATATAATAACATGCTTGTTACTGTCTGTGCATGAAAGGGGAACTGACACTCATAATCTAAAGTACAAGTTACATTAACAACACTTCAAAATATTTAATAGCCTTTCTAGATGATAGCCTATATTAGAAATAAACATTCAGGAATAATTCATACTACAAGCAGATAACTATGAGATAAGCATTGAAAAAAGATAAAGAACATGATTAATATTAAAGCTGTTGGGGCCTACTGGGGAGGAGAGCAACAAAAAAAAGTAATCAGTGTTAACCAGAGACTTGAAACATCTTCAAAACAAAACAGAGAAACCTAAACCTTTGTTCCTAAGAATATTACTGAAATGTCAAATATTATAATTCCCTGAGCAGGGTCCCAGCCACTCAAGCTAAGCAGAGCATCCCTTTTTGCCTGCGCTCTCCCGTGTTGCTCAGGCTCCTGCAGCCCCAGCTCTGCCATCAAAGCAAGGTGAAATCACAGTGCCCACTCGGTCAGGAAAGCCGAGCCCCCCTCCCCTCACACGGAGCACTTCAGACTCTGGGAAGCATTGCAAGGAGTATAAAGCGCTCTAGGAAGAATGGCTGTGTAATAAAAGTGTAATTGAAATGGCTGTACTGCTGCCTCATTTCATTACTCACACTGGCCTCTGCTTGTTAAATTTTAAGATCTCTGGGGAAACCAGTGCATAATATAACAACACTCCAGAGTGTCAAAACAACCCCCGCTATGATTTATCTCATGCATGACATCAAGGATCTATTTTAAAGCAAAGATTTTACCAGTAAAACAAGCCCTTGAACTATCCCAGTTCCCATAATTTAAAGAGTATAGGCTAAAAAATGTGGAAGAACTTAAGGCATTTCTACACTTCCACTTGTTTTTGCCTTTCAGAAATGTTTTGAGTCTCCTTACTCTTTTGCATATCCAAAGTCATTACAAGAAGAAAATCTAATCTGGGTTCCTTGCACAACAATTAGGATAAGAAAACAAAATTTCATCAACAATTCACCCAGCAGAAGAAAAGGAACTCAAACACAGAATCCAATTACAAGCTTAGAAATTCTTTGTCTGAAGTAGTCTTGTAAATTAACTTAAGTTCCATTCAACACACAGGGATTGCAAATATTTCTGGGTAACACACATTGACACCTTCAGTGAAGGATATGTGGGTGCCCAGCAGACAAACTCCTGCCGTGGGGCACTCCCTCCACTGGCCACCCTTCCCACTTGGTGCTTCCAAGTTGCCTTTTGAACCAGATCGTTACTAACATGCTGAAGATAACAAGGTCTTAAATAAATGGGCTGTTACCACTCTCACAGGTGACAGAGCCAAAAAGGTGTCTGTGTTTCTGCACCTCCTTGCTAACTTCACCAGCATCTACAATTAAATTGGAAAGTCCTTACAACCATAACTACTATTTGAAAAATTCCTTCCACCTCACACCCCATTGCAGAAGGTAAGGTCACCACAGAATATTTTGTGCCATTTATTTCCGAGGAAAACTACCACATGCACAGCAGCAGTGCCATTTCTTCATTTGGCCTTAATTTCCCCATCAAATATGCCACAGCCATAGGATGTTACCTATACAAAACATGCCATAACATTTATTTTGCCTAGGCATAATTAGCAGTTTTACATTTAGTTCCTTCCACTGCCCAGAGAAGCCTTGACTTGCCTGTAGCAATGCCTGGGAGTCAGTAATAGGCCAGAGAACATACAATATTAGTTTTTGCTCTCTGTTCCAATAGCTTACTGCTGCTATGGAAGATTGATCGTTTCCAGGGTGCTTTTATTTGGAGGCAATTTGTTCTTTGTGTTAGGAAACTGTGGCTAACTCTGAGGCAAACACCCTGACAGAAGAACTTTCAGAAGAATACTATAATAATGATTTAAGCACGTACTTTTTACACCCACCTGCCCTCACCTTATAAAAGCTGACCCAAAGATCAGAAGAGGTTTAGAAAGTACCAAAAGCAGTTTCCCCACAGGATCTCAGACCTGCTATTTCATTCAGAACAATCCAGCTCCAAGAGTGTGTGCCAAAGGCTTAGATATTGTATGTGCCATGATACCCCAACACTATGTCAGAGGCACAACAGCGAGATGACACAGATCACAAGGGAGATGAAATCACCTGTTTGAAAAACTCACTAACGATTGGAGTAGAAACATCAGGTTTTCATTCTTTGTTTTTCTGTTTATTCCTTGTAGATCTACTGAGCGAAACCTTGAAGCGATGACTGTTGTTCATCACTTAGTACTCCTGAGTCTATTCTAACACTGACTGGCATAAGGAGTGCATTTCCTGGGCACTGATAAGAGGACAGCAGGCTGCCACAGTTAAATTTGGTTACCAGCTCCCTCTCATTCATCCAACAAGTGCTGATCAGTAGTCCTCAGCCCTCAGAAAGTGGCAGAACCACCAAATAAAACAGTCAGACCAATGTGTGGGGAACCAGGCAATTGAAGCCCTATGTCTCCACACTGTTAACACACCCTTCCTATTCTCCCTGTTTGCTGTATAAATTTAAACAATTTAAACCTTATAGTCTAAAACATATTGGGGAAGTAGAAATCAATGGAAGCTTTGTTATTTTAAGAAAGCAATTCCAGAGTCTGAAATATTGTCTCCTTAGGACTTCAGTTTGCATTTTCATGCAATTGTGTGGTGAATTCTTGTGCTGCAGAAGAAAAACAAATGAAGGAACTGTGTGAACTTTCCGTGCACTGTTCCCTACAGAATGGCATTAATCAGTTACCTGACTTCCACTTTGTGTAAACATTATTGCTCATTATTTCACTGAAATTTCAGATTTTTATTGTTACAGAATCCAAACCCTTTCTGAACTCTGCTGTTCTGTCAGGGGCATACATTGTAATGATCAAGATCTCAAGGCCAGAAATACAAAGAGCTGAGTGAACCAGTAATTTCACCCTGTGTAACAGTCTCTGAGAACACAGGCCCCGACACATCATGCCACGCAGGAAAACAACGAACTCCCTTTTTTGATTTAAAGAGTGTAAGTTTACTCAAAGGTGCTTTGCTATCCCCCAAAGTTTTAGAGCAGTATAACCAGCCTTTACCACTTGTCAACATTTAATAGCCTACATCCCAATGATTGATTTTGTTCAATTGGATTTTTTTTCTCTCCAACTCATGTATTTAGCTTTTAGCTGCAGCAGGTTGACAAGGCATCTATCATAGCTAAACAGACTAATTCAGAAGCATTTCTTTTCTGTAGCTGTGTTTGTTTGGTCTTCTGCTTTACTCTTGGGTTTGCATGTTCCCACAAACCAAGACAGCTTTACCTTGTCTCTGCCTACAGTGTCACATAAGCTCCTCTGTACTCTCATTCTGTCTCTCTCCCCTTACCATCCCACTGCCACTCTTACCTTTCAAGCAAATCAGTTTATCTGGAGAATGAGGATCACTGAATAAGGACCACTGTGTTTTCTTAGTTCTAAAAATACTTTTAAGACATACCTATGCTCACCTCCTTTAAAAGTATGATCTCAAAACACTATGCAAATGGAATAGGAATTTTTTCTCTCCAAAAAAGTAGCTGTTATACTTTCCATCTATTGATGTTATGCCTCGCAATAACTCTGATCTCTGAGTACAACTGATATACACCGTGTTAAATGTACAGTGTCAGACACATGCCTAGGTATTTAAAGTGAAAAGACACCACGGGAAAAAAAGATAATGATAGCAACTTCTGCTAAGTTCTTTCAGAGGAACAAAGCTGTAGGTAAAACTTATCCCTGAAGACCTGAAGTATGATGACATGAGAGGTGAAGTAATTCAGCAAAATATACAGCATGAGCTACTTGCAATCCTTAAACTAATACAGATGTCACAGGGCTTCACAAAGCTATGGGTCCGACTTAAAAAAAGAAAAGTAATAATTCTGGGGCCTATTCTGAGCTTTATCTACCTCAGAATGTGCAGACATAAAGTAAGGAGTTAGAGCCTTCATGGGAACAGCACACGTGAGAGTCATGAAGGGGAAATCTTCTACAAGCAACCTTTATTCCTCAGGAGAACTGCACAAAACAAGGTTTTAAAGATGTTTCTTAAAAGTTAAGCCCCACCTTCTGTCTAGGAAGATAATTAAGAACTGTCTTTCATTTCACTGCTTTTTGGTAGTTTGATGAGGGTAGGAATGATACACAAATTACTTGAGAAGCAGCTGAGTTAAATCCTGCCTGTTTGCAAAAACCTAAATCTGTGAGAGGACTGTTTTGTAAAGTATCACTAATGGATTTGTAGTCGACTGAATAAATATCACTTGCAAGCAATCTAATATTTGAGGAGTATGTCTGGAGCAACTATTTCACATAAAGGAAAAGGCTTCAATAACTGCCCACCTTGCAGCTCCCACAGGTATTTCCCATCTCCCTCCATCAGCTCTCTCTAGGTAGTTCTAACATGCAACTTTATTCCTTAAAAACGTTTCTAACTGAGGGGCCAAAAATCTTTTTTTTTCCTCAATCGGAAAAGCACTAAAAAAAAAGGAAAAAAAAACACCAAAAAAACCCCCAAAAACCAAAACCCAAAAAACACCCAACCTGACAGAGCAGTTGCCTGCACAGAGTGCAGTTGTTGGGCACGGCTGGCTTACTTTACAATGGCCAGCAAGAGAGATTCATTCCTTCCAAGGGGAAAACAGCATTTTTCCATTAAGTGAACTCTTGTATAATACAGCAGCATATCTCTGCTTCTTAGAATCTACACAACACTTGCTCTCCATGTTTCCAACCGAGTTGTTTACTTTCTCTCAAATCCCCGACTTGGCAGAGCTTGCAAACAGCCTGCCACGCTGCTGAGCACAGTGCCACAAATATGAAAGAAAGAAGCAATTCTGAAGGAAGCACATCTGAAAGGAGGAAGATAAAATAGTGATGGCACGATTATTTTTATTTTATCAAGTTGCTGTAAAACTGCCAAGCCCAGAAGCCTGGCATTTTAGCTGTGTTCTGAAAAAGAAAGCAAGCAAACTAGTCTCTCTCACTGCTTCTCCTTAAAAAGAAAAAAAAAAAAAAGCATTCAGATGTTTCCAACTCACAGCACTTGTAAATCCTGAAATAGAGCGAATGAAACACATCATAAAGCATCATTACTTTTACTTAGACAAAGATCTGTGTGTTAGACACATACATGAAAGCAGCTAAGGAAAAAACAATCAGAATTCAAAAGCACCAAGAGCCCTGTTCTCTCTGTGAGACCTGCCTGCCTTGTCCCATCACCTCCCAGGCAGGATGCTCAAAAGGGAAATCAAATCAGAGGATGTAAAGCATAAAAACCCACTGTGGATAGCAAACATTTTATGGATCTTGGACTTGGTGATCCCACAGGTCTCTTCCAAATTAACTGATCCTGTAATATGATCCATAATGTTGAAAAATAAAACCTGGAAAGAGAAGAACTGTAGCATGTACATGACAGAGGATCACTGTAAAGATCAGGTTTTCCTAAAAGGAAAGAAAAGCCAATGAAGTATAACATTATTGGAGAAACAACATCATTTGTCTTTGATTATAGAGATTGCATTTTTTTCAGAAAAAACACCTCTCAAATTTTCCATAGTTATTAAGTAATGGCATTCTCAAACTAGAAGAAGCCACTAGTTTTAAAAGGCATGAAATACAAAATCCTAAGTAATATTTCCATAATTTCTTATGTTTTCTGTACAGGTAGCAAACAGAAGAAGAGCCAGGGTTACCTGATGCATTTCTGTGAGTGTGTTTACCCCAATTACAGGCATGGCCCACACTGTCATAGCTGCTAAAGAACCCTCTGGTTTGTGGAAGTCTGGTCAGACAGTGATGTGGGAAGTGAGAGATAACAGTATTAAAGGCTAAATCCACATTCAAAGCATTCTATACTCATGTTGATCCACCAAGCCTGGCTGCCCATCCTCATGAAAACACATGCCCAAACAATCTAGTCCATCTCCCCTGCAGGGCAGTCCATGTGCTCCTTCAACTTCTCACTCCCTGCCGTGTCGGTGCTGCTACACCTTCAACCTGGGTGTCTTTGGCAGTAAGAGCAGGGACTGGGGATGCTCACAGTCCACAGCTGGGCTGCCCTGAAATATCTGGGAAGCTGTTTGAGATCCTCTTGCAAATGTACATTTTGTACTAAATGCACAAAAGAAAGAAGACACTTTATCATTACCTGAATCACAGACACAACAACTACATAAATTTGGAGAGCGAAAATATAAGTATGGAATATTACCAGGTAAACAACCCTGTACTAAAAAGGTCCCCACTTGCAAATACTTTGGGAATTGGTTGTGCTTCAGATTGGGATGATAATGCCCTGAAAACTTTCAGCTATAAAAGAATGAGCACCTACGAACTCATCTTGTCCTTTACAATAACTGACTGTGGGCACCCTGGGAGAGGAAGTTTCCACAAATAGTGGCACAGCTTGAGTATTTAGTGTGAACCTTTGCTGAAGAATGAAGAGGAATTTAGGATAAAATCCTGAGGGAGAACAGTAGCACAAAGAGGACATGACAAATAAAACAAAGTTCAATTTCTGCCTTGGTTCAGAGTTTACACCATCTGTATTGCAGATATATAGTGAAATTCATGACGTTACAAAGTACTGTGAAAATTTATGGATTTAAAAACAAAGCAGTAGAATATGCATCTTTTCAGGGATGATGAATTCAACTACAAACACCAACCACTGTCAGAGTTTGCAACATTAATTCTTTTCTGAGTATGAGAAACTTCTGCTATCTGTTAAAGTTAGAAAAACAGCACAGTGCATAACAATTAGTTTGGGCATTTGGGAAAGCATAAAAGCATTTCAAAACAAAACCAAAATGTAAAGTTTTGGTCATAATTTCCTCAACTAGTCTTGAACTGCAGCACCAACATCTACTATCTGGAGCATGGAATTCTTTTCTAATGACATTTTCTCTATTTTGACTTAACAAACAAATTACTTAGAACCAGTTTTTAAAATTCCAGCAAAGCCCACAATTTGTATTCATAACAGCATGGAAGACTTTCAGTAATGGCCAACCTTTGTGAACGAAGATTTGGGAATTCATAGCAGCATGGGAGACTGTTGTAGCAACCTTCTAAATGAAGTTCATACACAGAAAGAATGTTATATACCAAAAATCTGCCTTCCATCATTAAGGCAGAATTAGTTGCTAAATAATTTTTTTTTATTTTCTAGAAGACAAACATTATTATAAATACCTATTTTAAGCATCTTTAGAGTTAGCACATAAATTATATTGTTCATCTGTGTCCTTCAGTTCCCAGCTGGCAGCCTGCAGGCTGGTTACACCATTTCAGTGGCAATTGATTACAGGCCACCATCTTTTTGAGGCTCTCTGTAGTTTGTCTCCAACTGGTACACAAATTTGTGCTGTTGAACAGTGACAGAGGCTCCATCAGATGGCCAGAAATGGCTTGGACTTGTATGGCTCAAAAAATCAGTAACTGGGATTGGATTTTGACTTAGGTGTTGTGGATTGGTATGTACTGGGTTGATAGTGTGGTGGAACATTTTGTCTATTGGACAGTACCCCTTTTGAATGTTTTGCCAAGTTTGCTTTCTTTCTTCCCTAAATGAATAAAGAAGCCCCTTGGGAACAAGTCTATGGTTTATTCTCTTGGCGCTGTCTTGAGGTATTATAGAACTCTCTCTACATATCTGAAAGTAAAACTCCCAGCTGAGCCCATGAGTTTGCAGCTCTTGGGGCTGGAGTGTTTGATGAGGCATGGCCTGAGGAGTGAGAAATGTCCCTCTGCAAGGCCAGTGCTGCTCTGGGCTAAGAGGGCTCAACACGGGCACTCTGAGTGGCACAGCAGCACCTACTCCCTCTGTCTGGTGCCTGTCTCCTTGCAGTAACTAACACACACACTGTAAATGCTCAACACAATGTGATAATCTGCCCTCATATGCCTCGTTATTTATTGGATTCTTTCTCAAAGGCAGATGGAGAGAACAGTGGTGTTAATCTCATTTGGGCTCTGAATGGATACATAATACCCATTACCGTACAGCAGGCAGGGCACCGACTTGGAGCAGATCTGCTTTATATGCAATAATTTTCAGCCAAAAAATTAATCAGCCCATAAAATATCCTTCAAGAAAAACAATGGATTTTGCAGCTGAGAAGCTGCCTGAGAGGGTGAGTGACCTGGTGACAGCAACCCAGGGCCACTGTCTCCACAAAGGACACAAAACAATAACCATATAACTTAATGGACTGGTGAAATACCACATTTCAGTTAACTAAATTCAGTTCAAAACTGTTTTCAGCTGAAGATGTATGAGATATAGCTTGGGCAGTGTGCACTGGGGGCCCCAACAGCATTTGTGAACAACTTGTCCTCCAGCACTGGATTTCAGTCTTCATCCTTTGTGACCAACAATAAAACATTCAGTGTCACAGAACTACAATGGGGATGGACTTCTGCAGGTGAGCAGCTCACATGATGCTCTTAATGCCTCCTTCTGTTATTGCCTGGGACAAGACTTCATGTCAGTGCCTGTGTTTGCTACCCAGAAAGACAAAATTAGTGTCCCTAATTCAACAGGAATGAAGACATAATGCTCTTACTAAACATTGTACAAGTTTACACTAAAAAAAGCCAACCAACAAAAACAATCCATGCCACCACCAAGCAAAACCATCATCAACAAGAGAAAATGGTTACAAATTTCCTAAAAGAAAGTATAGCACAGGAAAGAAAACCTAAGGAAATAACTGACAGTTGAAAGCCCAAAAATTCCAAGAGCTTTCCCTCCATGCAGAGGTTCACACTGAAGCCAAAAGCATTTTTAAGATTTAAAACCCAACACCACAAAGATTTCACCCTGCTCATGCATTCCAAGAGCTTTTCAGTCCACTCTTCTTGCTCCCAGATGCATAAATACATGTACAGGTGTAGCAGCACCGAGGATGGATCTGTTCCCATCTCACGTTACAGCAGCTGCCAGAGATGGAAAACTGGACACTGGAAAAATGGACACCTCAATGAATCACAACTCGTTTATGTTTTCTGTTTGAAGATTTATGCATCTTGAGCACAGCTCAGAGCAAGTAAGTTACAGTCCAATGCAACTTAATGATTTTGCTACTCAGAGCTTTCTCCTAAATAACGAGGATGTCTCTGCTTTGCTGCCAAATGGGGGGGATAGCAGAAGAAATAGCGTGGGGAGGAAAGCTGCTCTGAGCAGCCCCCCATGGATAACTGAGCACCTCAGAGATCTCATCTACATTTTATGCAGGCAGGTCTGTGTGATTTACTCAGACACTGGCAGGGCTTTGAGCATCTCACAACATGAAGGAGTAGCTGTCTGCCTGCCCTTTTTAAACAACATCACTGGGTGCCTCACTGCTGAGCACCCATCTCCTCCAAATCGGCGTGAGGAAATGGAGAATAAATCACCTGCCTGAGGGGAGCAGCATAGCTCCCTCCTGCAGCTCCAGCCCCACACACACTGACAGCAGTTTCTGGGATTACCTGTTTGCATGCACACTGTGCTGCATGTCCAGGTGATGCTCTGCAGCTGAGCTCCCTGCTCCTGTTAACCATTCTTCCCTCCTTTACACTGCTGTTCAAGACTGTAATAACAGCACTGACATGTCAGAAGCAAGAGGAAGGAAAAGATTTAACAGTGTGAGCCATAGAAATTAGGCAGAAAACATTGTTCTCATGGTGGACAAAAGGGGAAAGACATTCTTCAAAGTCTCAGTGAATGACTTAGAAAAAATTTAAATATTTCAAGGTATTAAGAACCTGAAGTCTTTACTATACCCTAATTCTACATTCAGCAGCTTTGACATTTGGGTTCTGAAAATACACAGAACAGTCTGACAGAGATGAACATATAAGTGCCTGTCCTCAAAGATACAACCCCAAAGTGACAGGTTTCCTGCTGCTGTACAGCTGAACACGTGGAAGGAACTGAGAAAACTGGATGGAAACTGTCTGTAGAGCTATCACTTATTTAAATTAACTCATAAGAGAACTGTATATTGGATCAAATTGAAAGGTTTTCTTTTTTATCATAGAATCATGAGCCAGTCTGGAAAACACAAAATGGGAATTATTTTCTACTTTTGCAATGGTCTCTCCTCTGCTGAAATCAACAGTAAAAGCAGTGCTCACAACTCTAATAGCCTGGTCAGGAAGATTAGGCCTAAGTGAGCACCTCAAACCATATGTATCAAAAGACTTATGCTGGTTATTGGCAGCCCCTTGCCTGGGAGCAGGAGTGGACTCGCTCCATCCCCTCCCCCAGCAGGGCAGGTGAGGGCAGTGAGGGGCAGTGCCAGCTCCCCTAATAAGACATCTCTGTCACAGGATGCCTGGAGACTTCTCTCTCCAGAAGTCTCTCTCTTGCATACTCAGGGGAAAGTGTGGCTGCAGATTAGGGGACAAAAGCAATGAAAAGAACACAAAGGGCTGCGCGTGGCTCTTCCTGCATTGCCCGGCATTTAGGGGGAACGAGAATTACATGACTTGATTTACTTTACCAAAACTGATTAGTAAAACCCCCTGTGGATTTCTTAACTATACTGTGGAGGGATATAAGATTAGTGCAGCAATTCCCATCATCAAACGTATTTACTGTTAAAATATTGGATTAGTGATGTTGTTATCCACTGTTCCAAGATTATAACGTGATTCTTTAAAATTGAGCAGAAAAATACTCCACTCTATCATTTGTAATTAGATTTCAGTCTGGTTTTGCCCTTCTAGAAAAAGTAATTCTGCTTAAAAAAAAAATAATTAAAAAGGGCTGTGTTCTGCACACAGAGAAAAAATAAACTATAGATTCAGAACAAAAGACAAATTATTTTCCTCTTCTGCTTTTGAGAGACAAACTTGGTCTGTGTCTTTTTGCTCCTGCTGGTGATGCTCAGTGCTGTGGCAATGCCCCACTGTTACACCAGGGGGTAATGAAACTCTGTTGGTGTGAGATGTGGCTTATTGGAACACACAGGAATGTGTTCTACCTGAGCCTGACAAATCTTAGTCCTTGGATATTTAACCCTCCCAGAGAACTCAGAGGAGAGGGTCATCATTGTCTCGGTTTCCACTGACAACATGAACTGTTAAGGAGGAAGAGCATGAGGAAAGGGGATAAATTAATGTGTTCATTAAAGTAATTATGCTACATTTGGGCCAGGAAGATTAATGCAACAGTATTCTGGCTTTTTAGCCATTATCTTCAGTGACTAAAAGCACTTGGAGTTCTTGCAATTAATAAACAAATCTAAAGCTACAGCACTAACACCACCTTCTCACACTTTATCCTGCTGAATACCTCTAGGAATTACTTTTCTGCAGCATTTCAGACAGACACAATAGACTGTGATGTAGGAGTCAAACAAGAAAAGATGAAATCAGAAACACTCTGCAACTGAAGAGTGGGAGTTTTGCTGTACCTGCCATGCTGGCAAACCTCACTATCTGCCACTCCTGCAGTTTTAAGCTGTATAAATTTAAGCATTGCTTCTTTTGTTTCTTGATTTTTTGGGAGTTTTGTGAGGGATTTTTGTTTGTTTGTTTTTTTTAATTGTGGTAAGCCCTTATTCCCTCTTTCTAAATTCAGCCTCCCAGTAATCACAGAATCATAGAATGATTAAGGTTGGAAAAGACCTTGAAGATCAATGCATCCAACCTTCCCCCAGCACTGCTGTGTTCACCATGTCCCCCAGGTACCATAGTCACACATTTTTTGAACATTTCCAGACATGGTGATTCCATATCTCCCTGGGCAGCCTATTCCATACTTGGAGTGAAGAAGCTTTTCCTGATCTCTACCTTAAACCACCCCAGGTGCACCTTTAGGCTGTTTCCTCCAATCCTGTCAGTTGTTACCTTAGAGAAGAGACCAACCCTCACCTCAGTGATTTGTTACCAATACAGGATCATTGTTATCAATGTGGTTTCATGTCATTACTACACAAAATTCAGATTTTGAAATAGCATAAGTGACTTCAAAATTTGAAGAATCACAGGTTACTTTGATTTTTAATTGTCCTGTTTATAACTGACCATAAATATAGAGCCTATAAATACAATCTTAACAGCAGTAGCTCTGAACAGCTTTGACAGGGTTTATCAGCTAAATGTTTAATCAGGCAAACCAGTAAAAAAACAACCACAGGAATACATGGTATTTAGCATTTAAATAAAGCTTGTAAACCAATGACAAGTCTATTTGGGCAACTACTCCCACACATGTTCCTTATCTGCAAAGGCCTTGTCCCAACTTTATCAGAACTAGTCTCTCATACTTTATTTTGCAGGCAGTAACATCAGTTTCCATTCACTGAGCTCACAAAGACAGAGAAAACTGCAAATTAAAAGGCATGACCATGAAAAAAAAATGCCTACATTGTCATATTGCTCTGGGAATTTAAAAGATCACAGCCAACCCCCCAAAACACAAAACCCTAAAACCAAGAACAAAAACCCCACAAGAGAGGCAGAAACAAGCCTGACAAAGCACTACAGTTCTTTGGGTTTTATCTAATGGGAGAGCTCAGTTTCAAAATCGCAGCTACCTGGCTGGCTGCTTCCAAGAGCAAACCTTGAGCAAAGAAGGCAAGTGAGAGCCATGGAAGTACCAGCAACAGAAATCCTTCCCTGCCCATTTCTTGCTTCCCCAGACTACAACCTGTGCGTGCAGTTGTGTGGCTGTAACAGGGACCAGCTTCTCACCTCCTGCTATCAGGGCCAGATGTGGCTCTTTCTGCTCCGCTGCCTGTTTGGCCCCACACACAGACACTGCTCTGGGTCATTCCACTCCCTCTCTCTGCTGGGAACACACATCCCACAGCAGCTCTCAGCATGGAACAGCTGCGAGTAGCCCAAGCAAATGGAATGAGTTTTTATTGCTGTTATTAAGTAGACAGAAGTAGCGAGACTCTCCCTCGTGTGTGGTGTGGGAAGATCAAAAAACTCACGTGGAAATGACACCTTTTCGCAAATAGGAGTTGGCTTTGCTCATGGTTCATTCCAGCAGCTTTTAAATACATTTCTCCTCCTCTTAGAGTTGGGAACCATTTGCTTTATGAGCACCATTTGGATCATTTGCCTGTTGCTCATAAAATAGACAAAGCTTTTATCCATGCCATGAATTTTTACTCACTTTGTACAAAATACCTAAGGAGGGATTTGCAGGGGCCAGAATTACATCCATGAAAGAATTACCAACTAATTTAATTTTCTGCTACAATAATGGTTCCAGCAGTTCTTGATTTTGTTGATTACATTTCTTCTCTTCACACAATAAAAAGCATATTGGTGTTAGCTTCTTTGTATGCACTTTTTTAAAAAAGCAGATTTTTTTTCTTCAAAAACGAACATTTCATGCATTTTAATCTCTGTAGTCATTAAGTAAAGCAGTGGCAAATGCAGCTTTCAGAAGTGATCAGATAACATGGTGATGGTCTGTATGCTCAGGAAGAACAATGATTCTCACCAGCACTGGGACAGAGTAACAGGACATTTCTTTGACAAGGCTGCTGGCAACAGGCACACAAGCCACCAAGCAAAAGTGTTTGCACAAGGTCACCTCTGTCACCCACATTCTTGCACCAGTGCCCCACTAAATGACAATCACAGCATCAAGCTGCTTCAGTGACCCCTTCTCACAAGGCAGAAGGCAAAATTCTCTTTTCTATGCCAACAACCCAAAGCCCAGCCCCAACTCCAAGCTCCTGCCTGCTCTGCAACACACACTGCAGGCAGGGAAACAGGAGGAGCATTATCCCTCCCACCATGTCCATCAGCTGCTCAGCAGTAACTGCTGGAGCCAGACACTTCCCTCGACAGTTTGTCCTGCACAGGCAGGGGGATTCCTGTCTGTTGGTGACTGGGGAGCACAGCAGGGTCCTGCAGCCCTGCACAGAAACACCATGGATAAGCCAGGGATCAGTGAGGATGAACTGCTGTGATCAGCAGCTGCCTGGAGAGAGCCTTTGGAGTCTGGCCATGCAGGTGCTGGGAACAGGCAGGGCACACCTGGGAACCCTTTAGTTCAGAAGGAGGGAAGATCCTGCCTTTTGGAGAGCAGCAGCTGAGGATTTCCCTACAACACCAAGGCTTGCATGTTTACAGGTAACCATCTTTTCTCTGCATGCAGAGGTGCACGTACATAAATACCACATATCTGTGACTACAGCGAAGAATTGACCATTACAGAGCTTCTGTATTTTAATCAGCTGTACAGATTGTCCCATGAAAGCCTGCACAGTTAGCATTGCACCTAATTAAAAAAAAAAATGCCACCAAGCATGAACAAAGGTAGCAGTAAGAGAGGTGTGGGGGTTTGCTCTTCTTGACCTTCTAAATTCCTGTGCTGCCTTTGCCCCAAAGCTTTGGGAATAAGCAGGTCTCTACAACCAGCCTAACAACTAAGATTTCAAAATCAACTTCCACCAGTTGATTTCTCCACCAGATGCTCACAGTTCATTGATGCACCAGTAACACTACCAAAGTAGTTTCCTATTGTCAAGTTCTGCAACACTTAAACACACACAACACAAGCTGAAGGCAAAGTTCTGCTGACATTTCTCCCTTAGAAAGAAGCTGAATCCTCAGCCACAAGTGCACTACTAATAATCTGGGCAGCCAAAAACCCAAACAAATAATTTCAACAGATGATGCCAAGAACCACAGAACAACTTTTTATAACATTTCTTCACAGCTTATTTCCATGAAGACTTATAGAAAACACCACTACAGAAAATAAGTTAGGAGAAAAGCTGTTCCAGCCTACCTGAGGCTGAGTCCAAGGCTCCAAAGTTGTTTCTTTCAAAGGGGTTTGTGGCCTTCCCACTTCTTTTGTGTGCTTTTAGGAGAGAAAAGCATGTGTCAGTGACATGTTCAGTCAGTATTCAGCATTAATTTCCCTTGAGGGAATAAAACAGTCAGGTACAAAATCCCTACAATAATGCATTACAACTGTAGACATTTGGAGCAGGCTGGAGGTCTCTATTTTTTTTCTTTTTTTCCCAGATAAGTGACTTTATAAAGCTACCTTAACTTTCCACATAAGGGGTACAGATAAAATTTCAGACAAAAATATGAAACTATTTGCCAAGAGAATAAGGTTTAGCAGCAGAAACTTGACTCATGTTTCTCTGCCATTTCCTCCCCAGGTTGTGCCTGGACACCCTGCAGTGGAAGCAGCTTAAATAGTTGAATCAAAAGGAAATATTATGGCAATTTTTTAAAAAAATCTGCATTATTTAGATATAGAGCCGTGTTCTCAGATGAGAGCCCTTTCCTTAATGCTCTTTGGAGCTGGAACCTGAAAACTGAGCAGTTTAAAAGCTTCCTGTCTCCATGAGTTGCCAGGACTTGGAATGTTGCAAGAACAACCACCCCAAATCAAAAGTCCACGCAATCAAAAGGATTAAATTAGTCTTCAAAGAAGACTTTCTGACACTTCACACTTCCAGTTCTTTTTAATAATAACAAAACATCCTGCAATCACTCGTTAACATCTGTAATTGCTCTGCTTCAATAATAAATACACAAGATATTTGAGCATTGGGAGTGAGCATGGAACAGGATCTTGATTCCTTGTAATTTTCTCCATATGAATCCCCCCAGGAAGGAACTTTATACATTCTTGTAAAGCATAAAAGTCTCATTTTCTTTCTCCCTAATTTTTTTTCTGTTGTAAAACAGAAATAGCAGCATTCACAAAAAAAATCCTCTGCTAAAATGGACTTTTTAAGTAGTGCCAGGATTTTCTTCCTCCTGAAATACATCACCAATGTACTACCCTTTGAACGTGGCCTTTGACAATATGTAATACAAATATCATCTTATCCAGGTCTCACATCAGAGCAATCTGAATGCCCATGGAGACTGCAAGGGCTGACACAGAGAGGGAGAGAGATGCCATTGGAATTTCTGTCTCATGCAGCAAAGTATGGCCACTTAAAAGGAAACACTTTTTGAAATACACAATTTATGAGCAACTTCAGTTAGCATGGAGCATTCACAGGGCTTCTTTCAAAAAACCATCTTATTAAATGGCAATTGTGTTTTGGCAGGTTGGATTGCCTGTAATAATAGATGACAAGCAATCATTTTTACCATTTTTTGTTGTCTTACATTTTGGGGTAGCAATGGAACATGATTCATTCTTGAAATAGAACAATAAGTGCATTTCAAAAGAAAAAAAGAAATAACCACAGATTTAGTGAATGCTAAACAGAGTTAAAATGAATGCATCTGGAAAGGGAAGGTTGTGTTTTTCATCTGTTCAAAAGTAAATGTATTCTACCTTATAATCTTGCTTTAAATGTAATCATCAAGCATCAAAGGGACCCAAACACATAATGAAAATTATTAAACATATCAATTGTAGTGCAAAGATACCATAATAATTTCACACAAGGTAACCTGCCAAGAATGGACATTAAAATAACGCTACTTCTTCTTGAGAAATCATTTTTCTTGGAATTCCACATCAGTTTTTATGCATTTGTCCTGTCAGTTCTATGTTAAAGCAGAAAGCCAAAGGAAAAAATCAAGTGTACATTTGGGTGAAACAATACTTCAAGTGCTTGATTAACACTGGAACCCATGCCCTGAAGTCTTACATATGACTTAAAGAAGATTCAAAACACTCTAATGCTGAATTTCCTATAGACCAGCACCATTTACTTCTTATTGTTCCCTCTACACAGCAAACAGATCCTTTTTCACCCCACTCTGAAGCCAAGCTCCAAAATGTAGGGACAAGACACAGAAAGAGTAGGAATAGTGCAGATTCTGAGGCAACTGCTGTTCAGTCAGCACCTGGAAGGATATCGAAGGACAAAACTAGGAAGTAACTGATTTCATTTCTTACGGGCTTTCCTTACAAAGGAAAGATCTTTCGAGCTCTCATTCCAACTTTAACAATACTCTTCGAGAGAAATGAAAGGCCCTGCCTACACAGACAGATCCAGTTTGCCATGGAAGACCTGGAAGCCCATTTGCATTATCACTTTCCAGGGAAGGAAAACACATTACACCTGAGCTGTGAGTGCACTCAGGACAACTGAAACCGCCCCAGTGCCCCAGCTGCTGAGTAGAAGCACATCTGCTGCACCTTCCAGCCTCCAGGTGGGAGTACCTGCTCTGAACTACCTGCTACTGCTGCAGTTGTACTGCCAGAATGAAGCTCTTGACTTACCCCTTGCTGAGATACACACACATTGCTAATGGATCACATAAGCAGCACTTATCCACAAGTTCTCTTCTCTCTTTTATAGAGAATAATGTGGTAAAGAAAGTGAGAATCCTCCCAGGAGCTTCTTTCTTCCAGCCCAGATAAAGAAGCTCTTACTAAAACTGGGGAGTTTTTGGAAACCTTTATCTGCCCATTTTGCTCAGAGCATCTTCCTACAGCCTTTTGCAGCTTCTACGATCCCTCTGAAGAAACAATAGACTCTGCCTGCAGTCTTTTGTTTGTGTTGCTTCCACTTGCTCAATTTGGCATTTAAGTTTCACACATAGAAGAAAATTGTGCCCATAATGAGATAAAGATGGAATGATTTCAACCTGGATATTACATTATGGTTTCAGCAGTGCCATTAGAGCTCCCTTAGCTCTTGTACATGCACCAATTACAATTTCTCTAGCAGGCAGCCTTGACTTCGGGAATAAATCAAGTTCTTTCCACGTTTGAGAAACCACCTGTCCCTCCTGTTACAGCCAACTACAGTTCCATGAGCACAGGGTGTACCCAGACAACTGATCCAGTTCCTGCCATTCATCCAACACCTCCCCAGATCTCCCCCGACCAGAGTTGAGGGAGACACACTTTGCCCTCCATCATTCCCTGACACTCTGTATCACTGCCATGGTACAGGCACTGAGAAAGGCAAAACCAGACTGGAAACCACAGAGGACCTTGCTGGCTGCAAAAGTTGCCTTTATGTCACTGATTCCCTTTGCCCAGTGGGAAATGCAGTAATTTCACCTGTCCCCCAAGGCCAGGCAAGTCTGTCTATCCACAGAAAGTCCAATTTTCAGGTATTCTCAATATAAAAGAAGTTGTAGTTTGCTGAGTCATCACACAGCCAAGTCTCATCAGTCTTCCAGCTGACCACCCAGAAATTACCCAGATTACTGATGTTAGCAATCAATAAAGCCCAGCATAATCACCAGGGAGTAAAAAAACTGTGCACAAAATATTTTGCTGATGTCTGGAATTTTCTGGCTAATTATGGCAGCACAAAAAACCTTTAATATTTAATCAAAGTAGTTATTAAATATTTTTAGAGAGAAAAATTAAATTCATCATGAATATTTCCTGTTGTTTATTGGAAGAAATAAGTTAACAAACATATGATTACTTATGACAACTTGACAGGTAATATCCAGGCTTCCAAACATCTACCCGAGAAAATAAATTGTAAAACAGATTTTAAAGGTTATGGAAGTGGTTTAAGTCAGACTTCATTTTTATCTTTAAGATGCTACAGAGTGATCCTCACTTTGAAACATAAGACAGTTCAAAGTGATCTTCCAGGTGCTTGGTCATAGATGTCCCTTCTGATGGAATCTCCACTCAGCTCCTGGTGCCTGCACAGGTTTGGATGATCCATGAAGAGACACCACTAATCTCTCAGCCTGTTTTCTCCATCAGACTCAATCCCATTCCCTCCCTGCCCTGAGGTATTAATCCAGCTCCCCCTGCCTGGGCCCCTGTGTAGGTCAGGGATGGGGGTGAGGAAGAGGGAAGGTTAACTCCTCACTTCCCAGAGCCCCAACTCCTGAGCTGCAGCAGCTGCTCTAACACAAACCACATTCATCCTCTAACATTGGGGGAAAGTCCTTCCCTTTCTCCTGGAGAGAAGTTAAGTTACCTCTAATTGTTTGGCCCCAGCCTCCTGAGCAAGAGTCCATAAAAAATTCTAGGAACTTCACCCATGGTTAAGACTAATTTTTCAATGACTATCATCTTCCATGCTGCAAAGGGAATTTGTTCTGGCCCTTAACCTTTTTATTCCAATACTAACTACTGGATCTGTTCAGCTTGGTGTCACCTCCATTCCCTCCTGCTTTTCTATTGGCAGGTTTTTGCTTTTCTTCAAAGCAAGTCTGAAAATCTGGATTTATCAGGGTTAAAAAGTAAAAAAAAAAGGTTACAACATCACAACTTTGGCTTACCTATTCCAATTTCTGGAAAAGTCCTAAAATTATCTATACAGATAGCATCACCACTAATTCTAATGGTTATTGATTGCTGTAAGCAAAAGCAGACTGAAATTCCAAGATAATACAAAGCATTTTTCTCTGGTGCCTTACAAAATTGCTACAGCAGCATTAAGATGGTCTGATTCCAAGTGTTGCACTCCTGCACTTGAGAGGGGGGAGAAAGAAATCCCTGTGTAATAGCTTTCCATGCTGAAAACTTATACGGCTTGAAGTGAAATTTAGGAAACAAACAGCAAAAGACATTTGATAAGTAGTGTATTAGCTATGCTACACTGTCAGCTGGGATTGCCAATGTGTGTTTGGGGCAACCTCTGTCTGTCTGCCAAAAGGTACAATTTTAGATGGGAACTGCAGACTTGACCATTTATCTCTCGCCCATTATGATCAGGGAGTCCTGTACAGTGATTTTACTGTCCAGGCAGAATGTCTTTATTATCACACTGAGGCAGAGGAATGCTGTAAGCCTGAGAAGGAGATTATCTCCATTAACAATGCCTCCTTTTTTTCTCTAAGTTGATTTCAGGTAATTGGATTCCTGAAGTCCTCTTCGTAAGCTTCCCAAGATCCTTTATGTGAAAGGTGAACAGAAGGGTTAATTTCAGTGATAATAATGTAAGTTTACTTAACAAACTGTTAAAAAAATTACTCTGTTCTCAGTTTCCAAGCTTTAGATAAATATTTAAGTACATGGGGAAGCCATAGGACAGCTGAAATCAAGTAAGGATTCCTTTGGGAAGGCTTTTGCTTTGTGTTCAAGAAACAAGTGTCGGCCTTTTGCCAAAGGACAAGAATACAAATAAACATACAGATAAAAACCCCTTTGTGGAGATGGCAGCAGGAACCCCATGGTCTGTAGCCCTTAAATGTGATTCAGTAGCAATGGGAGCAATCACTGAACAGCAGCCTGGAATCACCACTGACAACTTCTACACCGTTTTGGCTGTAACAACTGCAGCTCCATTTCTGAAAGTATCAAAACGCCTTGTGATGTGTCTGTACATCCTCTCAGTGATTCCTTGGACTCAAAAGCCACAATTTAACCCAGCAAGTCTCTAATGCTGCTGCCAACAGGCAGCTTTCATCTTGCAAGTGGCCTCTTGAGAGATGCAGTAAGTCACCCAGTGCATCCCCAGCCAGCACCAGGCCATGATTTCCAGAGATGCAGCTCAGCCACAGCCTCCAGCACTTAGAGATGGTACACCACTTCCAGGGAAAAATCAGCCCTAGGCTGATACTTTTTTGCATCTTTTATCCCAACATACCTGTGAGTGAAGTGTGTGCAGGGCAGGAGGCCAAGGAAGGGGAGATATAAAGGCAGGGCATGGGGTGGGGGTGGAAGGATGCAGAGCACTAGGAAAGCTCAGAGGTTTAACAAAGCCTGACATGAGATTTGCCAGATGGTTCTGTACCGGATTGTAAAACTTTAAACTAATCTTCATTTAAGAGTTTTAAGGGCTGTATCCCTCTTATAAAGCCTCTTGCTCTTTTGCCTGGTTGATTCTGGTAAATTATAGATCAGACTTTAGAAAACTGCTTCCATGAGCAGCAGCTCCTTAAATCTCAGCTAAACTGAGCAAGAAGATTACACGTTATTATGATGTAGCACAGCAGGATTTTTGTACAGCAAACATAATGATGTAGAGAAGGATAAAAGTATCATTCTGTGCAAGGAGGTCATCCATAGAAGAACAATGCTTTTTATACAGCCAGCAAATCCATCCCTACATGGTGAATCTTCACATGGCAAATGCTTTTTCTTAATGGTTCTGCAAAGAAACCCAAGCATAAGCAAAACCGAACTCTGCATTCAGGATCCAATCATCAAGCATCATACAAGCAAAGGAGATGTCATTGGAGAGAAATTATTCTAAATATTACTAGAAGAAGTATCTATTTCAAGGGTAATTTTAGGGTAAATGCCTCTTGTTGGTTTCATGCAATGAGAAAGGATTTCCTCTGAATCCCCAGGGAAATGTCAGATAGTGTATGCAGCATTAAAAATTAAAATGCTCACTAATCTTCCAAGTGCACATATATATACACTTTAATTGTAAATCAAATGCAGTTCACACAGAAAAGCAGAAAGAAAAGTCACCATGCTAATATGTAGAAATTCTTTCCACCTGCTGTTTGTATTTTCAATCTTACACAGTGTCTTCACAGTTGAAATTACAGGAGAGAGAATTACAGACTTCAGACACCACACGATGACAAAGTTGAAGCAAGAACAGAGATTAAGTCCAGGTGCTCAGCAACCAGTAGTAGCAAAATTCGAAAAAAAATATGAAGAGACTGAGACCACCAAGTTCTGAGAGTTGAAACAGTAATTTGATACTAAAATTGTGGCCTATCAACCTTTTGAACAATTGATGCAAACGCTTAAATCTATTCAGCTCCGAGTCAGCAGCCTACTGAAATTGCTTTAATTTTCTTTTCTTGTACATGATTTTGAATGTAACGCAGTAATATCAAATGACCTCCTTCCTCTCTCTCTTTTTTTTTTTTTTAATTGAAACATTATTTCCTGCACATGAAAGCTTTTGACTTGAAAGCAATCAGGTGTGATATTCACAGCTCTGGTCTTTTCAAAATGTCATGCACAGGAATTATACGGATTTATCCTAAAGCTCCCTGTAAGAATAGCAGCACTTCGAAATGCCCAAGAAAATGCCTGTGACAATTTGCTAGTGAAGATTATTGTACAACTGATTTTATTACATTTAAGTTACAATCAGATGTGTGTTATCCTTCTGTTTATCTCGCACATCGTTGCTAACACACAAACAATTTTGACAGATTTAAAAGTAATAAAAAATTTCTTCATCAGTGCACAGTTAAATGCTTTCTGATATAAGAACAGAGGAATCCCCACAAATTCAAGTAACCCTAAAGGAGAAAAATTGCTTTAAATTTTCATAAATTTAAAGCTTCTTTCTTGGTTCATATATGTAAAATCTTAGTGGTAATAACTGATAAAATATGCTCACACTACATGTTTTAACTTGAAATTATTTACATATATAAAACTAATGTGACATTATATGCTAAGGTATTCTTACATCAAGTGAAAGGGGAAAGAAAACATAATATCAAACAGCTTGTTTTACTTGCCTGAGCTCTATTTAGCTTTTCAAGAATGAATATAAATGTACACAAATCCGTTTTGTGACTCAGACATAAAGCATCATGTTAAAAATGTAGTACATGGTAGCAAAACTAGGAATTCTTATATTCCTGCATATTTTCTCCAGAGTAGTTAAAATTCACATTTCCTGTTATATCTTGTCATAAATAGTTTCTCGTTCTGTAGGTTATTCAGGAAAAAGCAGAGTCTCTGCCTGGATCCACCTGGTCCAAAGGTGTTTTTTCCCAGGACTTGTCACCCTACTCCTCTATGGCGTGACTAAGTTACACTTTACAGAAATCCAGCTTCTTATAAAGAACATTTGCAATTTAAATTGCTCTTTCTCTCTGAGCATTAAGTCAGAATTGGATAAAGTTGTTAAAAGGTAAGGCTTCCGAGTTGTTTTTTTTTATTTGACTAATCAAGCAAACTAAAATTCCATTATCGGAGTCTGCCAGGAGTAGCAGGGACCTGGTTGATGGAGAAAGGCCTGGACAGGAATTTCACACACCAATTACAGCCAGGAGAGAATGGCTGACCAACCCCTATGATTTAAGCTTTGAAGTGTGGCAGAACTAAGGAAAATGTGCCACCTTAAATTAGATTTTTCCAGAAAGTTGATAAATAGGCTTACTCATAAAGAGCAGCAAGACTAATCTGCAATTCTCCTGACATTAGAGACAACATGATCTATAGAAGCCTTGTTGGATCATCAGTTCTTTTCATTTGATGTCATCCTATTTATATTCCTTATCCCCAGCTGTGACTATTCGTCTTACAAAGTATGTTTGATTTTTCTAGTGCATATTGTAGCTCTTAGTCTATGAAGTAAAATAAAAAGTGAGATTGTTCTTCAGGTGGCAAGAGCGTGTCCAGAACAGGCAATTGTACCATAAATAATCCCTCAAGAGATAAGAAAATATGCTTGGAAATACCTTTATTTTTTCTTATCATGTCTTGGCAGATATTATTCAGCCTGTGTTGTAACCTATGGCAGAGAAATCAGACTGAATGCAAACAACGCAAGCTGTAAAATAGGGAGAAACAGGCAAAGGCATGCAGGAGTCAAAGGTAACTTACAGGTAGGAGAGGCTCCAGCTGCCCCCAGGCAGGTCAGTAAGGGGAGATCACTGCCCTGCTGGAGCCAAGAATGGCTGGGGGCACATCCTGACTCTTCAGCAAACAGAGAGTTGAAATGAAAAAGCAAATGAGAAGAATTAAAATGGCACTGCTGCTCAGCCACTGGGTGCTGAGACACTGCTGATTAAGGTACTAACTGAAAAGCCCAAAAAGACAAATCCTTTGAATCAGGGCATGAAAAGACATTTGTTCTCCTTTGTAGACAAACAGTGATTATATTAGGAAAATTTAACCACCACAAATGTAACAATCTCAGCTAAAATAATTAATAAAAATGGTAAATGACATACAAAGAAAATGACATAAAAGAGTTCCCTCAAAACCACCTGCTTATGATACACAGCAAAATGAAAGTGTCACACGACTGATGTGAGACAAAAGATACATCAACAGGGATGGAGGAAGACTTCAGGAAAGCTGAAGATCAAATAAGAAATGCAAACCTCTTTTCTGTGTTAAATATGTATGATAAACATCAACTTCAAGACTATAGACCTAATCCTACATTGTCCTGAATCCTGAGAGTGAGGGATTTAACACAACCTTGCATCTCTCTTTCACGGAAATTCTTAAAGGAGTGTGTTACATCAGTGAATTTTTAGTCTCTTTTTAAACAACCTCAGCAAGGCCACGAGCAGTAAATAAAAGATAGGAAAGTATCATGTCATATTATACTTCTATTCTTAACATATCAATGAATCACACTCCAGATTTAATTATCTGTCCCTCTCCTGCTACCCACCCCATCACACAGAGGATCTACACTCACTCCTCACTAGATGAAATACCAATAATACAGAATTTACATTTCAACTTCCTCTCAGATTATGTCTATAAATGCAGGAACTATGACAACACTAAGATTTATAGCAAAACAAACAAGTCAACGTGCAAAAAACCAAACCAACAACAACAAATAAACCCAAACCGAAAACACTGTGGAAATTCTTCTACTTTGCACAATTTCCAAAATTAACCTCTTACTTTAAGGAAATTCTCTACTGTAGAGATACCACTGATTCACGTTAAGGAAACCAGTTTGTTTCAGCAAAAATTAGTGTGGAAAAATCTTATAATAAAAGGCTAAGATGGCTATAAAGGAAATTACACAGCTCAAGTAAAGTCGTAACTAGTTATCTCCTAGCAAAAGTTTAATGTTATATCTCAAGCAGAAATCAGATTAGCTTTAAAAAATGGTAACATTTCCCTCCCAGAAACACACTGGGAGTTGATGATTTTCTTCTCCCAGTCTTTTTCAGTCCTTATGAAGACATCTCTAGTATATAAAATTTCTTCAAGCAATTTTCTGCCAACAATTGGCTTCTTTAATTTACCTCGATCATAAATTCCCAACCACAAGAGTGGCTTCTTTGCTGCTTTGAGATCTGCATTTAATTCCACATTCCTTCCTTTCATTTCAGAAATGTGCACCTTCATATCCATCATTTTACTTTGGGGCACCATTTAACTTTTTCCTCCCAAGCCAGAAGTCCTAGCAGACCCTCCCACCAACTTGCTTTAGTAAATTGATTTGCTGTCTCCTCCAACTATCCTCCACAACAAATCAATCCTTTGACTCTTGCATCCTCTCTGAAGGTTTACCTCTTGCCTGCAAGAGGAAAGTTGTAATCATGTAATCAACCTGCCTTTTTTATTATTTTTTCATTTCTCTGTGGCAGTGAAGAAAGAATCTAATACTAAGCATTTGCCATCACAGCTGGGTTCAGAGAGAGCCAGTTGACCCCTCAGCACTCCCACTCTGACTGCCATCACGATCCATCAGAGCTGGCACATGGCAGGAACACTGAGAATATGCTGCCATACGCAAAGGAGTTCCTTAAACCCATCCATTCACACAGACCAACATGCACCAGACTGGGACTTCCCTTAGGATATATCTTTCCATCCTGCAGTTTGGGAATACTCCTGTCACTTCCTTCCGTTTGCATCATTGCACGTCATTAGCTGAGTCACACGGGGAGAACACAGACACAGTTAAGGTAAACATACCTCTCTAACAAAAATATTAAAATGAATGGTGCTGCCCATCTTCAAAGAAAATGAAAAGCAGGACATAAGGGGATCTGTGTATTGACACCCAGCTGTACTTGTTGGTCAAGTAAGTTATACAGCGACTGCTGGCAAAGTTCTAGCTCAAGAAATGGGGGAACCAATTAAATTAGTCTGTTGATTTTTAAGGGAATAAAAATCTTGAGCACTGTATGGTTGGAGTGCTGAGCACATCAGAGATTTCACAACATGGCATTAAAGGGCAACAAGATTCGGATCCACAATAATTAAGACAAAATAGACACGATCTCCAGAGAGCAGTGCAGAACCTTCTTTTCCAGCATCTTTAAACTATTCTAGGCTGTGGGAGTGAGATCTTTATAAGTGATAATTCCACCCTATGGCACTTCTAACACGTTTTTCATAAACAACTCACATTTGCCCGTGTTAGTTCTGGTGTACTTTACAGTTTTAGCAACACAGCGTTTCTTGTTGCTGCAGCTTTGCATTTGTCCACACACGTTTGATAGGAGCTGGCAAACCACAGCTCATCTCCAGAGTGAAGCAGCTCCTGAACAACACGAGACCTCCTGCTGACAGGCAGTGCCAAGATGTCACTGTGTGTATGCTCCAGTGACTTCATTTCAATGAGTCAAAGTCAGAGCCCTGAGGACACAACTTTCTGGGCATGGGCAGGGCACAACTCAGCATCTCCTGGCTCTCCTCACAGTCCACGCCCAACCCGCTACAAGTCCATGCCCAGAGAACCAGCAAACCCTGCACAGTCACTGAATCCTTCCACAGGTGCCATCTCAGCAAGTTAGAGTGTGGGGAAACTGTTCTTCAACAATAATATAGGTAGATAAACAAAGAAACCAGTGTAGTAGCAGGAGATGAGTTGTCCTGCACTTGCCAGAGCATCCAACCAGCCATGTTAATAACCAAGGAAAAGTACCTTCTGACTCTCAGAGAAATCAATCAACTACAACTTTCATGAGAGAAAGCTGTAAGTTCCAATAATTTTAATACAAAATTAATAAAATAAAGAATTATTTGAAAGAATTTAAAAGTAAGAAAGAAACTAAATGTGCTGGGGCACCAAGGTCAGCTCCCTAATGCACAGTGCACGTTCACCAGCATAAAAAGCTTTTATGGTTTCCTGAGGCTCAACATGCTCTTTTCTGCTTTTAGATGTCAACAGGTTCAGCCCAACTGTGCCCTCAGCATTCGTAAATCATGCACTTCATTATCAGCCAGTGGTGGGAGAGAAAACCTTGAGAAGTTAACTACCAAACACAGTGTCTCCAGCACAGCCCTCACTCCTCAGTTTGGAACTCGTATTCCTGAGATTGCCCTCTCCGCTGAGCATGAGATCACCTTGCTGAGAGGTGTTCTGAATGCAGCACTGACCCAAAAAACCTGCAAGCACCTTGGCCTTGTCAACCCAACGCTAAAAGTTATAAACAGATCAGGATCACAAACTGCCCCACAGCACAGAGGGAACAAGAGCAGCAAAAAGGCTCCTGGTGGAGCAGTACCTGCTGGCTGCCCTCCACAGCTCCTCCAGCACATCCAGGGAAAACCACACTCCATGTAGTTATGCTTTACTAATAACAACCCAAGCCCTGCTACCAGGCATAAACCCCAACTAGTTACATTATTACAAATATTCTTCCAAAGCTGAAAGCTTTTCTCTTTCTTACAGTGTCAAAAGAATAAAAAATCTGCTCTAATTCCTAGTCATTCTCATTTCCAGAGGAGGTTTCTCCAGCACAACAAACCCATGGTTGCAGCCATTCCTCCTCTGCTTCTCATTTCCCAGGCTGGAAGTTTGCTGGCATTCACAGTTTACATAAACCCTTACAGAGACTTATGTGTTCAGGTTCCTTTCAAAAAACGATGACAATTCAAGTGAAGTCGTCAGCCCATGAAACAGAGTCACGTGAGCTAAAGCATCTTTTAGAATCTGATTTTCAAACCCTTTTTATTGGGGCTGTATAAAGGGGGGTTTGCTTGTATGTCAGATCCCCACCAACAATACAATGCTACAAAATCCCACATCTGTATTATATTTTTTTTTCTTTCTTTCAGAAAACCTGGAACACATTCCCATGTATATGGAGCTTGTACTGTGATATTTGGCAGCATGACAACCACATTTTATGGAAGTTGACACCAAGACACTTGCTCTGGCCACAGTAAGTTTTCTTACCACAAATGGGTATATGCAAGAGTGTCCCACCAGTAGGAAATGTCTTTGTCCATAATCTCTGGGGTCAGAAAATAAGAATATTTTCAAAGTAACTGAAATTCTTGGAAATTTCCTGGTCCACTGTTTTGTTTATGTTGGAATAAAACCTCTCAGATCAGATCTACTTTCCAAAGGAACTCTCAAAGCTCATCTTTTGTGCCTAGTATCTTTATGAAGAATGAAAAAAACTGGAGATATCTATGCTACTGTTTATTTATATTATGTTAGCTAGTACTGGGTGCCAGCAGAGCATAAAATATTAATAAATATTAAAAGACTAGGCTTTTCTCCCTACAGGGCATAATCTAGACCGGATATCAATTTACAAGTATGTTATCAATCTTTAAAGTTAATTTTAGTATATGAATAAAAAACTTATTATAATTAACTTTTATCCCTCTTTTGAACTTCTGCATATATGTATACACACACACATCAATTCCAGTAATAAGGAGTGGAGTATCTCTTAAAAGTAAATATGAAAAGTAAAGGAATCCACTGAAGTGCTTAAGTGTACAAAAATAATTATACAATTACTGTGAAATTTACCATATTAAAGCATATAATTTTAACATATTTGTCCTTTGTTGTTGCTCAATCAAGTAACCTTCTCCAATCTCTCAAAAATATTTTTAAGCATCACAGGTACAATATAATTGTTGAACTACAATGATCTGTTATGACTGACATGGCACTAATGGTCCTTGTGGGTGTACCTTTATTTTAAGAAACAACAAAAACTTTGGGGTTTTTGGCTTTTTGTCAGAATTGCTTTGTTGTGGGTTCCTTCTTTTAAAAAGACATTCAAGTAGTTTCCTCACAGTTTTTCTTCTCCTTGCAGCTGAACAACTACTTTGACACTTCAGATATAATAGACCAAGCAGGCCTTCTATTGAACTCCAATGATTAAATAACTAAACTAACCCTTCCTGTACTAAGAGTTGAACTTCAAATGTTTATTTAATTTCACTTACTCTTCCATCCTTTTACTTATCTATTGCTGGCCATCTGGATTACCAGCATCAATAAAAATTGGTTTGTGCTCTCAGGCTGGGGTCAGCATCTTGAAAAGACTCCCCGTCTAATTATATGGATTTACAATTACAACAGTGTAAAACACTTAACATCCACATGTTTAAGCTGTAACTTAGAGCCTATACTGAAATAATTACAGCAGGGAATGCTGTTATGTCCCCTGTCCCCTGGAGATAAGCAGTATAGGATCCCCTCCCAATTACTGTCATGACACCTGAGGAGATGCATGTCCCAGTCTCAGCATAAACCATAAAATGATACCAACCAAACAGGGCACTAATTCCTTGGATATAAAGCAGAGGTTCAGGTACAACTGCCCATGCTTCACACCAGGGTGCCCACCTGGGCTCGCCCCCAGGCACTCCCTCCCAACCCAAAGAGCCACTTCCACCATCACTGCTTCACCACAGTCAGTTTGAGGCCACGTGACAAGATCCAACACCAGATCTCACCCCACCAAGAGGCAGGGCTGTTACAGCCATCCTCCAAATCACTCAAGATGAGAGTTGACAACACAACTGAACTACAAAGCAACAACCTCCTGCATTTTCAGATGAAGCAACCAGTGAGAAACTTCTGAAACTCTCCTGGTAAGAACAACACTTCACATTTACTAAGAGAATGCAACATTTCTACTCTGAAGTCTTTCAAGACACTTGGAAATCTTCAGAAAGCACTTTTAATGACTGCCGGGATGAACAGCTCCAGTAAGTACATTTCAGAAGCTAGAAGATATAGGTCTGAATTTCTTCTGTCTGAAAGCTTTGACTTGGATCCTTTTCCCCCTCTCCCTGCTGATGCCTCCAAAATACAGACTCCAGGGACTCAAAAGCATGAAAGTCACAGACTTGGCTTGGCTTCCTTGCAGGTCTGCCTTGATGTGAAATCTCTTGTTTCACCTTTTTTTTTTTTAATATACACTTAAGCCACAGAGCTAATTCATCCTTGTAGAGAAATGATGCCTGCTCTTCTTTTAAACACAAAATGGAAAAAAAAGGCAAAAAGATCAAATTAGGACAATATATACCTGTGAGCTTTAACACTTAGATTTAAGTAGGCTGTTAAGTAGAATAAGGCAGAAATCTTTTCACTTAATTTCTCCCAACAAATGCTAATAAGAGAAAGATATGAGCCTTTTGAACTCTAGAGGTCAATATGTTCTCTAAAAGTGAAATAGAGATATTTCTATTACTGTTTTTACGCAAGGATAACCGTGGGAGAAGGTGATCACTGCCTTATGTGTGATGCTACACATGTTGCCACAGATATTCACCTCATTCTGAGTCTTGTTATTTCTTGAAGGAAAAGAGGCATCTCAAATCTCTTACTAAGTGCTGTGAACAGTATTTCATTCGAGCTTTACTTACAGGTACACTGCCTTGAACTGAATTCTCTGCTCAAGTGCAAAGATGGCATCTGCAATATTAACTGTCCAATCCTAGATCACAACTTGTGTATCTACCCATTTGTTTATTTATTTAGTCTTTCTGGTTTAGATTATTTTTTTTAATATTAAATATACTTGGCAATGTTTTACAGCTCTCTCAAATCAACTAAGTAATTAATTCTTCAAAGCTCAAAGACTACAGAGAGATCAATGAATCAAATGATTCTCACCCTGCATAAGTTCTATTATCCTGTGTGGTTTTTTCCCTATAACAAAAAGATAAATTGAGAGACAAAGTGAATTGTTCAAGGCGGAAAGTTGAGAAATCAACAGAAATAGGAGATGCTCCTTTCATTAAGTCTAACACCAAACCATTTAATCTAACAGGCTGGTCATGTTCTACATGAAAGATATGATGGCTCTTGTGGACATTATCATGTGCAAGTTTCATTTCAGACATCAAGCAAAACTGCAACAAGTGTTGATTTAACCCTCTTGAGCAGACAAAGCCAGATATTGCAACAGAGCAGTGAGGTGAAACCACCCTGTCCATGCCCATGAACTGCTGTGTTCAGACAGGATTACGTAGTCCAGAGCAGATGCTTTAGAATTTGTACCCGTGATTAAAATCCTGAAGAGATATATCTGAAAATACTCACAGTAATAAGGCAAGTTCAGACTATATAAAGTCACAATCACAACTGTCACATGATTTTTTTCTGCCAGTTCTAGATACAACACAGACTACAAAATGCATGTGCTCTAACTCAGGTTTTGTATCTCTAATTTGTGTCAGACCTTGCAAATTAGTTCATTCAATAGCAACTCTATTCATTTGAAACAAAGAACTATTTAACCCTTTAATGATTACCCGATTTCACCACAGTATTAAGAAATCAGACAGTTTCCTACATCCAAAGCACAAAACAAAGAACAAACGAATAGATTGGAGCCTAGGAAATGTCAGGAGATACTCATCTTGGAAGAAACAATCCAACAGAAAGAAGTTAAAAAGTCTTCAGAAAAAAATTCACTCTAAATTAAAAATTTACAAAGTCTCTGATGTATTTATGAAGAGATATTTAAACTTAGAAGGACATTTTGCACTCTGTTGAAGACCTCTTTCATTGCATACACAGTTTCATAATGGTCAACTTCTATTTCAAAGATGGTTTTTAACACTAAGTTACCAAAGTTCTCGTGACTTCCATAGTTTGTGTGCATTTGCTTCTTTGGTTTTAACTTCTGATCCTTCACCACAAGACCTCCCAAAGTACCAATCTCATAATAATTTGTCATGACAGCACAGGAAACATTTTGCAGGTGTCTACAGCAAGACATCTGCTTCTTTTCCTTGGGATCAAGAAGTGCACCAGTAATACTCGATTAGTGCCTCCTTCCATAAGGCTGTAGTTATTTGGGACATGCACTTCCTCTAATGGAATCAATGACTTCTTTGTCTCTGTGACTTTCTTTCCAAACTGCAGGTAGTTCCCATGAAACACAGCTCTGAGGCTGTCAATGGAGCTTGAAAGTTAATGGTCCTGTGAATCACCAACTGTCAGAAGGAGAGACACCATTTACCTCGTGACTGTTTCTCCCAAGTTCTCATGGAGGTGTTGAGCTGCTCACAGCTCAGCCCTGGTGGCCTCTGCAGCCACTCCTGGGTACAGGACACAGCAAAGCTGCAGCTCGCTGGGATCGTGATGCTGTGGTATGTCATTAGTGTGCTGCACCAGTGCTAGACTTCAGGATTGAAACCACCAGCAATCATGTCATTAACTTCAAATTCTCTCCATACCAACACACATTTTTTGGTTTGGGTTTTGTTTTAAATACTCTTTCATAAAGTTCCTTTAAAAAAAACTCCAACAAATATGGCACACCCTTAGAATTCTACCCTGGGAATAATTGCCTGGAGTTTACTAAGCATGAGAGGAGGCAACAATTGCTCTGACCCAACTCTACAGCTAAAGACAGACAGCATTCAACATCCATAGTGAAAGAGCAACCAGCTCAATCTTGTCTGTTATGTTGCTAAATTTCACTGAGCTAAGTATTCCAAAAGAAGAGGCAAAGTTCAAAGCACAATATCAACACAGAGGAGAAAGCTTAAACCCCCAAAGAGACTGGAGCTGGTGAAATGGTCCATGACTGGAGGACAGTGGAATGGTTGGTGACCAACGCAAACAGGTTTGCCCTGTATATGTCAAGAGTTTCAGCTTAGCTCCATTTGGTCCCTTTTTTAACAACCACTCTCTACTGAAGCCCAGGAGGTGTCCCTCTAAAGCAGAGTCCTTGGCTTTATTTCACCTGAAAACAAATCCAGTTTGCATACTCTGAAACCATTTTGCAAATAGTGGGACATGTATAGAACACTTGAGCTGAACTAAAATGCAGATGCACCTCCTTTAGCCAACTGGCAAGTTCAGGATCACTTGCTAAAGTATGCAATAAGGCTACAAAAAATTTTCAAGAGAACTTGCTTTATTCTAACCAATACCTTCATATTTTATAGCCAATACTTTTTTTTTTTTCAATTTAAGATGAGTTTAAATAATCTGATTTGTAATTTGTAATAAGCAGCCCTAAAGAAAGAACAGGGAAACAAATCAGTCTCAGGTTGGGTACATTGGTAAACAGCACATTGAAAGGATGTCATTTAAGAATAGAGAGTGCCAGAACTTTAGAGAGGGTCTGAACTCTGGTAGATAGTTAGGGGAAAAAAATTAAAAACCTGCTATTAAAATAAGGCTTTCTCTTTGCTTTCTTCTTTAAGTGAGTGGAGGATTCCCATGACATTACACAGCTCTAAACAGCCCTTCAACAATGATTATCAGCATTGTCACTCCATCCTCATGCTTATCATGGGTCATATTTCTACCCAGATTGCAAGATTATTGTAATGTTTCAGGCCAGCAAGGATTAGTAAAAACAAAACAAGATGATACAGCATGCAACTGCAGTCAAGGAATTTGAGGAAAGGAAGAAGAAGATACGGACTGTGAAGTGACAGCAAACTGATTACTTTAATGCTCATAATAATAAGACCTGCCAACAGAATAAGGAACAGAGTCATCAGTTTACTACCAGTGGTGACATTTCTTGTTGTCATTCAGCAAACTAATTGCCTCTTTTGTCAGGTATGAATTCTTTTCAACAGAGATGTTACAGGCTGGCCAAGAAGACACTCTGATTCTTAAAGGCTTCTCCCCTTTTCTAAAGCTCCTTTGCAGGTTTGTTTATCATTTATGCTGATGTCTGAGGAGCTATTGGGTTCCTGTTTTTTAGAGCAAGGGATAGAAGACAGAAAGCATTACCAAGCAATTTGCCAGCCTGTATATAAGAACCTAAAACATGTATCTATTTCTTCTTTAGAGAACAGGAAGCACTTAATCATTTCTGAAAGACCTACTTATCAAGCTGAATTACTTTAAGCATCTTCCTATAAATCACAAAGAAAAACTATTTTATGTTTCCAGAGATGAAGCTCCTATTGTAATGAGTGGAAACAGTGGCAAACAAACACAGCCTATGGCTACACTCCTCTAAGTTTCTGCAATGACTATTTCATGAACAAAATTCTTGCTGAGCAATATTATTCAGTCCAAAATAAGGTGATTAATAATAGGTCACCTCCTTAACTCCAAGCAGCCCATTACTGGAAGATCTATACAGTCTTGGGGGAGACTTTCTCTCCTCATGATGTTTTGCTCTCCTCTCTGTAGCACACACAGTGAAGCACTTCCAGTTGTCAATCCAGAACAACCAAGCTCATTAAATTATTTCAATGATTGGGATTTTCTATTTTGCATTATCAGGCTGCACATTAAATTACTGTCCTGCAAAGAAGAATGAAACCAGACCAAAAAGCTGTAAACTACAGAAACCAAAGCACCAATATCAGAGTTTCTAACGTGAATTTGTGACTTGTCTTTCCCCGGAAAAGCCCTTTCCTCAAGAATTTAGCATTTTCCTCTGGAAGACGTCGCTTATGGTCTGCATTGCTACAAAACAGGCAGTAATTTTTCTTTCTTTGCTCACTTTAAAATAAGTAACATGTCACCCTTACAAAGCAGCAGCAGAGACATAAGGCTTTACATGGCTAGAACATACACATTTACCAGGAAAAGAACTTTGGACAAGAACTGCCTCATGCACAAAATGTCTTTCTACTGTTAGGGTTATTTCCAAAGAAAGAATCTCCTGTGATGCCTAACACTGCAGCAACACACATGAACACATGGCTGTACAGAGCACACACTGCCCATCAACGTGCCAAAAAAGCAAAGGTGTCCTAAAACCCCTCTCATAGTCCAAGGGCACTTTTGGACCCCAAAAATGAGTGAACAAGAAGTAGGGATAACAGCACTGCAGTTTATCCCCACTTACAACTAATCTGCTTAAGTTTACGAGCTACCCTCAAGTCCTCCAAAATCCTCCGGCATTGGGATGATGCAAGTTCTGATTTAGAAACAATCTGACATAAAATTACATGTCTAACGGCCCATGCATTGAGAGAACATTTGTAAGCTGGTACAGAATGGGATATGTTATCACTCAATTCGGTCTTAAAGATGGATAAAATTCATCCAGTGATTTTCAAATCAAACACTGACCTTTAAAACTTCAAGTTCTTGAATATAAACTACAGGAAAGGTAAACAATCACTGAGTTCTACACATTGGACTGCAGGTTTTTTCAGATTTAAGTGACTTAATTAAGCAAAGAGATTTAGTTGTACTAACTCACTGCCATTGTCCATTTTCTTCCCCATAACAATTGGCAATCTAACTATTTAATTTGCATTTTTTGAAGATACAAATCTGCCAGAGGAAGGTCATTAAAAAAAGTATCTGTCACAGTTTTTGTTAGTTGGTTTGTTTCTTTTTTTTTGGTTTGTTTTGTTTTTCTGTGGTTTTTTTTGTTTTGTTTTTTTTTGTGTTTTTTTTCCACAGGCAAAGGGATTAATTTTTAACATATAAGTGTTAGGGTCTGTCTGTAGTAGCCCATACATGCAGGTACTTATGGGAATTAAATTTAGATAAGTTAATTGGAATAAAACACATCCACTTGCTTTTCAATTTAATATTTCCTACAGAATTTTATCATAAGAATTTCATCTAGTTGCCATTTGTGAGTACTTTCAAAATAAACCTTTTATGACCTGATGCTGATAAGGTGTAACCAACACAAGGCCAGCATGATAACACACATGGGCTCCCTTAGGGATATCACTGCTTTTTGGTTTTGTAAAAACACCCTCATTTTAAAATACATCACCCACAGATTTCACCACAATATTACCAAAGTCACCAGGACTTGCCCAACCAACATTGCCACTGAAATACCAGTGGCAGCTCCAAGACCAAGGCAGGTCACTCCAGCTGGGCTTCCACAGCATGAAAAGGCTTCACTCAAAGTCTCCTAAAACAACTGAACTACATAACTATTAATGAGAACTTTTGTTTTCCAAAACATATATATGCCAGGTTTGGGGTTTTTTTATCTCTCTACTGTTACTTTACACTTGATTGCACTTCTTTACTGAATTCACTTCTCACTTGAAGAGATTTGCAAACACAGTTTGATCAGACGGCTTCAAATCAAGAAGAAAACAGAACTTGTCAGGGGACACAACAAGCCCTAATTTAGGTACAGAGTTAAATTGCTGGGGAAGAGGCTTATTCCACATTCTTGTTCCTGAGTTCGGACAGCACAATGGCTGTGATAAATCTGTGATATGTCTTCAAGAGGATGTTATTTAGGAATCATTTCCCTTGGAGAAGGATATTCAAGAGAGAATTCTTCTTCATTTTGACACACTCCAAAGTCTTCAAGCAATTGATAAAATCTGACTCACACAGAACCACTTAGGATGTATTTTGTCATGTCTGAGAAAAAGTTACTTCTGCTTGGGAAGTCTTTAGTTCTCACACCAATGATTGTGGGATTTAAGGTTGGAATTAGTTGTATCCAAGTCCAATTCGTCCTTGAGATCCAAGGATGGTGCAGCTGGTATCAGGGGCAGCACCTCCAACACACCCAGAGCACTCAGCTCATGGGTCCCTGGTGTCCAAGAGCTCCCAGACCTGTTCTCCAGACAGAGGTTTTCCAAGAGCAATCAAAGCATCTCACAGTGTTACCAAATGTACTGCTCATTCTCAGAGTACATATATTTTCCATGCATCCAAACAAGGGAAAACTGCTGCTGAACAAAACAAACAAACAAACACCAAGGACAACATTGGGCTTATATTAGAACAAATTTCAGCAACAAAAAAAATACCAAAATGTCTAAAGTGTTTTGGTCCTCTATTTAGGCAGTTCATGTTTAGATTGACAAACAACTGCAAGTTCGATGAGAACAGGCATGGTTTTATTTTAGGCAAGTAAAACACCCAAGAACAAACCTTAAGGGGAGGGGCTGGGGAAGAAGAAAAAAAACAAAGTCAAAACACTAGAGATTGTGTTTTTAGCTTTCTCTAGGTTGACTGAGACATTTGAGCATTCAAAGCATTCATGAAGCATAACAGAAGCTACATAAGCAAACATAAATCTGCTATATTTTTTCAAAACCTTAGAGAGCAGCAAAAATTAAAAAAAAAATCAGTTCTGCTTGAAGCTCTTCAGGTACAATATTTGAAAAAGACAAAGTGCAGTACACACAAAACTGAACAGTATTAATCCCTTGTAGTCCTACTGAAGTATTAAAGAAAATAATTCTCCCTGTTAACTAAGATAGGTTTTTTGGGGGTAAAACACCTACTAGCTGTGGCTGTGGGTTTTTATTTGTCCCTCCTCCCTCACCACGGGGCTCATGGTCACTGCTGGCTTCTTCATTTTTGGACGTTCCTGACTTTTCCTGGTTGCAAACACTTTGCAATTACAGCCACTGATCTACTTCACCTTGAAAAGGAACACGCTTGCTGGAGTTTCCAGACAACAGTTATACTTGAAGGTAAAAAACCCCTCCCAAACCTGAGTTTGTTCTCACCAAGTAAAACAGTGATTTTAAACTACAAACACTTTAAAGTCAAAGAAGAACCAAGTGCAATAAAACATCTGACAGTCAGACTCCATACTGAACGCAGGTGTTGCAGAACAAACACAACTCTCTCCCACAGAGTGTCCCCCTGGAAAGCTGTTTCTGATTCAGCAACTTTTTTCTTAAGGTTTGCAAATTACACCTTTCTAGCCTTAAATAGCCTTCCTCCTGCTTAGAAAAATCACAAGAAGCCTCACTGAACTGACAGATGATGAAAAACAAACTCTGCATCACTATTTATACTTGGCTGAGAACACTCACTCCACCCCAATGCAGGTAACTTTGGACACCCGACTTTCCCTTCTCCTGCCAGCCTTGTCTCCTCAATTACCCACTTTCTGGCAGTCAATCACACTGGGAAAGAAAGGGTACTCTGCCTGGCAACTGAAAAATGAATCACTGAAAAAAAGCTCTGGAGTTTGCCCCATCTTCTGAGATGACTGAATTTGCCATTTGGTAGATGTCTTTAGCTCTCCAACTCACTATCAATGGAGAGTTCTGAAGATGAGATGAAGTAGAACACATTATCTCTTGAAAAGGGGCAGTCTAGGGGACATTTACAAGCTGCTTTGGAGCGTTTGTATTTCTGACCCAGAAATTAAGTTGTCAAAATAACATATATGAAGACTGGAACATGTTTGGTGCTTGGAGCCCAAGGCAAGATAAATTCTCACACTGAACATGCAGCACAGAGAACAAGAACAGGTACAACAAAACTAAGGGTTTCCTTATTTATGGTGAGTGCAAAAGCTCAGAAATCTCAGAAAAAAACCCCTGCAAAACATCACCAGATATTTGCTCTGACCTAACCTTGCAACAATTCTGCAGTGAAACATGTCAGGAAACCCGAGTTCCCTGGAATACTCAACTGGCTCCTTAGACCCTGTGAAGGGGCCACCACTGAGCACCTGCCAAGGTATCCCTGCCAGGTGCAGAGACTGCACAGTCAGCCACAGTGCTGGCCACAGTAAGGCTGGATGTGAATGTCTGGGAGACAGTAAAACAGGGACAATATTCAGATGTAGACACCTGGCAACTGCTTTTGTCTGAGTTAATGTCATCCTTACACTGGTGTTCCCAGAGCAGATTGAGTATGGAGATCACGCCCAGGAATACAGAAAGACACGAAGCCCAACCCAGCTGCTGCTTTATGCCTACTGAAGGAGTATCTGTCATTTTACATTAAACATGAATTACTGTGGCAAGGGCAAAATAAAAATACATTTGCTCAAGAAAGTAGGATTTGTCATAACAAAGAGATTTTTCAAGTCATTAAAATCAAAAACCTCCTGACCTTCCAGTCAGCTACAGACAGGGGACATTCTGCTTCTGAACTATGCAAATGGCACTACAAAAATGAAGAATTTTTATTATCCTTTTCCATATGCATAAACCACGCATTCCCATCTTAAAATTACATTATACTGTGGCCTCCTAACTCTGAGTGACTGTTCCTAGCTAAGTTTCATCATTTAATATGTAGCACCTGCATTTGGCATAATAAAATTAAGCATTCCCTTGGAAATCAGATAGCTGCTAGAATGTTTCTGTTTCTTTTTTCAGACAAGGAGAAGACCTACCTCCAAATTAGTATCTTTGATGTTGACTTTTCATCAGTAATAGAGAACCTGGTTTAAAAATTAAAACCTCAAACATCAAAATGCATGCAAAAGCTGTTAGAACTGAGCAGCGAGGTAGCACAACAAAGCCAGTGGATTTGAAAGCTGCTTCAGCTCTTAAGGATGGGATCTCTTAAGGATGTGATTAAAAAGCCCAAACTTGTTTGGGAAGGAGAGGAAAGCAAAGTCATCTCCAGGAACTTTCTGCTGATATAGCCAACACTGGCTATTATCAAAGAAACAAATGTCTGGATTGAGACACAGGCTTAGCTCCTTTAGCTCTAATTAAGGCTTCCTCAGAAGACTATCATGCACTAGTTGCCAATTAAAGGGAAAACTCCCTTTCTTAGATAGTTTTCCAAATATTTCCAGTCCTTGGGTGGGCTGCCTGGTACTGCCCTGCAACTCAGGAAAGGGAGAGGGGTTGTTGTGGAATGCCTGGAGAAACAGCAAGGGCTCTGCCTCCTGCTGACGAGACAAACCAACCCTCACAGAGCTTGCCCTGAAATGGAGTATTTTCAGAAACTCACTTTAAACTTCTGTGCCTATCCTGGAAAAGGATTTACATCGTGCAGGTTGGGTGCTTCTCATAAGTACTTTTTCAGCTCCCCTTAGACCAACACCTCTGATCAATTATCCTGAATACTGTCTAGAACAGTGTACATGTAGGGGAAATAAATTCTTTATTTCACCTTCTTTTCCTTTGCCAAAATACACAAATGTGTGTTTTGTGATCGTAACGTGACTGGTATACTTAAAACAGTTACATTATCAGGAGAGACAGAAGCTGCAACAAAGCAGAAGAAATGGGCAAAAAAGATTTGAACCATCTCTTGACCAGGCTTAGCAAAAAGATAAGTCCTTAGACATGCACAGAAATGGGCTTTTTTTGTTAAAAGTGCTGGCTTGGACAAGCTTCCTTCCTATTGCATCCTACTGGTAACTGACTGCTGAGGGAAAGCAGCTAAAAAAAAAAACACCATCAAACCTGCAATGGTTAAGAAAGTGAACCACACAATAAAGCAGGCACAAATCCAGTGGGGAAAATGCAGAGTGACACTTGAGATAGGAGAGATGCACAGAAAACGCTCCGAAAGAACGGGGGCAAAAACCCCCAAAGGCTTTGCTAACCCAGTGAGCATTTCAAACACAGTGAGAGTGCCCTGTTTAAGGTACCCAGAGCATTTAACAAGCTCATTCCAAGCTCCCTGTAGTCAAGAAATGAATGGCAGCACAAGCACAGCAGCTTGAGCAGGACAAAAAGAAAAGCAGTAAAAAGCACCATGTTTGTCCTTCTCCAAAACCTCAACAGACCCTTCAGACTTTTAGGATAGCTCTGGTCTACAGACACACAGCACAAACTAGACATGTCTTCCACTCCCCACACAAACCCACTAGCTCCAAACAGGGCTATGAACCTCCTTGGAAACACCCAAATTTAAAATTGCTTTTCTGCAATTCCCAGGGAAGCTCTTCTCCCTTCCATGATTTGGGACACGGGGACAGAGGCAGGAAAGGAGAGGAGGATTTATAATAAAATCTCTTTGCTTTTGTCTGCCCAGGGCAGCTCCAAATGCCCCTTCTCCTCCTGTGAGGACCTCCCTCCTCTATCACACATCCCTGCTCGTGGTGTTTCTGGATTGCTTTTCACCCTCCGTAGTTTTATACCAACAAAGTGATTTTATGGTCCCATCATAGTTATGAATCACTTCACACACTTCTGGGGTGAAACACAAACTGTTTAACATCGCAGAGCAAGGTACATAATTGTTCACAAAATGGAATCAAGGAGGCTGTATCTAATTAAAAGTACATGGGGAATGTACTGTAAGCAGAAGGTATTGTAATTATCTTGTTTCCATGCAAATGTACCCAGTAATGAGAACAGCAGAAGCAAAGTATCCAACCTTTCCCTTCAGGGACACACAGGTGAAGCTACAAACACTTATGATGATTCCACACGTGTAAACATGAAAAAAAGCAAACTTGTAAAATAAAATTCACACTACAGAAGTCTCAGATGGATTTGAAAATGGGAAAACTCAACCCAAACTGTAAACTTCAGCAATTTAATGCATTAAGAGCACACGTGCAGGGCTTTTCTGGGTATTGCAAGCTAAAAAGCAGTTACAAAAGATCAAAACAAGAAATAATCACAAAACATACGAATTTAAAAACCTCTCAAACCATACTTTGCTAAAACATATAAAATTATTTACTTCATGTCTTTGAAAATGTGTGTGTGTGCAATTAAACGGGTAAAAACTTAAAAGTATATTCTGAATTTTATTTTATAGTGCAGAACTGTAATGCATATTTTATTTTTTCACAGTACCTAGATGTAATTGAATGTAATTTAATAAATTTTAGGGGAAGAAATGCTCCTACAGAACACCTTTCAGCCCCACAAATGTAAAGTGATGTTCAACAAAGCCCCAGCCTTCCTGTCTCAGTGCTTGACCTGACTCCTCCTTGTTGGACATGGCAGACCTGGCAGGACTTTTGTGAGGTCTCCTGAGACCAGAATTGCTCCTGCAGCATAAGGTTTGCTCATGAAGTTCTGCTTTGACTTTTAGCTCCTTGCTCAAACAACATGGAAACTCAACAAAACAAATATAGTTGTAGATAAATCAGGCTCAAGAGAATCTCCTGAGTGATTCCAGCAGCTTAATATGAGCACAGAAAAATCCCCACCACGTTTAAACTCGCACTCCCAGAGAAGTCCTGCCTTGGGTGAAGCTCTGTGTTCCTTTACTCTCCATTTACCTGAAATATCACAAATAATATTTATTAAGATGTAGCCTAACCTTATCCATATTTAGTCTGTGTTTGATTTGAGTGAGACTCACACACATCAACTCCTGCAATATGACTGAAGCACACAGAAGAATCCAGGAGGAAATGAAGGAAGATTAATTGAAAAATTAACATCACACTGACCCACAAAGACAGGGAGGGAGGAACGTAAAACCACACGAATAAATATATGGATTTTTTTAAAAACAATCTGTTTATATGACCTATAGTCCATTTAATTAGAAAACAAATCCCTCTCTTAGGTACACTTGCATTAATATGAACAAGATTTTATTATGATAAGGAAATAAACCAGAATGAGAGAAAAGAATAATATCTTCAACATGATAAAATATGTGCTCTTCGGATTTCTCAAAGCGCCTCCAAGTAAATCCAAGAGGTGGTTTGGTTTGCATCCATCTTGACTCCAGCTTCTTCATACTCTGGACAAAGCTGTGGGGAACCCTACATGAAGCTGATGGGACAGGCTGGGATGTTTTCTTTAAGATGACAAGAGGCAAGAAGACACTTGTGCACTCAAACTACAACTGATGAGATGTAAGGGGATAAAGTAGATAAAATGAATAACCAAAGGATAAAGAGGATAACATGAAAATAAAGATTTCACCGAAACATTAGCATTTTCCAATTGGAATTATTAAGGAAAGCAGATGAATAATGTTGAAATTGGTTGTCAAGCCTGCTGGCAGCTGGACAGAGCAGCTGGATAGGCTGTAATAGAGCATTCTAACTTCACTTCTGAAGTTTAGCTGAATAACAAATCCAGACCATTTGCTTATTTCACAGTAAATATTTGTCTTTGAATATGGCTGATGGACTCATTTTTACTCAATTAAAACACCATCCTCCAGCTCAAACGAGCTCTTGGTAACATCTTACCTTATAAAAAGGAAGAAAAGTTCATCAAGGAAAAACTAAATGCCTTGTCTAATTTTTGTGCAGACATGATGAGCCAAGAAATCAAAAATGGCATTCTCTGCTTTGTTCATGTCAGTGCTTTAAATGCAATGAGTTTAATAAAAAAACACAAACACACATCATGTGTTGTGAAAGACAAGGAAAGAATTCTGCACAGCTACTGTATTCTGATAGCTGTCTTGGATAATTAAGATAATTTTCCAGTAAAATAAAATTCTTCTTTGTCCAATTTCTCCAGCTGACTGTTTAACAGTTTATTCTCCTGGTGTTTTATTGATGCTGTACAGATGTTTGCTCATCTCTACTATTTTCCAGATTATTTACTGGAGTAAGCAATCCCCAGCTTTCTCAGCTCCCACTGTTGACATGTCAGTGGAACAAGAAGGAGTGATGAGTTGTTTGTTCTCAGAAATTATGAGCCATTTGTCCTCTCGTTTTATCCAAGAAAAGTTTTTACTTCTTTCACTTCTTAAGTTTTATTTCTTATACATAAAAGGCAAACCTTTTCATCAAGCAAAAATAAAGAAAAGGACAAAAGCATTCTTAGAAACACTTTGGGGTAGATTCTGGGAACTTGGGCTATTTCAAAGGATAAGCAAAGTAAAGAGAATAGATATTAGTGATACACTCCCCTTAGATTTTAAAATGAACATTCACACACATGACACGTATCTGCCAATCCTGCTCAGGGTGGGAATCCTGACTGTTTTCAGCATGCTACAAAGGCCAAAATTTATCACTGCTCTGGTGTTTCTATATGATGAGTTTCCTATCCTTGGACTCTTGTTTCTTTTCTTTTTTTTTTCGTTTAAATGTCAGATAAAAGTTGAGAAGCTAAGTCTGCACGCAGACACAACCAAAACACAGAGGGCTGTTTCAGGCTACAGAAGTCTGAAAGTGAGTCTAACTTAATTTGTGAACATCTACTTGATAAAACAAGACAAAGTTAAAGTAGAGAAAGAAGGGAGATTTATGTGTCTTTTGTGATCACATCAAACACTGTAAAGAAGACAACATCACACTGAGGTTAATTGGAAAAAAGGAAATTATTCTAAAAATTTCAAATCAATGCAAAAAAAATACCTTCTATCTATTTAAATTAAGTGCTCCAGCCCAGATGAAAGCAACTGATGAAAAGCACATTGTTTGATAAGGTCACTTATTTGCAAGACAGGTGATCAGTATTCATTAAAAGGAAGAGGCAAAACAAGAGTTGTGCAATTCAGCAGCACAGCAGCACAGTGACAGTTTTAATCAGCTTTTATTGAAATGTTTCCTCTGCCTTTCCCCTCTGCAATGAACAGAACAATCTCGTAACAAACCCCAGTGAATGCCTAACAAGCAAACTAAACCTTTGACAACTTCTCTGCAGAGCCTGACCTGCTGCAGGTCAAGGAATTTCCAGTAGCTTTTTCTCTGGGTGATCTACTTCTAAATGAACAGCTATCTTGGAAAAGTCTGGTATTTGCCCAGAATTAACATGCTTTGGATTCTGAAGTGCCCCAGCCCAATGTTTCTGCATAAATCAGCAGTGCAACAAGTTGTCTTAACTCCCTTCATCGCTCCTTGGAGGCAGCAATGCCGTGTGCATTCATCATCTCACTGCACCTTTAGCCCTTTTCTCACCAATTAACCTTGAACAGGCCAAAGACTTTCAAACACATTACTCAGTTCACCTCATCCCCTTCTTAGACAAACTTTCTAGACCCACTAGGGAAGAGAAAAAGTCCACTTGAGCAGCAAGAAATGTTAGCACTGGACAAGCCCAGGAAAAAGGGCTGCCCAGTATTGAGCTGAAAAAAAAAATAAATTAAAAAAAAACAAACAAGGGACTGTCAAGTTAAAACTAAAGAGCAGATCTCACTTGGAAAAGTTTCTCACAAGTTGGGGATTAGTCTGTCCTTACAAGAATATGAAGGTTTACAACACACACGCATAGAATGGCCTGGGTTGGAGAGGACCTCACAGGCGATCCAGTTCCAACTCCCTGCCATGGGCAGGGTCACCTCCCACCTGCCCAGAGCTCTATCCAGCCTGGCCCTGGACATTTCCAGGGATGGGGCAGCCACAACATCTCTGGGCAACTTTAAAGCACAGGTTTCAGGCCAATAGGCCTCTTGGAATGTTACTCACATACAAAACCACAAAATTAAACACAAGGCTTTGTTCTGGTAGTTCTTCCTTATCTCCCTCTCTTTGCAGCACATTTAGGATGTATCCATGATCATGGCTTTCTTCCTGGATAATGCAAAGCCCATCCAGACCGAATACAGGCAGATACAGGCCTGTAGACAGATAATTAAGAAGCAGGAAAATAAAGCTGAATAAACAGCTCACAGCTGTCAAGATTTCCTCAGTACCTGAAACTCATTTAAGAAACATTTCCTATAGGTACCTGCTGTTGTATTTCCAGGTTGAAAAATTTAACATGTAAGGAGAATTGGTCAGGAAACCACCAGAAATAAAATATTGACCAAAAGAAGTTCTGAAACCAAGAGACAATATTAGAAGGATCTTTCACTATCAAGAAAACAATGGTAAATATCAGGAAAAGAGAATTAAATCAATCTGTTGTGTTCCTACAAGCAGAAATTTGGTTCTATAGGTGCTAAGTAAATAGATTAAAACAAAACCAAACAAAATAACCCCACACTTTACTGAGGAATCCTACAGGTACTTGTTAGAGGCCAACCTTTGACCTTCTGCTGCAAAACTCCCAGTGTATCATTTTGGCAGCAGTACTTTGCCACCCCGTAACTCAAACAGCTGAACACAGTTAATGCTCCTGTAGCAACAGCCCCATCTCCTGCAGAATCCATCAACCACACACAAAACAAAGAACCTTAAACCTTAAGCTTACAGCACCTCTTCAGCCCGGTGGACACAGCAATTCTAACAAGCTAATGCCACATATAATACTTGTTTCTCTATTACTTTCACAGAATAGCCCTACAGGTGTTGCATTTCCACAGTGCCCAGAAACTACCAGAAAAGCTCTGCTGGAGGGTCTCTCCTGGTTGCAGGGCAGCAGCTCATTCCCAAATTCCCATGGGCTCCCAAGACTGAAGCAAACCAGGAACACAGGCTGGAAATTCTTACCTGTACCAAGCACAGCTCAGCTCAGCAGCGTGTCTGGCTCATCAATAATTTGGTTTGCAGAGGTTCCTCCTCACAGAATATCTCAAGTATGGACTTCAATCATGCATGAGAATCAAGTCACTTGCACTAGTAAACACCCATGGAAGAGACCTCTAAGATCGAGTCCAACCATTAACCAAACATTCCAGACCCACCATAAACCACATCCCTAAACCCCACATCATGTTATAGAACACCTCCACTTAAAAAATCCTGCCCCTTAAATTCCATGCTAAAGCTAAGACCAGTAGAATGCATGACAACCTGCAGAAATTAATTCAGAACACTCCAGCCAGCAAACACAAAATATTTTTTTTCTTTAGAGCTGTTGTGCTATTCCTGAAATAAATCATTCAGGACTCTTGACAAACAGTAGTAAAGTTTTGCCTGACCTTTGGCAGAGGGGGTCAGGGGTAGGGAAAAGAGAAAACCACGGGGCTTGTCACAGATGAGCTGCATACTCACAATTTTAAAGGCAAATTCACCTTTTGTTTTGTCTTAAATAACTGCCCACGAAGTCTAAAAAACGTTGCCATCTGAAACATTGTTACTGATTTTATCTATAAGGTCATTCTGAAATAAAACACAATTCTAAATCATTGGTCAGAAAGCAAATTGCTCTAACTCAGGCAAAAGACTAAACTTTGCTCTTAGTCCATGTGTATCAAATTCTATCCATGTATTAAATAATTTCTTTGTCACATAGGAACATGTAGGTCTCATTTACTATTCTTTTAGTAGGAGATGATACTTTCCCCTTGGTATAAAATCCATGCGTATGAGTTTCTATACAGAGGATTTCCAGCAGTATTTAGTTGTAACTGTGCAAAAATCTGCCCTATGATAAATGACTGAAAAGTGCTGTGCACCCAGCAAACAGCCTGAGACTGGGCCTCTGAAACTGGAAAATAAAGAAAAAGCCTTGCAGATTGTGCTTTACCATAGCCATCCATAGCATAAGTGTGTTGTGACACCCAATGGCACATTTAAGACACTCCTTAAAAATTCCTCTCATAAAGATAACAATTACTTCCAGTTGCAGTTTCAATTATTCAGCCGAAATAAAACAACCAACCAAACAAAAACAACCCAGACAAGACATCATGAAACTGCTTTAAATATTTAGGATCACAGTTTCAGACAACACAATAAAGGGAGATGTGCAGAACTGTGATCAGCAAACTATTCACAAACATCATGATTGCAGCACATGGAAGGGAACTCTTGTTTCCAACTGCCAAAGTTTTTTGCTTCACCTCCTGGATCAAGTCCCCAAAGCATATTTCCTTCAGCTTTTTAGGATGGATATTTTTGTTGTTTGTTTAGCTTTCAGAAAACTCCACCATGCTTCCCCACTTGCTACATACACTACATTATTGTTCATTTTTTTATGCTGCAATGTTAATTCTTCCTCTACAAATAAAGGTTGGGGTGTTGTTTTATATATATTTATCCTCTCAATTATATTTTCTTTAAATAAAATAACATCGAAAGTTACAGATCAGTCTCTGTGCAAACATTTGTTTTCCCAGAGCTAATAAAACATGTTTCATGGCCTTCTGTTAACATTTGCATTTGCTTTTCCTGGTTGGATGTAGCAGAAAGGGGAAGGGCAGAGGGAAAAGAGATGGCTTTGGAGCTGGTGATCCTGTCTCCTAAAAGAACTGAAGTGTGCCTTCAGACAGCAGTAGATTAATATCAAGATACACCACAGCATAAAAACTGCTGCCAAAGTTCAGTCATTTAAACAGGATCACAGTAATCAGATCCCATTAAGCAGATGTTTACACACCCTGGAATATCAACTAAACTCTGACTCCAGCAACTGAGATCAGTTTGTGAGTGTACAAAATGTCAACAGGGACTGCAGCAAACAACAGCACGTTCTAAGTGGTACAGCAAAACTCCTTTTAACTTATTACCTATAAACACATCGGGATTTCTGAAACCAGCACTGGAAAATGGAACATTCTTAGCCCGTTCTTGTCTCGTGGCACATATGCTTCAGTTGCTGCTAGAGGGAATGACAGGCTGATTGTTTCCAAACATTCTTTCTTTAATTTTACCAGGTGCCACATCTCACAAACATAGGTTGAACAAGATAAAATTGTTTCTCTGTTCAGTGCCACCCAGAGAGGGTTAATTCATGATCCTACAAGCACATGGTAGCCCAACTGCCATCTGTCCCAGCAGCTCACTGGAAGGACCAAGTGTGGAAGACCTGCACTTGAACCTCCACAGTTGCAACTTCATACAGGAATAAATCACATAAAATTTAAGTGTCTACATGGAGATGGGCTCACATGAGCATTTTTATCTGCACTGCATCTTGGGATCTATTTCAATTACAGTAAAAATAAAAACAATAGATTACTTCTGTGATATTAATTGGCTAGATACATGAAAATTTTTCCAGTAAGTCCAAAATCAATAGGTCTACTTATTTGATTAATTGTTCATCAATATACATTCCAACGGCCTAAGATGAATTTTTAGCTGGTTAGAATAAAAATGAAATCAACTCAATATATAGTCAACCTGTAAGCACATGAGTTGCAGACATTTAAAATGCTATTGAGGGAAAATTTGCAGAAAAAAGGGGGAAGAGCTCTTTCTACAAACAATCTCACTGATTTCTACAGGTACAGCTGACACAACAGCACCTAACAATAGAAAACAGTTACCACACATTCAACCATCCCCCATGACCTTTAATGCTTTTGGCACTGCAGCTGCCACTTTAATAGAGTTCAGCTCCTTACAAGAGCTAATTAATATTCTAGGAAGGTAAACTTGGCTTCACATCCCAGCTGTACCATACAGGTGTTTGCATCCTGTGCTCATAATAAATAAGTTTAAAGGCTTTGGTTGCCATTTGGACAGCCTTGTATTGGCTTTCAGAGCTGGGCTCCCGTCCTTCTAAAGAGTTACCAGCAAGCCATTTCCCCATCCCTAGTCTCTTTCTAGTATATCTGGTCATTTTGGATCCTCAAAACTGCATTATATAAATAAACAAATACTATATCATCTAAAATTTAATTGCTATTATTATCTACAACCTGAAGACTCAAAACTAGTAATGCTGTCTGTAAATACTAACAAAGCTGTATGTGAAAGACAGGCAGTCATGACTTCACTCAGCTCCAGCAATGCCTCAGGAGGAGCAGAAGACAGACCAGAGAAAAGCAAATGGTTCAAAAGTTTAGGGAGCAAGATATTGAAGAGGGAGTTGAGTGCAGCTGTACTTCAGAAAAAGGTAAGGATGGAACAACAGAAATGGTAAAATATTAGTCTTTAGGGAACAGTGAGGTTTCAGGAGAGGCTTTGTGTTTTCCCCAAATGCTGCTGACCTGGTTGGTCTTCTGCCTTTTACAATGAACTGCATCAATTCAGCATTATCTACTTGAACCTTGGCAGGGATATTTATTTTTACTGAGTTTCACAGGATTCAAAGGACCACTCCTGCAGGTTAAAACAAGCATTCAACATTTGCGTCGGGTACAACAGATAGTACTTTATTACCCTTTATTCCAAGCTCTGTGGTAGAAAACATGATTATAGAGATTAGCAAAGATTTTGCCAATTGTTACAAGGCTCAATTTTTGGAGGTGAGCCACATAAATGAAACAGGCAGGTTGAATACTGAGAAAAAACCTCAGTACTGTTTCTTAGGCAAGAATTCTTGCTTTTGCAGAGCAAAAGTAGCAACACTTTCACTCAGTGCCTCAGAAAGTGTCACAGTTGTTCAACATGTGCCACACTGCCCTACAATTCCTTTTGTCTTGTTCAAAATGATCCTTTGGTTGGAAAGTAACTTTCTAGACCAGCTTTTCCAGGTGTATAACCCTCTCCCTTACTGTACAGGAGAGTCAGACTGTAGGATTCCCTTACAGGGGCAGAGGTCACTCACTAACAAGTTGAGCTCTGCAGTGCTTAAAGCATTTGCAGGATTTAGTCCTTCAAAATTTAAGTGTCCTCAAAACCATCCCTCATTTAACAAAATACATACAAAGGCCAACTGAAGTATCCAATCATTCTCAAAACAAAGAATTTCTTGTTTTCCCCCAGCCCCAAAAAGATGAGTTATCTCTCTCATGCCAACACAGGAGAACCTTGAAACTACAAGAAAGATTAGCATCACTCTCCTGAGATAGACGGCCTCATCACAACCAATTTGTCACAAAGATAGTCTCATTAAAAGCATTATTCTTCTTCAGTAAAGAAGAGAACACTTGACATGTTTGAGTTAGACACACAAGTCTCCCCCTCTTCTTCAATTTCTACCTTTCTGTGTAATGGCAGGCCCATAGGGAAGGCTCAGGGCCTTCATTCACAGTGAAATCAGTGAATACAAGAGGAATTTCTTTAAACCCATTTTGTGTAATGGTTGGATGAATAAAGCCATGTGCTCCCAGGGATTATGCTTCAGGGTAAACACTGAGGTTAGCTTTAGCTGGTCCCTGCAATCAGAGCATTTCTGGGCTTCTCCATCAAGTAACATGAAAGCACCAGAGCCTCAAGGAAAAGGTATAACAGAGCCCTGAGCTGTCCCGTTGACTGAAAGGTAAGAGCAGCTCACTGGTTACTGGCTCCAGTAAATTCAAGGTCAACTGTCCAATTTCTCCTCAAAGATATGAGCACAGTGCTTCTTCCCAACACCATTTTAATGGTAAGTCAGGCAGCAAATCAGAGAAATCTGACCCATTTTGCAGGAGTTTAGGAGAATTCAGGGCCAGCTGGTGCAACCTGCATGTGATGCTCTGGCAAACCAAAGAAAAGCAAGATGGCAAATGGAAAAGTCTTTTTCCTAAATGGGCTCACTGAGAACCCTAAACCTAAGAGATGATGAGGAGTTGATCTCCAAGAATTGATCATTTTTTCAAAAGCAGCCATCACACAAATGGCTACTGCTCAGGCAACAATTACATGAGCAGTGGAGTAGGAGAAGCAGCAACCCGAGTTGAACCTCTAATTACAATAACTTTGTGAATTCTCATGCTCATTTGAACAAAAAAATATTTGTTTAATTTTATGTATCAAAGGACTACAAGATCCTATTAGACTACTGAAAAACCTATGACAACTTGGAATAATAAAAAAAATAAAATCACCAGAAAAGGCTAATGAAAAATTAATTAACCTGGCATAAAAGTATTGGAAGTATTGATTAGATAAGCCACAACAAACAGCAATGACTTCTGCAGGTAGAACCCCAAAACTACATCAACAGTAACCAATAAATAAATCTATTTTTACATTACCCCTAGAGAACTTATCCTTAGATGGTGCTGCTCTGCTTTTCCCTTAAAACAGAGGAATAAGTCAAGCATGCAATTAAAAGGAAATCCCTATTGTAACCAACCCCACCTCTAATTTGAAGTATCACTTGTGTATCTTATTGCACAGGGTTTGGAGTGCTCAGCATTGGACAAATCCCAGCTCTGGGTCTTTCTGGGCCTTCACAAACTATTTATAGTTGGCAGACAGAGTGCTGCAGTAGGTAAAGAATGATTAAATATTGCTGATATTCACTATTAATTAAAACTCAAAACTAAAGGTATGGCAATGCTTTTCCTTCTTCACCGATTCTTGCTTTAGATTACAATGAAAAAAAACAATTTTAAGGTACATTCTTCTCTGTCACTCTGAATCTCAATTTATCACTGCAGCACTTCATGAACAGAAACACTGAAGATTTTAAGCTTGGTGTTTTAATTAAATCAATTTATTTTAATTTAAATTTTTCCCTTGTATACTTATTTAAAACATTATTTAAGCTTTTCTGGAGCCAATGTTAGCCTGCAGGGAAGCTTAATTAAAACAAACACACAAAAAAAGATACCAAACAAAAAAAGCCCAGACACTTAAGTTTGACCTACATCAGGATAGAACAATGAAAACTGTTCCTTCTTGTAAACTCTGATTGATGCCCCATCACATCAGCCAACTTGAATGCAGGTTTGTAAATTCTATCCTAACTTGTTTCAGTCATAAAACTTTTTTTGTTGTCAAGTGATTATTTGATTTTATTAGATGAAAAAAAAAGGCCTATCCCTTAATTAGGAATTTGCAGTGGTTATCTGGGCACATCCATATCAACAACTGGACATGGCACTTTGTGCCATGATTTATTCAACAAGGTGGTGTTCACTCAAAGACTCAATGCTCTTGAGGACTTCTGCAATGTTAATGATTCTGTGATAATTATTTTTTTATCCCACCTTGCACTGTGAAAGATCCCAGAACTTCAAGACATTGTGTCATTTCATTAAGGTAGTTTCAGCTGACACACACCTGGACTGCTACAGCAGCTTCTGAGCAATTGCAGATTTACTGTGGGTCTCTCAATGCCCCAAAAGCAGCAAAACTCAAGTCCTAGAACTCTTTCAACAACACTGACTATCACTGATAAATAACAGAAATTGGGTCGTGGTGCTGCCCGAAGGATGTTTTAGGGGTTTAGTTACATCTACTCCAAAAAACAGCATGCTTTGGTCTGCACAGCACCATTGCCTCAACTAAAAACATTCCTGTTTGCAACAGACATGCCACATTAAGAAAGGTTAAAGCCAAAAGGACCCCATTTGGTTACATTACAGCAGAATTAATTGATGTGTTTAATCAAAGAGATGCTACTTGGCAGTGGCATAAAACTTTTCTCCGGGGATGGTACCAACCTTATTGGCAGAGCAGCAGCTTTTAAATAAATACCAAACAATAACAGGGAGTGGATGCTACTGTCAGAACCTGTGCTATATAAAACTTCTTGGAGATTCAAACTTGAGCCAACCCCTCTTTTTTCTTACACATCCTGTTAAACTGCTCATAATGTAAGACAAAAGTCACTAAGAACTATATTGACATTAATTGTAAAATCACAAGCATGCTAAACACACACAAAGACAAGAAAACTACACACACTTCCTTACTTGGTTATGATAAAATCCAAGGTGACAATATTGTACAAGATCTAATGCAGGTACTACAGGAAAATAAAAAAAAATGTACATGAGAACAAGTTTTGGCCAAATCTCATCCTTTGCTTTCACTTCCCCTTACAGAAAGCTTATGTCTTGAGTTACTTCTGCCAAGTTCTTTTTTAAAAATTGTAGTTTGTGTACTTGCAATGTCTATTTCTAAACTAATCCATCATCCACCAGCAAATAAATGAAGAGGGATGAAAAATAAAGAGATTCTTTATGCAATATGCGTATGCATCATCATTTTTATTACTATCTCCTGTTCAAACTCTCAAAAAAACCTGCACTGACCAGAAGAAAAAAACAAACAAACAAAAACAGAAAAAAAAAATAAACGATTCACAGTGTTTGGCAGTAACTCACTGACCATAACTACTTCCTTAAACCAAGCTTCACACTCCCCTACTTCAGGAAAGTTAAAATAGACTAGAGTACTTAGGGAATTGGGAGGGAAATAAAACCCAAAACCAGATTCTGAGAGTATTTGTAAAGAGAATGGTAGAACACAGGGCAAGGCATTTAATTACAAAAAAGCAGTGAAGTTCATCAAGCAACAATACCCATCATTATCTTGTGACTTTCTCAGGATGGTTATTGCAGTTCCACTGAAAAAGCAACTACTGATATTCTAATTAGAAAAACCTTTGGAGGCTGAAGTTCCTAGAATTGACTGAAGTTCGCAGACAATACATTGCTTAAGAAAGAAATTCTGGTTCCTGATCCATAAATAAAATTTGACATTTGTAAAATGGTCAATAACACTGCAGAGCAGATTAGCCCAAACCAGCCAGCTTTATTAAGAAACCATCTTTTGATGCCAAGCCAGTGTATTAGCCATTTAACCTCAAAGAACTCCCTCACAGTTGTTAGCAACCCATATTTGCCTTTTCTTTTTGGCAAGCTCTCCACTCTTTCAGTTGGCTCTTCAGCTTCAAATCTCCCTCCTCTCTTCCACATGCTCTCACAAGTGTGTAAAATGCTACTTGGAATCTTCACATGTCACTGATGCCAGAGGCCACCCAGGAAATACTCCCACATGTCCTGCATCTTTTCCAGCATTACTTCTGTCAGGACAGATGGACTCTCAGGTATCCTATCCTGGAGTGGGCTCTGTAGTAGGGAGTAGAACTGAAGGTTTGTTTTTTTAGAAATACCCATATGATCATACTAGATCCAACTCCAAAAGCTGTCTGCAGGCAGCAAATATATAGAGGGATAAATTTAGATCCCTGTGTGCTCAGAAGACCCCAGCACAGAACAGTGGAGACCGATTCAGGCACTAAGTACTGATCTAAGTGCTCTTTTCTGTGAAACTATTTTCTGGATTAGAAATTGGAAAAAAAATTTCTGATCTTTTGTCCATTGCACATGTTTCTTTAATTGGACAGCATTCTTTTTTTAATAAAAGAGATACAATATTGTTTCCAACAACGTAAAATAAAAGCAGCAGACACAAAACCAGCATTAATACACCAGCAGCAGTGTTACAGCACTGCCCGAGGCAGCACACAGCCCCTTGACCTGACATACATCACACAGTCATGTTCCATCTGAGGTGAGACAAATGTTTGCTCATTAAATAAAACCTCATACTGTTATCAGGTAACTTCAGACTTCACAGTAGCAATTTTATGCCTTATGAAATCGTAATTTTCATCTTAAAATAATGTAAAATCTTTTTCCTGAGGAGACCTTGCCTTGGCAGGGGTGGTTGGACTAAGTCTTCAGAGGCCCCTTCAACTACCCTGTGACTTCCCTCCCAGTTCACACAGCAGTTCTAAGAACTACAGGTTGATGATCAATATGTTTCCAATTGTTGATAAAATTTCTCATGCCACCTATTACATAATTGACCTAAGTATGACGACTGCAGTTTGCAGGACAAACCACAGATAACCTGGTGAGAAGTCACTGATACCTTACTTTTCAGAGGCAGAAGAATTGGCATTGTTCAGCTGTTACCCTGGTTTGGAGCTTGCCCAACTGAGAACTCCAACCCCTCCAAAGGTTCTCTGATCTCCAGAGAACCTTTACAACTTACAGAAGAGCTCCTCAGATCCAGCAGTGCCCCAGGCAGAATTCCTTCACCTGGGCACAGCTCTGCAAGATCCCCAAATTAGCATGTCAGTTCTGCCAGAGCTTGGCTTCTTCCTGTTCCACATGGACTGAAAAGGATGGGAGGGAGGGTAGGGCTGCCACTGCTGCTGGTTCCATATGGCCCAGCTGGACCAAGCTGGCTCTGCAGTTGGCTGTTTTATGGGAATCACTTGCCAGAGATTCCCTTTTCAGCAGCACAATGTGTATCAGAGCTAGCACACAGCTGCCAGTGTGGTTTCCAAGAGAAGCTCTACCAAACCCTTCAGCTGCTAATAGGGACTCATTCTTTCTACCTAATTGTCTGCTGGTTTCCAATCGTGCTCTTCTCTAAAACTAATTGTAAAACTTCCATGGTTTGTCTGAGCCATAAAATGCCTTCCAGAACTTCAGTGATTTGTAACAGAGCCAAAGTGCTTGAAGGAGGATGCAGTAACCACAATAGTCTCAAATAGTACCATGGGAGACAGTCCTTGGGATTCAGCATGAAATCCTCCTAAATCATTCAGGCAAGTCTGACAACAGTATATCCTATGCTACTGTGTATTTTAATTCCTTTAACACTTTGGGGAAAAAAAGAAGTACCTCAAGACTTGCAAAGGCACAAAGATAAACCTGTTAAGTCAGCAGCAACTACATAGATGAACTTATAATCAGGGCATTAGCCCTTTGAGGCACTTCAAGTTATAATAAAATTAAGTTTCCAGAGTCCATCAAACATCAATGCTAAGTCCACCTAATTCTTTGTATTGTTAAACTTAATAATTTGCTAACACAATTCAAATTAGCTATTTCAGTAATTTACTCCTAATGACACCAGAGCAGATTAGAAACTTAAAACATGGGCCATGGGCCTACCTACAGTGTAACATTTCACTACCTGAAAATTGATAAGAGATGTCACTGACAGAACCAACTTAATCACGATAGTTGCATCAAGAACTAACTCAAACAGTTAAAACTATGAGACTTAAGAACTTGATTCAGCCTGGCACAAGTCTACCAGCAGATGTACACTCCAGTAAAATGATGTAGGGGATGGAAGAAGCCTACAAGAAGCCACTTGTTAATGTTTTCCTCCAACTTCTTTGACATGTACATTTCTTATAAAGACAAGAACAGAACATTTTTTCCTACCTGAGACACCCTCTGGCACTGTTCCTGCTGCACTCCTCACTCTGGATACACTGACTTGGGTGTTGATCACAAACAAGTTGCTACACATACAAGTTCTCTGTCAAGGCAGCTAACCCTGCTTTGGGAGGTGGGAAATACAAGGTGTGAAATACAAGGTGATGGACTTCATTATGTGCTTAAGTCACCAGCTGTGCTGTGAAGTCCTAATGGAGTTAAGGATCTCTGCTCCATGATAAGACAAATGAGGCAGGGTCAGTCTGCAGGTCAGAGAGAACTGCCAATTGTGCTTTTCAATAAAATCTTGTTCTTTGTTTCTCTTAGTGTTGAAAGTGAGATGAAAGTCACGGGTCAATGATCTCACTGTAATAGTTGCAAGACTTATGAGAGACAGTCCCACCACAGGAGCAGAGGAATAAGACACTAACTAATGAAGACAGACAATTCAGTTGCATCGCTTACCAGAGGTTTATTCTTTCAACCATAGGCAAATGCATCCTCAACAACTTTATTCAGCCTCTGGGCTGAGGCAGACAAAAATATTACTATTTTGAGTAACAGACACTGATGAAGAAATTTTCTCTATTCTCAGAGAATTTGTTAATCTACATTGATTTTCTTCATCTTTTTTCACTTTCCATTATTAATCATCCCTCTTCTGATTACCTCCTTCATAAGGAACCATTTTTCATGCACAGGAAGTTCCTAAAAAGCATTCCAGTATTTTGGAAAGCCTTTGGATAATTCCAGCATGACAAGGCTATGTTCCTGAAATGATTATTTAATTATGTGCCACGAGTGAAGTAATCACAGTTCTCAAATTACCTTTACTGCAAGCCTTGGTCAAACTGTCTACATGAAAGGAGTGGCTTGGACATACAGGAAACACTTATTAAGCATTTCCTCTTGACATTCATTCTGACTTGTAGCCTTTCCTACGGGCACCTCAACCCCCTATGTGCAATAAGCCAATAATAGTGGGGGCTTTTAAGTCATAAAAGGTGGTGTTCCAAAAGTGACCATGTTTCATTTACTGAATGTAGCACTAAACTCATCAGGCACATCAGATTCTTTTGTAGTTCTTCAGAGGCAAAACACTGAGTGGATTTTCTTTATTAACACTAGAAACTGAGAAATTCCACTCTTCAGGAAGAAAAGAGGAGCAAATCCTCAAGTCACAGGATCATAGGGTGGTTTGGGTTGGAATGGACTTCAAAGATCACCCACCCCATGGGCAGGGACACCTCCCATCAGCCCAGGTTGCTCCAAGCCCTGTCCAGCCTGGCCTTGGACACTTCCAGCACTGGGGCAGCCACAGCTTCTCTGAGCACCCTGTGCCAGGGCCTGCCCACCCTCACAGGGAAGGATTTCTTCCTAATATCTAATCTAAACTACTACCTCTGTTTGAAGCCATTCCCCGTTGTCCTGTCACTACCTGCCTGAGATGTGTCCCTCCCCAGCAACCAGAGGGCAGCTCTGACTCCAAGGCAGAGGTTGGAGCCATCACAACTTCCAGCAGGGCCCTGGGGACAGGATCACTGCCCACTGGGCACTCTGACTTCCCAAGGACATCTGGGCAGAACTGACAGACTGAACAGACACATACAAAACAAGTAGACAGGAATTCTGATAATAAAAGCTATCAGCAAGCTTACAGTAAGAATTTCCATGGAAAAACAATTAGCCCAAAGGGAACAAACTGCACAAGGAGAGCTTGGGCTACTTTGCTATCAGAAACACCTTCTGTATTTTCAATGCAAGCCTGAGAATCTTCCTCGGTCAGTTATTTAGCACCATATGAATCATAGTTAAAATTATTTATAAAGAACATGAAACCAGCAGGAACCATTTCAGATCATCACTCTGGCTGAACACACAACACAGGCTCGTTTCTACCCACTCATCTGCACAGGAACATTTCCATCCACAGAGCAGAAATTAGGAAACTAAACAGATGTGTGGTGGTTTACATCTGAACACATGTTCCCCTGCAGACAAAGAACAACCTCTGGTAACTGCTTGGGAGCTAAAGTAACATATACTACTACAGCCAATAAATAAATCCAGCTTCTCTACCAGGGTAAAGTTGGCATCACAGTGACTCTGAACTGATACTGGAACCAGAAATCATTATTCCAGTTACAGTACCCAGGTCTGACTTTTTTCCTACTGGAATACAAATTACTCACTGAAGAGCATTTCTCACTCATTGGTGAAATTCAGAATATTCTGAATTTAATTGGTTTGTTGTTAAATTAATAAATGTGCTGCATACTGAGTGAAACCACCTTCAATAAACAGTACAGAAACCCTACAAAATATGTGCCTTGATAAGCAAGTAATTACTGGAAAATTAAACAAGAGAAATAGGGAATCATTTAGAAACACTCTATAAAGATTTTAATGACTTAGTGGGGAGCAGAATTTTAACTGTTTTGGCCACAGAATTTATTTTGCCAGCACATTGTTGTCATTAAAGAAATTTAGGTTTCTAAAACTAGGTTTTAACATATTTGGATTTAACCTGGAAAACCTGAAGGACTGAATCCTTTACATTCATATACAAGTTGAACTTACACTCTGCTTAATACATTGAATAAATCAATAAAATATTAGAATTTATAGTTAAAAATAGTTCGGAATATTAACTACTGCAGGACTACAGAACACAAAACATAAAAATCCCATTTAGAACCAAATTCCATCTTTCACAGCTTTCAAATGATTTTTCAGTCTTCCCTCTTGCAATAAACACCAAATTATTATCTATTAAAGATATGATGCATATCTAGAGGTTCCTCCTCTAAATAACTGTGCATGTGATCGGTACAGTACAGCATCTAAGTGTGAACTAAGTATTTGATCTATTAAAACGGTCATAAAAACAGAGATTATGAATATCCCCATTACCAACACAGGCTTGAGGCAAAGAGAAAAATCAAATATTTGTTTATGTTCAAAAAAATAAAAAAAAAGCTTGTGGCAGAGCCAGAAATTTAGGCCAACTCTTTTAAATTCCAATCCAGAACTAAATGTTCTTGTCAAAAGTTAACAAAAGAAATGTTTCTTTTTTTTTTTTTTTAAACTAAGGCCGTAGTAAATTCTCATTCTTCTTAAAGTACTTAAATTATGTGACTGCTGAACCAATCCATTATGAGGAAGATTCTCTTTTAAAGAGATATAATGATGTGGTAGGCACAATCAGGGGGAAAAATGCCTCTTCTTAAGAAGGGAAACAAAGATAGGAGACACTTGGATGAAAACTCATCCACTGAAAATGCAGCACTAATCAGGCCTCAGAATATAAAACTACTAAAAATGCCCTTTTGCAGAGGTTTGGTGAGAACTATAAATAAATATGGCCCAAGTAATCAAGAGTAAAAGCTTTGGAAGAGACACTCTAATTTTATTTATGTGGCTTTGATGAGAAATTTATCAGCAGAGAAGGTAATAATTCCATTCCACTCTAAAGGCATTTGTTTCTAAACTGCCAGATAAAGGTGGAGCTCAGATACAAATATGGTTTTGATCCTTTCTTTTTTATTGGTATTTCTCTCTGAAAAATATCCTTCTGTGCTGGGGAGAGACTGCTGATTTCAGCACTTGGACTAGATGACCTCAAAATGTTCTTTCCAACCCAAACTGTTCTAAACTAGAATAATGTAGATAGAAGTTAAACAGAAAGTCTGGAGGCACTTCTTTCATAGAAAGCCATTATCCTTGAGATTCGTAGGCATCAAATAAAATGCCATATTAAAGAAATATTAAGACTGTAAAGGACTTTTTGGGAAATTTTTTTTTGTATCTGAACTACACCAAATCAAACTTTGGGAGCTGATCAGGGAAAACATGGATTAATCTTGAATATTCTGAAATGTCTGAGGGATACTAACAGATTGTGGTTTCAGATAAGTACCATATAGCTGGGGATAAGCTTTTCCTCAGTGTTAGGATGCAAGAAATTGCTAATTATTAGTCAATTAAATATGACCTGTACATAGTCACTGTTGTCTGGTGATGTGCAAGAGGCAAATAAATATCTTCCTCATAGTATGGTGACAGCTTCCTGAAACAGGTGATATTTCAGAGACTTGTAGCTCCTGCAGCCAATGACCATGGAGGTAAAAGGCGTTAAATTGTACACTCCAGAAGTTGTCATAAAAATATAAATATCTCAGAATGAGATCCTGAATATGTTTCCAGAAAGCTTGGGATGCTGTACATCCATCTTTGAGTCTAGAAAGACATAATTCTCACAATGAGAATTTCTAGAAAAATACTCAACTATCAACACTTTGTTCACAAGAATCTCTCTCAATGCCTGTGGCAAAGGCTAAGAAGGCAAGTATTTCTCTAGCATGTATTTTCTTCCTTAACATGAGCAACTTGGCCCCAACTTCCAATCAATTCTCTGCTCACATTACTGCTAATGAGGCTTCAAACTTGTCTATTCCTCTTTGAGGGTTATCAGAGGATTCCTACCAGTTGTGATTGTACACCCAGACATGTACAGCTGCCATAGAGCTGCATGCAGATGTATATCTGTATGGCCATAATGAGGAGTCTTTGATTGGAATCTCTTTTTAAAATGCATGATTTTGATTTAGTTTGATTATTTCAAATCTTCAATCAAATTAGCCCAAGGCATGAGCTAATCATATTTTTGGTAGACTGTATTGCAAGGATCAATTCTGTGATCTCCTCCTTTTACAAGGGGATGGAAACCTGGCCAGGATCAGCTGTTAATCCCAGCTCTCCTGCCCTGTGGGGCCATGTCATACCAGCCTTGGACAAATACCAATGGCAGTGGTTATGCTGCAAGTTGGGCAACTTGCCCCTTAGATTCTGAACACGCCAAAGGAACAAAAGATACCTCTACATCTGATGTGAGAAGTTTTATTTCATTTACCCATTAGCACAGATTCAGAAGAGCATAAATAGAAACTCATTAGTTTACATTTCAGTCTCTTATTGCCACAGAATTAATCTGAATGTCACAGAAGCTGTTCAAGAGGCAGTGATGGATCTACCTACAGAGATCTGTCCAGACACCTGACTTGGGAAAACCACACCACTGATCTCCTTAAAGTATATAGGTAGACTCATGAAACTTTACAAAAAGTGATTAGTGATTTCTTGAGAACTCATGTTTGATAGTTTGAAGGAAATTGGTTTAAAGAGGTAAGATCTTGATGGTTACCAAGTGCAAGGTCCTATAAAGCTACTTGCATTTGCAAATTGAACTCCCATCCTCAAAAAAAACTCCTCAACCCTTTGAAATCACAACTCACTAATCACCTTTTTTAAACATCTTACCTGCAGAAGTCAAAAGACACTACATGAATCAGAGAAGAGATGAATCCCAAGTTTAAGTACTTTTGGCAAATTAAGTGAAGAAAATAACTATTTCCTGTGGCCACTGTTGGAGACATTGTGGCATTGAGACCTTGCAATCTACTAGAGAGGACAAATACACCATCAAATGGCATTTCCAATAGGAAGCAGCTTCTGCACAAGAGGAATTAGGCACATTTTTATTTTGGTATGTTAAAAGCATATGTTCTTGATTTAGTTTAATATTAAAAAAGCTACATTCTAAATTGACAGATAAAAAAATCTTCAAGAGTAAAGATACACAAAATGGAACTAGACCTGAAATTATTTTAATTATCAGTTGTTAAAAAGTCACATTTTGAAACACTAGCAGTTTTAGAGTTCTTCTAAAATGCAGGTACTAAGAATAGTTTGGCTCCAACATACTTTGACAGACAATTCATATAATTTACACTTTAAAAGTACTTAGGAAAAGTAAAAATCTTTCCTAAGATAATAACCTTCCTAAAATAAGTTTTATAGAATGGGTTACTTGAGGTCTCAAGTAAACAAATAACAAAAATATGATTCTTCAGCAAGTTCTTTTGAGCCTCCAAATCAATCAACATTTGGCAGCATTTCTCAGCTGTTCCTATGAAAAGCCATGTACAGATTGCAGAAGTGTCAGTTGCTCTGATAAATCTTACTATGCTAATGAAGTTGATTATTTTCTCTCCACTGACGAGAAGAATATTGGCATATAGGCAGCAAACTGTTATTAGCACGTTCCCAATAACAGTTTTTATTTTCTGACTCATCTGACAGAGCTCATCTATAAATCTCACAGGATTTATGGACATAATGAAATCAGCACCTTCCTCATGCTAAGTGCCCCCTTTAAGTGTATTCATAGCAAGTCTCTTGCAATGAACCTGTTGTGAAGGAGATTATTACTCTGTGGAGTATCAATCCCATCAACATTCGACTCTTCTCCTTTCTGACTATGTATTTGCACTTCCACATAAAATGCAAGAGCCCTGCAAATTATCTATTTAACATGAAATAAAATGTATTTTTGTGGTGGCCATCTAAATACACGCCAGTTATTAGAGCAAAATCTCAAATAAATGGGTATATATAACCATATAACCCAACAGGAAGGCTGAATATTGTACACAACACAGCTTGGGTTTGTCAAAACAAAAGAAACACCCACCAAAACTCTGCATTAAAAAGGTTCAGGCAATTAATTAAATCTAGATCTCCCATTTGTGGTATCAACACACTTATCCATGCTCAATTCAGAAACGTGTCAAGTATGAAGCAGGGAAACACAGGCAACACCTACTACAATGGAAGTGCTGTCAGCCTCATCACAAATCAAACAGGAAAAACATCTAAACAAACTGTAACTGCAAAGTTGAAATACTTCAGCAGGCCTGAAAACAACAGAAACTGTGCTCTAACCATTCACCTCAAAACGACTGAATTACATAAATTGATGTTATTATCCTGTGCCAAAATAGCATATTCAGATCAATAAATATGAGGCAGGAGTACAAACTCCATGATACTACAACGCATGATACTGGATAGTGCAAAGGAAAAGCACAAGGCTGAAAGAGACACACTGAACATGTGGATAGAAGATTTGGATGTCAGAGAAATAAGTAAGAGGTGGTATCCAATAGAAAGGGAACACTGCAGAGAAATACAACCACTATTACACCATTTGACAAAGAAAACTAAAAGTTTCATAGATTACAACAAAAATTGAACTCCTCAAAAGTCTGGACAAGGAGCATTCTCTGCACAAACACTAATAACAGAAGTACTCCGAGGGGTAAATTTAAACCCTTTACCACAGAGAGCCAACTGAACCACTCCAGCAAAGTGTGTCCTGAGTCAGAATTCCCATTCCCATTCCCACAAATGCCTCCTACAGGAGCGCCTCTCCCTGCCTTGGGATTGAGGTCACTGCTACACACTGTTCCACAAGACATATAACCTTGGTACACAAAAGGCGTAACAGAAAAACCTTCAACATTTACAACCTGTTCTCAAAGAACTCTCCAAGTTCAACCACAGTGAGGTTATACTGTATAACAATTAGAGTGCCCCAAAACCAAGAGTATCCTTACCTCACCACCACTCCTGGCACTGCTCCCCACAGCACACAACCCTTTAATTGTAGCTGCCCCTGCACCTGGGGCCCATCTCCTGACCAAGCCACCCCCTCACAATCAGTGTCTGCCCAGCTGAAGCCCATAAGCAATCAGGGCCTGAGCAGCACCCCAGGTGTTTCTGCCCAGAGCAATGGAGTGTTGGGAGTCAACGACCACCAGGAGTCCTCATTAGAGATTCGTCTGGGTGATCCAGAAATAGAACAGCACAATCACATCTGAAGGAAGAGAAATGAAGATCCACAAGAACCTCAGGTACCTTAAAATGCCTTGTTAGTACCCAGATGAAAACCCAAGCTGAAGCTGGAGAAGCTGAAGCTCTAACTAAGGATAGTGAAGACTAATGGCTCTGTTTATGTGGCTGCTTTGGACAAATCTTAAGTCCCAAAGGGACATTATTTGTTTCTTTATTTGCTCTGGAGTACAGACTAAAAGGTTGTTTTCTTTGTCAAGGCTGTGTGCTTTGCTGTTGGCTAAGGTGACAGCTTGACTTTTTGCATACTCTAAATGAACATGAACTTCATGAGGTTCAAAAAAGAATTACAGACACCAGCTTGTCTGGCAGAACTATGAAACAGGATTTGCACATCCAGAAATCAGCAGCTCACTGCTGATTGCCACACTTCTGGAGTGTCTGTGCATGAACAGGAGAATGAAAGGCATTTAACAACCAAAAGGTATTTAGGAACTGAATGGGGAAAGGTCCAAGGCGATAACCAAACACCAATTAAGAAACCAAACTGCCTGATCCACATAACTTCTTCTGTCAAATATTTACACACACTTAATGTTTTTTTAAATTTAAGCAATACTATTTTATGCAAAAGTTTTAGTTATTTGCAAATGATAGCATATATTATATTTTAGTATACGTTTTTATTTATATCACAGTTCCATTTATCTATGAGATACTCATCTTTCTAAATATATTAAAAATTACCTTCAGCATCACCAGGGTGCAGACAAAATACACAAAAGCTGGGATTTGCTGCCTGGCCTATCCCTAGGATTCCTATGCTCCTGAAATTCAAGGTATCCAAGCACCACCTGGAACAGCCAAGCTGAGTTTGACAAGTAAGGAGGGATTCAAAACTGTCAGAGGTGCTGAACAATTAAGGCTTTAGGAGTTAGTCCTGGAAAGGGTTCTTTTTGATGTTTTCTGTCTGTCTTATAGGGAAACTACCTTTGATAATGTGGATGCCTGGCTGAGAACATTATAAAATCAAAGTTAGCTCCCAATACATCAAACTTTAATTTAGACAGAAATGCCTCCCTCAGAGCTGAAATGCTCTGAGTACATGGTTAGCCTTAATCTTGCATGTTCCCCTGATTCAAAATAATATTTCATCGTGACCTTTTGCTGGGAGTTAAAAATAAATGCTGCCAATTATAATAATGTACAACTGAAGATAAAAGTAGGCTCAGTCAGAGCACTTTACACTGGAAACATTCCACCCCTTTGGGCCAGTTTGCTTTCTGCAGTTGGAAAGGGGGAATGAAGGAAAGGTGAAAAGTTAACATGGAAAAGATGTTCAACAACAAACTGCTAAGCTTGCGAAAAATATCACCTGTGCCTTCTTAGAAAGAAAAGGAAATGTGCTTCTAAACCAAACTTTCATTGTTTCTTCTCTGAGAAAGAGAGGGGAGAATGTTTATTAACTTTGAAACGCAGCCTAATTATGCTACAGCATAATACACAATATATGTTGAATATATACAATTATCTATAATGTATATATACACTTATGAAGGGAGATGAAAATGGCATGAGGGATAGACCTGACTACAGAAGACACGAAGTCTGAGATCCAATCCAGTCTATCCTGGAACCTGGATATTGAAGTTAAAAGGGATGCATGTGCAATCAGGATGCCACTAAACAACATTGTTCTGCCTTTGTTAAAGAGCTTTCTAGCAATGTGGGGGTTTTACATTGACTTTCAGTTTAAAAGAAGCAGAAATCCCTAAGCCACTCACCATGGGAGGGTGAAGAGGCTCACTAAAGCCTTGCTGTTTATGCTAATAAGATAGTAACTCAATTTACTTGAGTACTGATCAATGCTAAACAATCAGAGAAGTTCATGTATTATGTATTTCAGAAGAACCTGTGCTTTTTAGTGGAATGTCACAAGGTTAAACTACTGGTAGACACTGTTTCCCCTGAGCCCAATTTCTGCTACAGTGCTTCCTATCCACATAATGAAGAAACAATAGCAAAATAAAGCATTGTTTGGAACACATAATGAACTGCTGTCATAAACTTCAACCTTCTGAAGTCATTATATTTTACAGTTTGATGCAGCAGACAATTATCAGGCCTCCATTTGCTGGCAACATCAACCAGTGTACACTGCTTTTTACCATGTCTCAGTAATTATTGATAGAACAATTGTCATGGCTAATACCAGTGCATTAGCAATTGAAACAGTTTGTTACAGACTTCCTGGCAGGTATTCTGCAGTGCTTTAAACCTGCCTCTACTCATCACACTTAACAATGACTTTAGGAAATCTCCAAAATATACAACTTTCAACTTATCTGTTCTTCCTGTCACTGGCTGTTTACTGTGGTTTATTTAATCCTTTTACACTAAATTGCACTACAAATACCAGATACTTGTTTTTTAGTTCACAGCAATTCACAAGAAAGCTTTCCATGATTTTTAAATCAAATGAGGCCATTTCATACTCATGACTAAAAGACAAAATACTTCAGCATTCCTCTGCAGCATTCTGCTGATAGGCACTCATGAGAGCTCTTACTCTTGAATAACTCAAATATTATTACACAAAGATTAATACTGAAAATCAGTCAGTAAAACAGAGACAAGATTTATTTCTTTCCTGTTATCATATACATGGAGGATCTCATTCTTATACTAAGTAACAACTCCTCATGAAGTTACAGGAGAGCTATGATGTGCTAATCATTATACTTCAAAACCCTTCCTCTTTGTTTTTTGATCTTGAAACATTCAAAAATATAATTTGGAATAAGTTGTCTGGAGTTTGTGGAATCTCTGTTCCTGGAAATCTTAAAAAATAGCTGGAAAAGGCCCTGAGTATACCAAAGTTTACCCACCTCAGACTGGGATTTAGACAAGAAGAGATCTTGCATGCCCTTGGTCATTCCACAGTTCTTTCCTGATAATTGGTAAAATTACCAACACTCTCCCCACCCAATCCTACATTTCATGCAAGGAAAATGAATGGAAACAGGTTAAGTTGTAGAGCAGCTCCATTTGGGATCAGGCTGAGAATTCACTAAGAAAATTGCATATGCTAACAATGGCTTTTAGAACTGAGAGAGATGGAGAATGGATGATACCATGAAACACTTTCTTGAAATGTTCAGAGGCATTAATGCCACTATTTATATATCAACATATATTGAAAAGCTTACTTAACATCTCCTTAGATTAGTATGTTGTTCAGAATCAAATTAAAATTTATGACTAGAATTTTGAATAATTTATAGATATCACATACTGGGGTACTTCAGAGTTTCTATTCAGTGGAATGAATATGTACATCTAGACCAACTACATAATATATAGATATGGAATTAATTGTATACAGAAGGAAAGGCAAAGAAGAGAGGCTGATGAAAAGTGCAACTGGGTGCATGTTCTGCTGAGCAGAGACAGAAAGTGTTGTAAAAACTGGGTCACAAAGAAAGAATAACAAAACTATCACAAAACACATCATCCTTCAATTTGGAAATCTCTAAGAATGAAAAATGTATTGGTTAATCCAGAGGGCAGGAGGATAGTGCTGTCCTGACAGAGACATCCCAACTGCTGGGGATAGGCTACAATCTCTGTCTCCAACCATCTGAACAGTCGAAGCCTTTCCAACAGTTCCTTAAACTGTCCTTTGCAGCTCCTTTCTAAACTAATCTGCTAGAAGGCAAGCCAGCTCATTATCTTTCCTAGAGATCACTAATTAAAGGCCCTATTAAAGCACACTATGATGTTGGTAATTTTTCAAGGTAAGTTATATCTCACACAAAGAAAAAGGAGCTCTTTTAAGAGTCAATTTTCAAGATAAAGTGCAAGCCCTTAGGAAAACCAGTATCATCTGCTATGCACTTTGACACTTCCATAGCCTTTAGGTCCTTTAGGTATGTAATGACACATTTTACTAATAAGCATTAACTTATATTTACTGCAACTGCACTCTTGATTCTGTTTATCAGTAATGATCTGTGTTGGGAACTGACAAACTCAGCATAATTACAAATGCTTGTGAAGAGATGATATTTGTGCTCACATAGACGAGACCCAGGGAAAAATTATTGATTTATAGGATGGCAGTCTCAATAATCTTCATAGTAATTAAAATCTTTTTATACTAATCAGAAGGTTTGGATCTCCCTTCAGGATTTGCCTACATAACTCTTGAAATTGTTGTTAAAGAAATCAGAACCCCCTATCTTTCTATGTTAATAATTTACATTCTAAACCCCCACCCTTAAAACTTCAAGGTTCAGGATCGCTGTTTAAATCAAAGCTTAAATATGCAGATACTGGATTTTCTCTTCTTTCAAGTCAGTCGTGTTGAAAAAAATAAACATTCCTTTATTTCCACTAGATGAGGTTAATGCATTTCCAAGGAGACACTCCTTTTGCAGATGGCTTGAATTAGAGAACTGTTACAGTTGTCATTATGCAGCTATTCAAAGAGAAAACCTTAGAACTTGGCAAAAAGGAGGAAAATAATGTCTCATAATATGCTGTCCAGACTCAGTGCAGACAGGCAGGAAAAGGAGAACATGTAAAAGTCAAAATGTTAAAAATAATCAACCAGAATAATGCTTGAAAATTTGAAAATGATAAGTATGTCTGACATTAAGGTATGAAATTAATATACTCGAGGTAGGGAAGAAAAGCACAGCGGTAGGATAATTTACATGGAAAAATAATCTGAAGTCTGAACAACACACAGGATAGAAGTAATGCTCTGTAAAATGTAAGATCTAGAGGTGCAAAAAAAAAAAGTTGTTTTTTTATTGTATTTGTCTCTTCTGCAGCTTTTTACACTGTGCTGCAGATGGATCCATACTATGTGTGAGGATTCATGTCCAAGTTTTTATGGATTCAACCACAAGTCATCATGGAAACTGGAAGACAAAATGTCAGTGAGTTAGCCAATGTTTATAGAAATCCAATTTATCTCCTATTAAATCTTATTGTGAGAAATAACTTAATTCAAGGACCCATAGCCAAACTTGTGTGCTCAGGGGACATCGACTCCAATCCTTCTTTGGGAGTCTCCTCGTAGTGCAAAGATGTTTAAAATCTTCATCAAGGCCATACAAATAATTGACATCACAAAAGCAGTGACAGCCCTTGACAGAAGCACAAAATCTGACCTGAAAAGAAAGGTGCCAGCCAGGTCAGAAATGAGGTTAATTTACAGATATAAAAGGGAAACTTCTACAAGTCTTCCAAAGGTTTTTAATTCCTTATCAGTGTCATTGACTTTACTGCATTATCTATCTTTAGGTGGCAGGGAAGCAATAAAAATAAAAAGCAATTTAAGTAAAAAACCACAGACTCACAGCACCATTTAAAATGGACAGATCCAATGGGAGCAGAGTTAGGTCAAAGCTCATCTGTTTTAAAAATCACAGCAATGTGCAAATGAGTCCAGCAAAATGGTCTATTTTTAATATAATGATGTCCTGTCTGCAGAATAAGATAATACAGGATAAACCTGAAACTAATCTTAGAATACTTGATTTGCTGGTTCTTCCATAAAAAGTAACTGCAACAATTAGCAATTTAATACATTTTCATTCATGGGCAATGAAGAAAGGTCTTGTTCATATTTGATAAGAGCATAAAGCAGATCTGAGGCAATGTAATTAACCAGTCATACTTAGTAGATTAAAGTTGTCTTTTTCAGTCATAACTGATATTTGTAACTTGCCACCTGAAATAAGTTTATCTGCTGACACCACATTGCTGTATTACAGAATGCTGAGCTTATTGTGTGGTTTTGTTAGAAAAATATCAGAATGAATAAATAATCATACAAAGGCCCCCTGTTCTCAAGCTTTATCCTACAGAATCCTCTTTACATATAGATGATTCTATGTGGATATATCAACACACATGCTGGTTTGGACACAAATATGTTCCTTACATATGTGGCTAACAGGATTTTCTAGAATTCTTTGTGGGATTAGTCTTCATAAGGAATGTCTGCGGGAAGAAAAAATCAAGATATGAGGTTGTTTTAACCTTTTAATAAAGAACTTTTAGTATAGAAGAGAAAAAAATCACAAATAGCTTAATTACTTTGTTAATTACTTATTTATTTTGTATCCTTCCTCATATGTGTTTTATTACACAGGTATGACGTGTCAATCTTTTACATGCAGCCCTAAAGAGAACAAAAGTAAAGACTGTCAAAGCATAAGAACTGATGCCTCTTTCTGAGAATATGCAGAATCATATTCTGTTTACATTGATTTAATGAGTTCTGAGAATTAGTGTCTCCACAGATGTAAAGGTGATAAGAGGAAAGGTGATTTGCCTTGACCTTTCTGAGTGTCTTTTTGCACATTTTGTTTTGTTGGGGCTTATTTTGTTTAGTTTTGGAGTTGGTTCTTTTTTTTTTTTATTTCAAAGGCATTAGAACTAAAAATGGAAGAGGAATGATACTCTAAATCCTGAGAACTGGTGATTTTCTCTCCCTTCATCCTTTTTGCCAACAGATATATTCAAATACCAAAACTTTCCACTCTTTTCATTATGAACCTGAGCTATACAAGGTTTGATAGTTTGGTTGCTTTGTTTGCTGTATGGTATTGATTGCAGGCTTCCAACACCGATACAAACTAATTTGCACCCCAATTAGCTCTCAGAAATCAGTTTATTTCCTGGGGCTGTGCAGCACCACACAGCACACACCTGCTACACCACTCACTGGAAGCACTGAGTGAAATGGTGACCGTTAACCTGCGGAGGAGAGGCAAAAATAAAGCAACGTTTTCACCTTAAACTTCCACTGATTTCTCTTCTGGTTCTGATTTTTAAGGTGACAGTTTATTATAAAAGAGACCAATTCAGACAACAGAAAGGGAACAATAAAACCAAATATAACTCTGCAGGAAAAAGGAGATATTTACCCTTACAGGAAACACTTTGATTAGAGTAGGATACAACAAACATGGTTTTAATGACTGAAAATATCTATTCCTGATCATTTTGGTTACTAATTAAAAGCAGAAAAGGTAGATATGATTGCAATTCTAAGGGTGAGAAGCCACAGCAAAGCCTATTTGACAACTGGGAGCTCTTGGTGGCCAAAGGCTCCTGATGGAGCTCTGAAAGTAGGACAAGGCAGGGCCAGCTGCTCTTAAATCTCAGGTAATTATCCTAAGACCTTCTTCTTCCCCATCCCCCTTCCCTTCTCTTCCCTTGAGCTACAACAATAAAAACTTTTAAATGCATATGCAAATAAATAATTTAACTAAATCACTTTGATCACTAGAAACTGTTAGTTAACATTAGAATGTTTCAGCTGAGAGAGATTCAGAGAGATTAATTTGTCTTCCACTGTGCACAACAGCTATTCAAAATCCTCTAAAGACCAGGCTGTGTTGTAATGAAGCATATTTACAGCGTTCTTTATATTTTATTTAGCAAGTAAATACTCTGGCATTTTCAAACTGAAGGAATCTTATTTGTTTTCATGGGACACATCTTTCCAAACACCACTGTGTGCAGAGAGCACTGTTTAAAATGTGCTCTGTTCAGAAGCCAGAAACCACCGGGGAAATTCCTGCCATGGGTCTCCAGATTTTTATATCATATTTTAGTGTTCATGGATATTAAATTTACTATCCAACCATACCCTTAGATTTGGAAGAACATCACGATACCTTGCTGACTGGAGCTATTAGTACCTTTTTACTTTCCAGAGACCCATCCCAACAAAAACTGTTCGCTAGAGGACATTCCTTCCACACCTCAAAACCACATCATTAAATGGCCTATAAAATTACTAGAGGGTTACACACCATTACTCTTTAAATATCCTAGAGCAAAGCATTAATGAGAGCTGAATATTTATATGGATTTCTGTATCCTAATTTACAGATGACACCCTTTGGTGGGCAGTTTGATGCTGAACAGGACAACCTTATACTTTAACACAAACTTGCTTAAAAAACCCTGAAAATAAAATTGCTCTATACACCTTCCACAACAGACCTCACTCTTTCACATGGCTACCAGAAGAAGAAAAACAGAGAAACCATACACAGCCTATCAAACTAGGATGGCATCTTAAAGGCCTGTCTCTTCCTGTATCCAAATGACTTGTTTTAGATGCTTTTCTCAGGGCTCTGTCCTTTCCAGTTTTCATTAGTCAGAGAAGCCCATTTGAAAATGGAGTCTTTTAGGTGTTAGAGATAATATCCATTTGGGGTCCTTCAAGGAGCTGAGCAGATTTAAGACCTTTATCACCCCATAATTGTTCATACATGCCAAATATGTTTGTTTTTAATTGCTGTAAGGAACAGTTATGAAAAGCAGCCAAATAAATTAAATATATGGATTATTTTATTCTTTCTTTGAGATGCAAATGTTTTCTCCAGTGATGCCTGCTCTCTATCTACTGAGCATTGAGGAAGTGATCTGCTGGCCCTGCAAAGACATACTTTTAAGCTCTTCTGCCTTACTCATCTGGCATTCAAAGACCTGCAGGTGGACATATTTAGGAACAAATCAATGATGAAAAGTGTTTGTATCCACTGAACTTTTATTTTTCATCAACCTGTGCATCATGTTCTTTAGACAACCTCCAAATAAGCTTAAGCATATCTTCTGCTGGGTGTCTTTTTGTTGAAACCAGATATAGAGATAAATCACTTTCAAGTGACAGTAGTTTTGGAATTTACAACTCTTCAAGGAATATTGTAATAGCATCAAAAAGTCCTCAGTGGAGATACACACTTTCATGTCTTTTAAAGACATCAAGTACCATCAACTTGGAGAATCTGAACCTCCCAAAATGCAGACAAGAAGGTACCAGTGGGTTTAGGGGAACTATAGACACGTCATCCAAAAAGAACTAAGCCTGCTTTCAACTCTCTGGATTTCACATGCATATGAATTTGCAGTGCAGATTCTGTGTTCATTAAACAGTGGAATTAATTATGTGATATTTAGGCTATTAGTAGGTGAGTGCAAAATTGCACATTTTCTACATATTTCCCAGAAGCAGGTTTTGCACATTCCTTGTAAAGATCTGTGTGTGCAGCTGAATATCTGGATCAGGAGGGATGAAGGAATACAACACAATTCTTAAGGAGCATTTCAGTTGCACAGGTTTAAAAATGATGATTTGTTTCCTGGCAATGACAGGCAACTTCATGGACCAAATGGAAGTGCTTCAGCTCTGCCAGCAGTCAAGAACTAATTGAGAAATAACACTATTTTACAAACTCCCAGCTTTCTATTTCAGTCTTAAAGAAACAAGTAAGTTTTTATTCCCCTAGGCCATAATTACTAGTAAGTGGAAGAAGCTCATGAATCGGAGATATAACAATTGTGATTTTCATAATTAAGGATAAAATTTTAAACATGGTTCAGATTTAAAGGAAGGAGAAAATTAAGGTTAGACTAAAAAGATTTCAGAGCTACGACTTTCATAATCCCTATGCCAATGCTGTATTGAAGCTCTGCCATTCACATTAGGGGATAAAACTCCACAGTTTAGGAGCTATAATATTTAAAAATGAAAGATGTAAGTAAATCAATTTGAAAAGTTCTTTTCTCACACATTTCCAGCCAGTAGACACAGCAAGTGTGCTTCTGTAAACAGGATGTCATCAGAGGAACTATCATGATTTGGAACATTGTTTAAAAAGACTGCCATTTCAAAACTGAGGGGTATAAATCATGCTCACAAGATGATCTGAAGGAAAGAAAATCCCCAGTACGTCCATCTTTATTCTCAGGAGATCAACTGAATTGCAACTTGTCACAGAACAGCAAGACAAAGCGTGTCTGTAAACGTCAGTGACAGCAGCAGGTTGGAGGAGCTTCTAAGTATGAAAATTCCCATCTCAGAGTGCCAAATTCCTTCCTAGCTCAAACTGGAGACAGTTTTATTGAGACCAACAACATGAATGCTTCATGCCACATAATGGTTTGGCCAGAAGAGTGGAAGCAGTTGCTTTGCTGGAGGGACAGCTTTGTCAATGCATGGAAACTCAAGGTGCAACCAGCGTGGGCTGGGACCAAATTCAGGGTCAGGAGGGACTCCTGGGGACAGGATCACCCTGACCCTGTGCCAGCTCCACCTAATCCTGCTGCCAGCTCCACCCTGACCCTGTGCCAGCTCCATCCTGATCCTGCTGCCAGCAAGAATGTGCGCAGAGATTCAGGGAAAAGAACCTCCCACCAACGCCTCACGGTGTCCTCAACCAGGTTAAAGCTCATCCTGAGAGTCTGAGCCTACCAACCATCTACCAGGTATATCAAATGAGTACAACCTTAAACAAAATCTACCCCTATTTTAGGCTCTCTGTCTGTATTACACATTCATACAAGTATCTAAAGGAATGTAACATACCCCAGAGCTCTTAATTCATACCTTAGTATGAATTAAGAGCTCTGGGGTATGTTACATTACTGGACTACCAGAGCTGCCTGCTGGGACCATTTTCCTAAATAGCATTTTTGGTTAGAATTGTAACACATATGTTTAATTATCAGAAAAAAATTGTTAAGGAAAGCAAAATTACTGCTAAACACCCCCAGAAATACAATTTCTGAGAGCCTTTTTATTCCCATGCCATACCTGATTAATCTTTTCTTTATTATTTTGCTACACAGCTATTAATTTTATTACTTCAAGCAGGACAATTTGTAATATAGTTGATTTAAAATGCCATTCAGCTATATACTAATAATATACACTAGTATTGGCACAGCTGTCAAACACTAACATAAAATTAAAAAGGAAGCATTTTTGGAGGGTTTTGACACATACTAGTGCTGAAGGTGATTTATTAGCTACTAAGCTTCAAATAAGGAACTATATTTATCATTCACTCATTAAATGTGTTTTCATCACATAGATTATTCAGTTAGTAGCAGACTTTTTGTTGTTGTTGTTATTACTATTGCACAATAGTTTTAAAAGACATAATAAACATAATGGTCACAATCATTAGAAGCCAAACAGGAAAGGAACAAAGGCTTGACAATGTGTATTTGCTAAATAGCACTTCAATGGAATTAACTAAGAATGCAGTATTAATATTTTTGGCTATGTGACATACTCAAAAGTTCAAAGAGCTTTATGCTTCAATAAGTAGGAAATACACTGAAAAACGTTTTTCTTTGCATATCATGAGGTGAGCACAAGCAGCTTCTCTCTGCTATACCTCAACTACAAACAGTGCTGTGGTGCATGACTGTATTTCTTTAGCCTGCCTTTTGAGAAAGCAGCCATGGTGAAAAAGTACCTCAAAATATAATTTAGAGAACACAATTTGATTTGTGCAGTGTGATTTTAATAAACAAAAGCTGAAGAGTTTCAGCAGATGACAAAGTGCTCCTACTCTTACCAAAAAAAAAAAAAAAGTAAAAAGCTAATAAAATATATCAAGATTAATTTATGTTGGGAAAATATAAGTAGAGGAAATTGGATGAATCCCCTTCCTCAAAAGACCCAACTTTGATCCTTAAATCTTTCAGTAAGTTTAAATTAACTACAAGTAATCGCTATTCACCACTGCAGCCTTTTCTTCACCCTCGAAACCTCACTTAAGGCTTTGATCTCATTTATACCCAGCTAATTTCATTCTGCTTAAATATTACAGATTGCTTTGATAAAGTCTTCCTGTGCTTCTCTATTTTACAGGTTTAACTTCAATAGCACCACTCATTTCAGCCACTAAGTTAGAGCCACATTTTCAGAGGAGGATCTATAGGTCACTTTATCTGTGAAGATATTATTTTGCTGAAAAATAGGAAGGTTTCCTGATCAGTTTATTAGACCTGTAATTATCCAAAGCCAAGCCAATTATGTCAGAAAAAGAACAAATTGCCTGGACTAATGTTAAATAGCTGCAACCAGAAAGTTTTCCTTTTCACAGTGACTGGGCAGCAAACACCTTTATATTTTTATGATCCTGTATTTAACCAAGTATGAACAAACCTTTAGGAAAGAAGCCATTAAAGTGCAATTATATATTTGTTCATTCATTCTATTGTCCAGCTTCTCTCCAAACCAACTAAAAGGTTTAACACAGAGCCAGACAGGACCAAAAGCTGACAGACACAGTGGGGTGCTCCCCAGGCTGCAAACTTGCAGCTCCCTGGACTCCAGAGACAACGTGGCATCAGGAAATGGGACTTGAACGTCATGTGATTTTGTCAATGCTCGTTTTGTTACTGTTCTCATGCCAGTGGGAAGTCACAGTGATCACAGACTGGAGGCAGGATAAAATGATGATATAATCCTGCTACTCTTCTGAAGGCAAAGCTTGATTATGGCAGAGGTTTACACAGAACAAGGGCTGTGAAAATGCGCAAACCACATAATGGGATACAAATGACAAATAAAATAGTGTATTCCAAGTCGGTATATGCACCTTTCACCAGTCCATTGAAGTGTCTTTTTTATTTCAGAGCTACGATTGACAATACTTGTAATAAATCCAATGAACTGGGCTCCGTTCCATCAGCCAGTGGATGTGACAGTAATTGTCTGTCTCAGGAGAGACTTCCAGGACAAACAGAGCTCCTAACTTCTAAAACAAATGAAGAACAAGATTACAGACTACTGAATTCAATGCCAGAATAGCAGTTAACTTCAGCAAGCCCATGCAAGTTTCATGAAAAAAAGACAAAGGCTTCAAACTGTATTTATGTTCTTCTTTTTTCCATTTTCTTATAAATGGAACTGAGAAATGGAGACTTTCTTCTGAAGGGCACAATTTCCATGGTATTTCTTAGGAATGAAGTATCAGCAGTGAAATCAAGGGGATGGCAGTTTACACAAGCTGAAAAATCTGGTCCAATATCTTTGAAATGAAGAAATTCTTCCAAAATAAAGACGTTTTAAATGCAATACAGTTAAATCCCACCACCACAAATGAAAATAAATAAATAAACAAAATGCACATTTATAAAGTAGCAGATGTGCTGACACATTAAGCATTAAAATGGTGATGTTGTTTTACAAAAATGTACCCCATTTCTCTGGAGGGTATCAATGAACATCCACTACACAGAAGTGCATCTGAACCCTGTGCTGCATCTCACAAAGTCTGCCATGAGCTATTAACAGCATTTTATTTTTTGCAAGTCCCAGACTCAGGAAACCAAGAGCAAGCAGGAATAGCCTGTGAAAATGCCATTCCCCCACAGAGAAGGGAAGTCTGAAGATAATCAAAGAGCATCTTGATAATTTCACGAATTGCTACTCGAAGTAGAAATTCTGCTCTGCTGAATGGAGCACAGGAGTTAACATGATTTTATGTGAGATTTCGATAAGAGAATGTTCAGCAAACAACTTCTAACTTCTCACCTTCAATTTAATCAGATTTTTTTTCCAGAAAAGTCTTTTGGAACACTATACATGAGATGAATAGTGTTTCTAGAACCTCTTGTAAAAGTACTATAAAGATGGATTATATCTTGAAAGCAGTATCTGAAGGTATTCTTGGAAATATCTACCTAGTCTTTAATTTTTTTTGAGTGTGGCAACACTTAAACAATAAAAATAACTGATTCTTGAGCACTGAGAAGTGTTTTTTTCTCTGTGTATAATGCCCTCATGTGCTTATGTCATAGAGAAGCCAGAGTGAGCAAGGAATAAAGCACCCAATAAATTTGCTGGCCTGAGTATTTCAGCAGAAAGAGTCATAGTAAAAATTTCAATACTACTGCCATTAAAGAACATAATAAAAATATTATTTCCTTCCTCAAACATTTGAACCAAATGGAAAACCTCCAAAATATCTCCTTCCCTCTGCACAAATGTGTATCTATATCAGATTCTTCCAATTTAGATTTGGACTCAGTTTTTCCTTTAATTGCAAGGGCCCAGATTGTAAATCTGTTCTATGGGAGATTGCAAGTTTATTTCTATATAATGTATATAATGCAAATACTGTCAGTGCTGAAAAAAATTAGCCTTTTTTTGTTCAGTCATCTTGTGAAGTATCATCAGCTACACCCATTTGACAATCCTCTAGTGAAGGGAAAAAGGCAAAATAGTAATCAGAGAGATGTGATATTATAATCTCAAGCTGGATGCTTGACTGCCATGAAAAGAAACACTTTCCAAATACTTGTGGATGTTGTAATGTTGAAAATATGAAAAATCATGAAAAACATTCAGAATAATTGACATTACATAAAGTGCCTTGTGCTGCTGCTCTGCTAAGTGCAAGCAGTGACGTTCAGCCTCTGTGTGTCCCCAGTACATTCAAACTCAATTCAGTAATAAAGTCAAATCTTGGTGCTAAAAGATATTCCTGAGTATCTACAAAATAATTAAGGTAAGAGGATCTTCTTCCATCACACTTCATTTGGATTATATGCCCATACAGCAGATTGTGCAATGGTAAAATGGGCTAAAGACCCTGAAGGTTTAACTTTTTAAAAACTCTGTTGAAGGAGATATACAGGAGAGACTGTGGAATAAACATTCCAAGCTTTGGAAATGCTGGATGTGTGGAGCACCTTCATACTGCAGGAAGCCACTTTGATGCAGAATGCAGGGAACAGGTAAATCTGCAGCTAATTAGGCTTATTAGGAGAGCATCAGCTTGACAGATGAGTAAATCATCTGCACTCTGCATGTGCAATGGGCACCTGCTCCCTCTGAGCATTCCATGGGCTCTGGGAAGGCAGGACAACGAGAAGACACCACTTCAGGCCAAGCCATCAACTGGAAATTGGATAATTGGACCTGGAATCGTGGTTTTCCAAGGTGAACACTGGTATTGTGAGCACAGGCAGCACATCTCATTACAAGCAAAAAGGATAAAGTGCAGTGAGTAACCAGCTGGCACTTTGGAACTAGATGTTTGTGTAATCTCAAGGGTGTTAGGAAGGAGAAGGCTGTAGGTAAGTTGGTATCCATGGCCCTGATACAGGTCATGTATCACAAGGTGGGAAAAGCCCCTCAGAGATTGGACCTCTCTTTTATTTTATCCAGGAGAGGTGCACACACCCATCCTCTAACTCAAACCTGGCCTTTATATTCCTTCACATCTCCATGTCTCATGTCTTGTGAATGATGTTTTCATACCAATATTTACTGTGTCAGATGAAGGATCTCAGTTCCCAACTTCACTCTTTACTTGCAAGCAGCAAGAATACACATTCCTCTTTGTATATAAAAACAGTGGAGAAGTCTTGTTCCAGTGACCCTTTCAGAAGATGTATCTCAAGCCAAACTGGTATAAGGCCAATTAATTTTTTTTTGCAATTGTAGCCTGAATTGGCTCCTTTGCTTACTCACCCCACACACATTTGCCTACCTGCTGCTCTCACTGGTACCTCACTGGTATCTCCTTCACTTTCAATATTCAGTTCCTTTAAAACAAGCTAAGTGGGGAACTATTTGATGTCTCCTGAATTAGCTCTTTCTAACAGGAACATTACCCTGGAAGAAGCCTTGCCAGCTGGGAAACTCTGTCAAACACAGCAGACATCAAAGGGAGAGCTCTGCTGCCATTCTCTGCATTCACCCACCCAGGCTCTGCTTTGCCACAGCCCTGCCTATTCCTGCATCAGCAACCTACAGCAAAAGCTGGTGGTTTTCCTGCATTCTGTGCTTCTCTTTGGAAAGCCAACAGCTCCTGAGCTCTGCTGGAGACAACAAACCGTGTTCTGGCAGGCAGCAGCTATTCCAGGGATGGTCACAATCTCACCACAGAGGGTTTTTATGCAGTTTTCCATGTTACTTTGGCACATATGAGTATCTTCTGATGTGTTATTATCCAACACATAGAGATCTAAGCTCTGCCCGGGGCTCCAAGGACTTTTTAACCGGTTTTCATGCTGCAAATATATGTTGAGGTGAACACAGGCAGCCAAGGTAGCTGAAATAAATGCAGGTGTCACAGTGCCCTCCCACTGTTCAACAGGAGCACTGAGCACATTTCCATGTGCTCTCTTTACCTTTCCTGTGCCCTACTTTCACATACTAAATAGGCTATCTTGGCATCACTGTGATTACACCTCCATCCTGCTTCCAGTCTCACCAGTCTAGATTATCTCCATTATCTGAAGCAGCAATGGCCTCTACTAATCCTGCCGAGAAGTTTGTACAGACTCATGGTAATCTTGGAGCATTAATCTTGCAGCAGTTTGGGGCTGACACGAGCAAAACCCATGACTTTAACAAAGACCATCGAACAAACCAAAGTGTTTCTAAGAAGCTGCAGGAAAAGCATGAGATAAGGAGGCAGACATCAGTGTACAGGACAGATAAAGTGATTAAAGGAAGTGTGCTCAGCAGTAATAAAATGAATGTCTTTTTTTAATTCAGTAGTAATTCCAGGTGGTCTCTGACATTTCTTGCCATGACAAACCTCACTCTGCTCCTTAACATTCCCATTTGGTTATTTATCAGTTGAACTGAAAAAAGCCATACAAAAATTTCTTTAGCAAAAAAAAAAATGATGGCATAAGTCCCAGTGCATGAAATAACAGGTATTTCTGCCACTGTAGTGTTGGAAATATCACATTCTCTAAAGTTGCAGTGACTGAAAAGAGGATTTCAAGGGTAGGGTTATCCAACTATTTCTGCTTCTGTAATAATCTCAATGTGTATGCACATGTAGAACAACAGAATGTCATTCATTTGAGTAAAGCAACCAAAATATTCCTTACTATCTAATTGCAATGGTTTCTGCATATGCAAGAGGAACAAACCTTCTGGAACAAATATTCGACCTGTCAAGAATAGCACTTGATGTCAGAATTCTGAAGTGTGGATGAAATGACAGACCAACAGAGGGAAACTGATGAGAGATTAATGAGATGTGTTCCATGCAGTCACAAAAATACTTGAAATAAGAAGCAAGAAAATGGGGGAAAAAACAGAGAGAAAAACAACAGAGAGAAAGAAGCTGCTTCCTGAGCCTTCTGTCATGATCCTGTGAAGGATGAGTGGTACAGAATTTTATTGAGAAATTTCAGAAACTCTGCATGTATGTATGACCTTTGACTAGTCATGAGCTGCAACATTTGGGGCACCCTCTCCATCTATTAGGTCTGACACTAGTTCAAGGCAGCAACATCCACCGTGGTACAAACTCCCAGCACGTGCACTGCTACAGAAAGCAACAGTCCAAACCTGCAACCAGCTGGATGTGCCAGGCAGCTGGAGAGGAATCCCCATCCGGCAGGTTAATACAACCTTTAGTTGGATTGATTGATTTCCTTCAAGCCCATTCTGCCTCAGAGCAGCAGTGATGACTCTGTGACTGTTATTCCATTGGTATTCCCTCTCCAGGGCTCATTAACACCCATTCCCACTGTGTGCAATGCACTGAGTGGCACCCAAGACCAGTGCCCACTTCTGTGTGCCCAGTGCACATCTCCAGTGCCTGTTCACCTGCTGGCACACAACCCAGCAGGAGGATGACTCAGAATTGGGAGAGAGTGACTGCTGCCCCTTTCCAGAGGAATGGATACCTCTTTACAACTGTATTCCTGCTGTGAACAGCAATGATCAGGTCCATGGGACATCTTCGTGTCTTGTCTACTCTCAATGTTCCTATTATATAAACCAAGGAATACACTGCAGGATTCTAAGGATTTGCCTCTAAAGATCTATATAACATGAAATGTATTCTTTCCTAAACTTATATGCCCTAAATAGTGTGCCTATGGTATTTATAAATCTGCCTGAACAGTTTGGAAATTTCATCTGTCCCACAATAATTGTAGGAATATTTTCCTTGCCTCATAAACCTCACTGATCACAGTGCCAGACAGACTTTCCAGCACTTCATGCTTGGCAAAAGCTGGTTGTGATCTTTTGGAGATTACCCCGGCCCTCAGAAGGGAAAAAAATGGCCCAAGGCAGAGACCTTGAAAATTATATCTCGTGTCTCTGAAGATGCTGGGATGCAATGAAATAATATGAATGTATTCTGAATTTATGAATATTAAAAAAATAAAAAATATATAAATTCTAACAACATCTCCCTACTTCAATAATAATAATAAAAATCAATTTTAATTTACATTTAGGCTTAGATTTGATTTTTATTAAGAAAATGCCAAGAATTCTGTCACTTACAACAATTTCTTTGGCTTTTTAAGACATTTAACTTGAGAACATCAGGTCTTTTTGCTTTCAAAGATCTCAATTGCAAAATTTTGGTCCCTTCTAAAGAATTACTTCACTATTTATCAACTCAGCCTAAATGTGGAAGTGAAAAGGGATAATTCACAGCTTATAATATAGAGCAAGAAGAAATCATAGAGAAAATAATCTGGTGTGAGGCTCAGCACAGGCCCTGGATAGACAGTCTAGATGGTACTAGACTGGAAATACAAGGATTAAAGAAGAGGAGTAATGTTTGGAAGTCCTTACTTCTTCTAGCTAATTTTCAGTGGTTTTTAACAAGTTTTCCTCGTCAAGACTCTTAATTTGAAAAGAAATATTACCAATTCTGATGAATGAAGCAACAGCTTTATAGAGGCACAGAAAAGGAAACTGCAATATTGTTCAAGTACAGGAAATAAAATACACCTCCATAGTGAGACTCCCAGTACATTCTTATTTGTTGCCATTGTTTTTCTTCTCATAAAAATGGCCTTGGCTGTAAACTTAAACTTAAATTTTAAAAAAGGTAAAGAAATAGCACATTTGCTGCTGTCTTGCATTTTGTGCTGGTTTATTTATGGATTTTTTTTTTTTTTACCTCACAAGTTTAATGGAATTTTTACTGTGACTTTATAGCTGTGTGATTTATAATACATCAAACAAGTCAAATCAATCAGTAAAGGCCTAAAAATCAGCACAGGTTGAGATGGCTCCTTTAAAACAAATCATTACAGCTGTTAGGACTCAAACATACATAACAAGGATTGACCACTAATGTGAGTTATTTTAAAATCTCATTTTCTTGGTAAGAAATGCTGCCCTTTGTATATAACTTTTTAACGATCTAATAAAACCATCTGCAGAAACAGAGCCAGAGACATAGTTTTCCTTGCACATTTCTGCCAAACAGCTCTTTAAACACTCTATACTATTCTTTTAAAGGAAACCTACCCCTGTTCTCATTGACATGGACAGTTAATTCTTTTTAAATACTCCACACTATTATTTGAATACTACACTAGTCTTTAAATATGCTGCACTTTTCTTTTAAAGGAACCTGTCTGTATTCTCATGGTTATGGAAAGTTGAACCAGCTTTTTAATTGGCACATCTCTTTCATTAAGCTTAAGAAATAGTTATTCCTATTATGTTCCAAATATAATCACATATAGGGGAAGCTCTTTTACCTTACAGATAAGTAAGTCTCAGCAGAAAGAGAAGCATATCCATGCTATAGGTGGGAGACCATCAGCCAGGTTTAAAAGGAAGAATAAAAGTCAGATAATTTTGTACCTGAAGGGTAAAACTACAGGAGTTTATGACTGTAACTTATACACAAGCACTGAGTGGTACTACACTCACATGGTATGAGGATCAATGGATCTGTAAATGGCAATTTTAATTTGTTGTAATAATTTTTTTCTTTAAAGACACAGCTACATTTTGATTGTTGTCAATTTAATACAATTGCCCAATAAGACCTGTCAATTTGAATAATAATCATGAATTCTTTATGGATGTCTGTGGAAGAGCCCCAGCCACCAGCTGAGGTCACCTTGAGAAATACCAGCACTGTTCAATAAAGAGCCAAAAGAACTCATCCCAGTCCACCCAGTACAACAGACCCACATTACACCCCGTTACAAAGAATAAATGGCATTTCACCTTTCACTCTGAGCAAACATGACTCTGTACCATCCCAGACTCCATTAAGCTTGTTACAATTGTAATATATCTTTGTCATCTTCTTTTTAACGTCAGTCCAAGGGATTTGTAGAATGATGGGTAATGTTTTTCCATAATAATCTGAATAGTCTGAGGATTACACCATCACACAGACACAGAAAGGGGTAATGCTTGGAATTCATCAACCTGCCATCTTATTCTGTAATTCTCTGTAATTATTTTCACATGTGTCTTTTGAAAGAGTCTCAGGAATATATCCTTCTTTCTTCCTGAATGCAGTCCTACTGCTTGATTCCCACTTAGGATGATATCTCAAAGACATTTCCAAAACCTTGACTGAACCTGGTAAAACCTCCATGGTTATCTCCTTAACTCACAAGAGCCACAGCAGCAGGATGGTGCCCTTCGAGCATCTCTGCTGTGCTGGAGCCAAGTGACCAGAGGCTCTGGATGAGCTGCTGTGCTGCAGGATGAACACACTGGGCTGGACCTGCCCGAGTCAGGGTGGCTCCTGGCAAGGAACTGGCAGGATGCTACAAGCAGCCACTGCCGGCTCGTGCCATCTCAGCTGCAGTCTGCACCCTGCCCATGCCTGAGATCCCCTCAAAACGGGGCATGGGAGGGATAAAAGCAGCTTAACTGACTCGGGGCTGCACACAGCTGTAGATCCCATGGACTCGACTGATGCCTAGATAAATATTTCATATCCTCTCACTGGGGAGACAAGAAAATGCATTTCTTTTTTCCTCAGTTATAGCTTGTTTTATACTAAATCTGTAGGTTTCTGGGTCTGTCTTGCTTTGTTTTCTCCTGGAGGACACAGGACTCTGGTGCCCTGATCTAAAGAGGATTTACAGGTAGTGAGGATAACGTTAAAACAGCAACACAACTCTCAGGTTCTCACGTTTCCTTCTTTCAGGTCCTAATGCATAATAAAACGTGCTTTATGGTTCCGATCAAAAGCTCAGAGAGTTCCACAGTAAAATCCAGTGAGTGCAGGTGAGCTTGACATTTCAAGAATGTGTCATGTTATATTTGTCTTTCTTTGTCTAGATTAAAGGAGCAGCAACCCTCCGACCAGAAATACACGCGTTAGTAAAATGGGGCCAAAAATGGTATTTAAAATAAAATGTATTTATTGTTGTAACGTTTTAAATTCAAGCAATTAAATTATTCATGCCCATCAGAAAACTATCCCAATTCAGCACCTGCAGTCTCTGTTTTTTTACAAGTGACAGAGAAAGAAAATACCCTTTCTTGTGAAATATTCAGATACTTCAGATGCCTAATAAAAATGCAGGTATATTATCTCCATGTTACTTATCTTGAAAGGAGGATGATGTTGAGACAATAAACTGTTTAAAAATAAATCCCTTTCTGACAATCCACAAAACAATGGGGAATGTATTCATCTCCATTTGCCTTCCTTACTGGCAGTGAAAACTAATAGACAACACAGTCATCAGAATTATTTTGTGACAATTCCACAGAGGTTTAGCTAATTCTTTTCAAGTCCATTTTATTAGTCAGGAAAAAAAATTAAGTCAAATCCCGATTTAATAAGTGGTGGATTTGAATAAATTACTCCAGTTCTGCGTTCCTTGAACTTTAAACGAATTGTTCCACAATCCATTGCCAAGCAACTAGAACATATCCTTGGGAAGTTCAACAACACACTTTGATTAAATTGGTAGGGTGAACAAACAGTTTACTGGGAACTTCAGGCCTATAAAATGAAGATTTACAAAAGTGGAGTTTTCCTCATTAACTCTATCAATCACCTATAAACAGAGGCTTCTGCTTAATGAATTGATAGAATCACATTCAGTCTGAAATCACTGGTATTTGTGATAATGTGTTTGCCCGGGATGCTGGTGGCATTTTGAGACTTTTGAAATATTACAACCCTCTCTTTAGCTTGAGACAACTACAAGAATTAAATCAATGTTTTCCTATATGTCATGATAAATTTACTATAATAGCTAATAGAGACTGATGCCTAAAAAATTACATTTGATGGCAGAAAAACAGTCGCAACTTCTTTTTCAAACAGTATTAATGCGCCTCAGGTTTATTATCTTGGGTCTTTGACCCACTGCAACATGAATGAGAGAAATGGTTGCACTCTGAGAATGTCTGCATTAATCAGGGGAGCAAAATTAACAATTTTAAGTATTGAAAATTGGGTTCTTATGAAATAAGGGGCTTGAATATTACTTTTTAAAGACAATATTTGGGAAGGTTCTCACTGTATTGTGTATTAGGAAGAACCTTCCTAACTCTCTAGAGAAAGGAGATTTTGGAATCTCCCAGCTCTACATGTATTAAACTATTGCAGGCTGATTTACTGAAAGTTTTTTTTATATTGGCTCACAGTTTGGGTAACATGAAAATTTTATCCTAGTATAGAAGTTTTAAATCCCCATTTCCTTCTACTTTCCATTCTGACCTTTCCTATTCATCCAGCAGAGTTTCTGGGTCCGACTGCCACGCTTGCAATGGATGAAGTCAGGAAATAACAACCTTTCAGCTCTTCACAGTAACAAATTCCTACATCTAGGAATAATGGAAAAACTCAATTTGAATCAGCTCTCTTAACTCTGGATTTTAAAAAGCTAAACAGTTAAAGTCCTTCCCCATTACTTTTGGTAACTACAGGATTACAGAGGGGTAAAAAGTTCAAGCTCAATGCAGTGGACCCACTCCATTCTGCAAAAATAGCCAATTTAGAGCTATTATGAGAAAATAACTTTCATTAAGCTTTCATCATTTGTAGTCTACTACAGACCATCTCAGCTTTCTAAAATGTCAACATCTAAAAGTACCATCATTCTTCATTATGCTGGAGGGAAAAAAATACATCAAATGGAAAGGAAGAAGTATCACTTTCAGATAAGCAGAGAACACCAAGTATAATTCCACAGTGAAAATGAGGAGCTAATGCCTTAGCACTTGCACACACTCTGACTATGTATAATAATAGAAGCAGGAACATACTTGCATGTAAAAATTGTATATATTTGATCGTATCTCTCTCCTGTCATCATTCACGTGGACCTCATTAGGTTGTCACTTTGTTCTGGTCAAGGACTATATCAGCATTTATCACCCAAGACTAGCCAGGCAATGCTCATGAAAGAGCTTTGGCTATCACAGCATGACAAACAGACCCACTTTGTAGCATTATTGGACCCCAGTTTACAACTGGAGATGGTTAAACCTGGGATTTCCATGAAAGCTCCATACTGAAGGCTCATAATAGTCACTGAATGGTTGAAAAGTGCAAGCAAATGTATTAATGAAAGCCAAAAATCAGTGATTTTTTCACATAATCTGGGATAAATCATAGTGGTTAAGCTGTTGATTCACATAGAAGTGAATGCTGAATGAAACACCAGAGGAGAGGAGGAGAAGTGAGGAGCAGAGCATTTTGAGCAGACACAACAGTGAAGTTAAGAGACTCCTGCTTGTGAGTCAGTCCTTACCCTCAGCTTTTTGCAGTCACTGACTTTTAAAATTAATTCTGCCAACTTTGCATAATGCACAGGAATTTACAGAGAAGTCAACCCCCACTGCTTTACCCAAATTTAAAATTTTACCTCCAAATATTTAATACATAACGGTGTCCTGAACTAGGGACAATGACAAAAGAAGAATGGAGTTTTTATTTTCATTAGCCACTGAAACTATCAAAATCTCTCCAAAGATCACACAGGATCCCATATTCAAGTTTACATGAAATTTGATTTAAGTGCATTCACTGAGAATTATTCAAATGCAGGGTGTTTGGTTGTTACTTTGTGTGATATACCTAAGCTTCAGAAGTAAATTGCTTTAATATAGTTCCCTGGAAAATACAGCTTTTGGGAAATTTTTCCACTAGAAATCCACTACTAAGCTTTAATGCTGTTTGATGCAAGACTTATTTAGGGCATTAAAGATCTGTCTGTTGGAAAGATAATTCCAAATTTCAAGCTATAACTATTCCCCAAACTCTATAACTAATATCTCTATTTAGGAAAACCTCAAGATTATGCCAATTCTATGACTGTTTTGTAAAGTCAAAGGAAAGATTTAAATATTCACTTAAGTGCCAATCACAAATCCAGGCTGATCTGCCCAGGAAATGTATTTCCTAAACCTGTTGCACTTCGGTTATCCTGGAGATGTAACTCTCAACCCAGGGGTTCAGCTGCCTGTGATCCAAGGCTTAGCTTTGATGCAGCATCACCCCATGACCTCGGCTCAGGTTACTGAGAAAATCGCTAAGTTGTTAGAAAGAAAGTGGGAAAAAAGAAGCTGGAGCCAAGAAAGGAAGGGAAAAACAGAGTGAGATGGTAATTACACTGGCTTGAGGATATAAGAGGGAAAACACTGCCATGGAAGGGTAGAAAATCCGAAGGGCTGTGGTGGGGAAGGGGACAAAGGCGTGAGACATTTGAGAGATCTCAACTCAGTACCCAAGGGCAGAGGTGCCCATCCTGCCCCCACCCAGACTGCCTGGCCAGGAAAGCCTCACTGCACGTGTGTTTGGGACCACTTAGAGCAAGAACAGGTTTGAGATTCATTATTGTCTTCTGGGAAACTGTTACTTACAGACAAAAATGTGGAAAAACGAAGACAATCTGTCCTATGAAATTCAGAATAAGAAGTAGCTTTCTGAAAGTACTTTATATTTCAGTTTGAATAGGCTAAAGAGTGTCTTCAAAAGCTTTTCCAGTAGGAAATGACAAAAGGGAATACTTGTTAAGTGAATCCGAAATTCCCCTCTGTTTATGGTAAATAGGAAAATTCATTTTATTTTAAAAAGGAAGTAACACAAAATAAGAAACAATTGAATAAACCAAAGATTGGCATTGAACTTGCTGTTACAATAATCCTTTGTGGTAATTCAAGAGATTATAATGAGAATGAAACCAAAGTTAAAAAGTTGTAGTCTTGAATTAAGGTAATCACTGACCTGTTTTATATGGATATGAATTAAGACTTATGTACTCTTGGGAGCTTCTTAAGAAAATTGGTCTTACTTAAACATGTGCCAGAGAGAAAAAAAGGTGTTAGTAGCAGGAAAGAAAAGACTCTTGTATTGTTTACTCCAGTTTATAGCAAACTGTAATTTCTCTATTAAAGTTGCATACAATTCACAATCTGTGCAGATGGCTTTCCATAGAAAAGTCTTAAAATTGTAAATTTGGAGCACTTTTCAAGCTAAGGAATGCACAAATCAAGCTTTCCCTTTGCTTGCTTTTCAACCTGCTCCACCTTTCAGGGTTGGGGAGAAAGGTAAAAATGAGAAGGGAAAAAAAAAACCTTTTCAAGCAGAATTGTATTTCAATCAGTTACCAGAGCAGCCCTTGCAGGCTGGGCAGTGACAGCCACAGGGCTGGAACCAGCAGTGACCCATCCCCTGCAGCCAAGGCTGCCACAGCCCCTTCATCACAAACCAGCTGAGCTTCATCACGTCTCTCTGAGATCCCTCCACGCTGATTTGGTGCAAACTTAAAGTTACAGGATCATAGATGAGGTTCCCTGCCCTGTCCTTTCTCAGAGATGTTTGGTGGCCTCCACATTCAACTTCATCTGTAAAACACAGGCCTCAAAAGGGCTAAATCCACTTCTCACCTGCTGGCACAATTTGTTTGACAAAAAGTTAAGGCCACACAAAGGGTCCCCTCAATGATCTTGAAGGCCTTTGTTATTTTTCCCTTCAGTATTCCTACCATATGCCAAGAAGGGTGAAAAAGTTCTCCTATACTGCAATGCTCTGTACTGCAATGTAACGTTTGCAGAGTTCTGTCACATCACAACTCCATCCAGGTGCCCTTTCTTCGGTTTGCAGAGCTCTGTTTTATTCACTTGCTCCTCAGACAGAGGCAGATTCACACCTCTGGTCATTCTTCCTACTTGTCTGGAACTTCTCATTCTCCCACCCTTTCCCAGCCCACAGTAAAAGCAGTAACGAGCCCCTCAGGCAGCAGTTTCCTGAGTTAGTGCTGCTCCAGAGTGATTTGTGATGTGCAGAGCAGCACTTTGATGCAGCCTGGCCTTGCTGAAGGGAGGGAGTGGAAAGTTCTGCCAAGTTGCCTCTGCAGAAATAGAATATCCTGAGCAGAACATCTTGCCTATCAATCCCTGGAGGTCTCTAATGCTGTACTGTGGGATGTTTCTTCACTCTCCAGCTGGATCTGATTCTCTTTGGCTGTGGACATAACTGAGTGTTTCAAGACCAGTACCAAGGGCTTCTTTTGACCACAGAAACTTCCTTTTGGGGATGTAGAGCTGCACCTCTGGCAACGCTCTGCAGTTGCTGCTCCTGCTTTGACTACAGTGAGGAGAGAACTTGGGTTGGGATCTTTGTTCACTTTTCTCTGAACTGTCTGGCACACATCCAGCTGACATTTCATAGACATATTGTTTAACATGTGGCTTAATTAGTTCTGGTGTTCTCTTTTTTCATGACTTGTGTTCCTGTGTCACAAGAACAAGTCCTTTATCCTTTCCCTCCTTACCCTCTCCAAGGCATGAACACTGAATAAGCAGATATGTTCCCATACTGTGTGACCACAGAAGAATAGCATGGAATGACCTTCTCTCATAACTGGGATAGGAAGACAGTTTTATTAATTATATTAATATTTTAGAAAATGTTTCCTGAGCCTATTTTGAGAGAAACATAACGTATTTTCAGAGTACTTTATCTCTTTGGGCCTCAGATCTCTCTAACATATCAGTTAGATTCAATTTATGGGCACTGTAAAGCCAGGAATTTTAAACATGTTTATTCTGAAAAGATGTCCCTTTTTTTTTGTTCAGGGGGACCTCACATTTGCTACTACAGTTTCATTTAAAAAATTAACTCACTTTTTATTATTTTAAGATGTTATTCTATTCCGACATTCAGAGTGCATGACCATTTTCAGTGCATGCATTTGTTTAGTTTTCTGTCTTTTAACAAAGAACATTAATTATAAAATCTCTAACCAGTTCATTTAATCAAATGCAATCTGGTCCCTGATCACTTGAACGTATAATCAGCCTCACCCTTCTGCCTGCTTGAGAATTATTGATTTTGTCTATCAACCCCAACAGAGGTCCAGGTGATGCAAATAATAATTACCACAGCTAATGCGATTATTGCATGTGAACTGATTACTATAATTAGGAAAGGTTTGTTTGTATTAAAAGGGAAAGTAAATTGCCTTGCAGGTTTTAGAGAAAAACAGTAACAACAGCAAAGACAAATAAAGAATCTGGAGCTGCAATTATAAAATCCTGTATGAAATTATGACAAGAAATCTGTTGTCTGCACAAAGAATATTCTTTTCTAAAGAAGTAAGATTCAGTAATGTACTGTTAGGAATAAAATATCCAAGAAATAGAAGAAAATTATATATATATATAATATATATATATATTTCTTCCCTATAAATGATGCTGAGAAAGATATCTTTCTACAACACTGACATAAATAACTTTCCTCTTCTATTGCAATAGATTCTATTCTTTAATTCACTTTTCCTGTATACTCTGTTTTAATGTCTTGGATAAACCTCAAGCATCTTCAGTTGTGCTACACCTTGTTTTTCATAGAGAATGACTGAATATTTGTAGATGTTATTACCAAAGAATCAGCACTAATAATCTGACTTTTAAATTTTTATACATCATCTTTCACTAAGAATGGAACTGGACATAGAACAGATTTCCCTGGCCCACACTTCCACATATGCCCAGAGCACAAACCAGTGTGCCACAAGCATTTTACATACAGAGTTTTATAATTCCATGCAATTTATCAAACAACAAGTTCAGCAGAGAACTGTGACAAATGGCAATAGGGAAAGAGGTTTTATTCCACTCTGCATTGCTCATTTTGGAGGCAGGAACACTCCCACAATCGGGTGCTGCAAACTGCCCTCAATCACTAACGACTTGACTGGGCAAAGTGATGGATAGCTCCAGTGGGCTGAAAAATTTGCTCAGGAGTTGTAGATATTCTCTAACATGCCTTAGGTTTATAGTAACCCATCCAATTTTGGCAGCCAGGAAGAAATTCTGCTGTTATATGAAGCTGGTTGTGTATGTGTTCAAGATATTTTAAATGAGGGACAATGAGAGAAAGAGGGACAGAAAAAAAGGCTCAGAGCCTGATCTGTAAAGTGATGACAAAGCTGCTTCCTTTCTCCCACCATATCTTTATCTTGTAAGATTATAGGTTAGCTGGAATAGCCTTTCTTTTGCTTGCTTTGCATGTCTATAGTGTCTGATATAATTAAACACTTATTCAAAGCTTCTCAATGCTTCTGTAATACTGATAATATGCAATCATAAATAAACTATAACGAATAAAAAAAAATTGCATCAAAATTGGAATTGAAAACTAGTTCATTTCCCCCCCCGCCAAGTGTGCCACTAACTGTGTTTTCATGTACAGCAGCAAGAACTAAAGGATACAACTGTATACCTCCCAAACAAGGGGAGCTGTTCCGGTGCCTGAATTTTTAATGGTCATTTCTATAAGTGATTAGCAGGAAACATTAGGAAAAAACAATGAAATATTAACATACTTCTAATATTATTAGAGAATCACTAAATGTTTCTAAATAACTAAAGATATTGACTGAATAATATAGCAAGGATATATATCTCCTAGGAGCTTAGACTTTTGTTTGACTTCACAGCCCAAGAAGTTGTATTTTTGAAGGACAGAGCACTTCAAACAGAGACTTTTTATTTTTTTTTTTCCTCAGAAAACTTCTTGCATTTACTATTTGGACATTTTTCTATTTCCTTTATTCTCACTGTATGTTTATCAGATTGAGAACAGGAATAAAAACACATCTAAGAGAAAAGTACCCTAAGGAGTGTAAAGATTTTCACCCAAGTTTAGGTGCTGTTTTCCACCCTCAGTACAGGAACTTTATTTATGTTGCAACTTCTCTAAAGAATATAGAGGTAATATTTAAATAAAATGGTTGCTAGTCTGCCTACTCATAGCTCTGAAGATTCATTACTGGGATAAAGTTATATTATTCTGTCCATTATAGTCTTACATTTCTAAATCAATATACAAGAAGTAAAAACATTTCCTCCTCTTCTTTCTTGTTTAGCTACTCCTCTGTATAAAAGGCAAGATGTATGATCTTACAGGAAAACATATTTTATTTAAATGTAAAGATGATTAACCTAAAGGAGGAAGGGAAACATGAAGATGATAAAGAAGGTAGAAAAACAAGAGCTGCTATTTTTCCGGAGAAAAAAATACAGTTTTCGAAGAAACTGTTTGCTGTGTGTTTTTAATACATTTGAAACAGGCAGCAGAGGCAGCAGAGGCAGCAGGGACTAAAGTGGAAAGCTCATTCTTATTTTATAAACTAAATGTTGGAAAATAAAGTGTACATATTAAAATCTAACACTGCACTCCAAGGGGAATTACAAGCGCATGCCAGAGCCCCCTTGTCAAAGGAACATAAGCAAAACTAATTAACCGCACTATGTTTTCAGTGTAAATTTTGTCAGGAAGTCATTAAAGCTGTTTTCACAATAACACATTCAGATCTATGGAAAACAGAGCTCTACCAATTCATTACCATTGCAATTGTCGGGGCTGCATGTTCGGGATCCTCATTACCTTTAATGAATGCACAGATCCCCAGCCCTGAATTGTACATCCTGTCCTGCAAGGTATCCCTTCCCTTCCCAGTGCTGATGTTCATTTACATTCACCAGCTTGACAAAAAAAAAAAAAAAAAGCAACAGTCCCTGCAATTTCAAATAAATGTCCAGACAACAGAGAGAAAACTTCTTTGGAAGTGTAGCTCCATTTTATTACATTTTTATTTGCAGAAGCATATAAAGCATATGCCTGACCACAGTCCAACACAAGAATTTATCTCAGAAACTGTAGAAAAGATAAATCTTATGAAAGACCAGGTCGTAGAATCACAGAATGGATTGGGTTGGAAAAGACCTCCGAGATCATCAAGTCCAAGCCTTACTCCAACTCCAGTCCCTTTACCAGATCATGGCACTCAGTGCCACGGCCAAGCTCACTTTAAAAACCTCCAGGGATGGGGAATCCACCCCCTCTCTGGGCAGCCCATTCCAATGGCTGAGCACTCTCTCTGCAAAGAATTTTTTTTCTGATCTCCAAGTTAAATTTCTCCTGGGAGAGCTTGAGCCCCCCGTGCCCCCTTGTCCTATTGCTGAGTGCCTGGGAGATAATACTTGCAGAAGAAGTTCAGCTGTGTTTCCTGAAGGACACATAAGAAGCGGGTACTGAAGGAGGGGACAGTGCACATGCCTTAATGAACAGGGTGTGTGTCCCCAGGCCTGATTAAAGCACAGGCACGGTGCCAGTGGGGGCAGAGCTGCTGCAGCTCAGCAGGGCAGTACCAGGCACTGTGCCAGGGGGTTACTGTGCAGGACTTGGCTCAAAACCTGGACAAGGTGTTCTTGTTTCATCACATATTCTGCTAACCTTACTACCGAACTCAGAGTCCATTTTCTTCATTCCCTTGATAGTACTTTAAGTGTTATACCATGTTGGGGTCTCCTTACCAGTGCCCACACCCAAGGAAACAATTTTGGAGGCAGCAGGCAGTGTGCTGAAGGGCAGAGCTGGCTTTCCAGCTTGCCTTCTGAGGGAACTGCAGCATGGAAAGAGGGGTGAATAACCATGTTCTAGATGGCATGACTGTTTAACAAAAACTAAAAAATCCACCTTGAGTGTTTCCTAATTGCTTATATCATATCTTATGTTGCAGTTCTATAGCTAAATTTAGACTTAGGAAAGCTTCAGACTCTCATGGAAGGAGTCTAGATTCCAAGGCAAAGGTCAGTTTGAAATTGCTGGAATGCTGTGAGGTCAGAAGAAAAAAACATAGAGTGGCAACTCTAGCTAGGAAAAGACTGCTTTATAACACATTTTTCTTAGTAGCCTATAAAAGAAGCCTATAAATTAACACAAAACCAAAACCAAACAGAAGTCCATTTTTCTCTCAATTCCCTCCTTAAATAGAATACTGCCCTGGAGAATGAAATGATAAGTGATATACATAACTTTGTAATCCTCTAACTGTGATCCATATCCCTCCCTCTGGTCAGATACTTAAATAAAATGTGAAAAGGAATCACTTCTTAAAGAAGATGCATTTTTCCCAGCTGCCACATACCTCCAAAGTTGATTTTGCAGAAGTAATGAACGATCTCCTTAAGGCTACCCATTTATTTACATAACACAGTCACGTCTCACAGCCTTTGGAAAGGAGAGATCCGAAAAGTTTCTTTCCTGAAATAATATCCACTAAGTGATGGTGATTCAGGGATTGTTAACATTGCCCAGACAAGCATATATTTCTCTGTCCCCAAAGTGCCAAAACGTCTTCCACAGGTGGGACCAAACTCAATTCCCTTTATTGGCACAACCCCAGTGCTGTGCCTGCTCTCTATTTTAGCCCCTGCAGTGCCTGGGGATGTCTCTGCTTTGGCATTTGCCAACAAAGGCATAAGTGCTATTTCTTACAGCCCCTCAGCTGAAGGAAATCTCAGAGGCATTTCCACCTGTGTTCTTTCATCTGTTTGCTTTAAATGTTTCAATTCATAGTTTTATGATTTTTTTTTTTCCTTTATTGAAATTTAACATATTAAAAATATTAACCCACTAATACAAATGCAAATACACACTTTGGACTTGCCCAAAAATGTCTAAAATGAGAGAGGCTCAAAAAACCTTCATTTTTTAAAATTAAGCAATATTTCTTTTATGATTAGTGGATTATCATGTTAGAAACCACTTCTTAGAAACGTGCAAGACCCCCACTAGCACAGAATGTAATGTCATTCCAAGAAGTTCTGAGATTTATGCTTGCAACTCCGTACAGAAATAAAATAAAATGCAAACAGGCCCTAACATACTAAATATAATGTGTTTGAGCTGTCTTTTGAATTTCCTGGATCACTTCAAGATTCTTTTCTTCATCTGTTTTTCCCCATCAGAGTTTTAAATCCTCTTTGGTTTATTTCCAGATTAAATATTTTTATAAAAATCGCACCATCTGCAACTCTCATCTCCAGAAAGGAAGCTAAATATGTTTGTAAAAGCAGGATTACTTATGAGGATTTGGAAAGGAATTGAATACACTGAAAATTAGGGAGAGATGTACTCACCTGTCCCAGGGAAAAGAAATAGATTTCATCTTTTTGTTTATTGAACTCACTACTATTTTTAACTGGGGAGATTAAAATCTAATTTTCAGCGCCATGGGCTGGATGCAGAAAAAAGGGAGAATTAGGAGCATTTTACATCTGGTTTTGCTCTGAAAGGGATAAATTATTGCGTCAGGGTGACTGAGAGTGAAAGACCAAATGAAATATTATGGAAAAAAGGGACTTTTTTATCCATTGGCATTGCTTTTTATGTAAAACTTAAGAGGCAACTCGTCATTTGAGGGGAGCAGAGCTAAGACCTCACTGCTCAGAGGGAATGGGAGGTCAGTGCTCTGAAGGTGAGTAGGGCAGCAGTGGAGACCTCCAGCAAGATCAGGAGGGGTGGGCAAAGAAAGCAGGAGGAATTATCCACCTGCACATCCTAAGGAGTGCGCCCACAAACCCCTGGTTTGAGTGTTCACACTTCAGCTCAAGCCTACAGCAGTTTTCCTCCCTTTCCAGGGAAGTAACCCCCAGGAGGAGTGGGAAGCACACAGTGCAGAGGGCTGCCAGTGCTCTGTCTGTGTGACTGGGAAACCCAGGAGGAGGAATAAGAAGAACACACATTATATTTGAATAGGCCTGTGATGTATATTCCCTATTTGGCATTCATGTTTCCAGTTATTGACTTCTTTATTCCCCGTAAAAGAAAAAATATTACAATGGTAGATCAGAGAACCTGTCAGGTTGATTAGACTGGGCTGCCAAGAATTGAAAACTGTGACTTGATTTTTTAAACATTTTACAGAGGGGTGCTGACTGCAAGCAGATGGCAAAAAGGGCTGCACTTATTTTGGCTGGAGAGCCCCTGGAAGTGAAGTACAGTGCAGGTCACAGAAACACAGGAGAGAGCAGAGGAGAAGCTTCCTCTGGTGCAAACTAATCCTGAAAGGACAAGCTGTTGTACGAACTGAATGGACTGACCAGTGTTGCTAAAATCACATTTTTGATGCAGCTCAATTTAGACTATGTATGACTACCCGTGGGTTTGGCACATTCCCTTATAAAAGACAAATTGCTTTATGATTTTAAGGTACATCAGTGGGATATAATCCAGACCGGTACAAACTCAGTTTACTGCAGGAATTCACAAGCTCATGTGTGACATAGTGTAGGTCAAAAAGCCCAAGCCACTGAGTTCAGGAATATGATGGGATTTACATTAACATATTCAACCATATTAAGGCCTTATGTATCTCCACTACAACAAAACAAAATATCCTATAAATAATAAAGGCTTGTCTGCAATCTGTTCACCTTCAAAATTCAGTAAATTAAATCTTAGAATAGCAGAAAAAGTCATTTACAGATAATGCATCAAGTCTCTGAGACGATTTAGTCACAGTAAAGTAACTTGCTCTAGAGAAGAAACAGCTGTGGGGCAAAGTTCTGATTGTGTGGCCACCTGTATAAAATATTCAGCTACTTCAACTTCAATCAACACTTTATCTTCTAGACTAAATTCATTATCTCTAGAACTCACCAATTCTTTTTGGTGTGACCTCCTGTTCTTTCCCCTTAAGCCCTGCTCACCTGGGGAAGGAGTGAAAGCTGAATGACTTCTTTTAGCCCAAGTGATCCTTTTCAATCTTCCTCCTTTCCTTTTCCCAGAGTCTTTTTTTCCAGTTGACAGACTATCTTCTTTGAAAGGAGAAGTTACGTGTCCTTCCCAACTTCATAAATGTCCAAGAACAACCAAGTGAGTTAGTCTAATTGAATTATTTTGTTTTTTCTCAAGTATGTTAAGTTGCAAGCCTTTGTTTTGCTATTATCACCTCAGGCTACAGTAAATGAATTCTCTGCTACCTTTGAAGGGAGAGATGAAGTAAAATTCCCCAAGTGCAAAATCAAAAAGAAAAGAAAGCCTCTTCTGGTTTGCTTGAAATGTACATCTTGTCCTGCCTTCCCTTTAATGTTTTCTTTCATGGTAAGAATCAGTGAAGGGCAGGTAGAGGGTTTCTTCTCCCTCTCTTGCAACCACCAGTTTATTACAAAAACATATTGATGGCTGCAAACCATTGTAACGCCCATTAATCCACTTGTTTATGTCAGATCAATCCACTTAGTTCTGTGTCAGATCAGACAAAAGTAGAGTTTTTTTCTGTGACTTCCCACACTCCATTGACATTTTAACACATTTTTGAGCACCATGATGAAGCAAGAGCCTCCTGTGGTTAGTTTGTTGACACTGGATTCTTTTTTCTTAAGCTCCACAGTCTGGCTGGCATTCAGTTGAAACTAATGAAGAATGATTTTTAAATTGCCAATGTACCATTAGCTAAGAGGGACACCAAACCCAACCAGGTCACTCATTCCACAGCTCCAAACTGCTCCACCACTTGGACTGCCTCGACATGTGGAAACATTTGTGAATGCCCACAGGCTTCCCAAGAATTCCTCCCCAGATCAAACTGAAGCTCAGGCAGTGAAAGAGCTCTTTTTAATTGCAGCCACTCTCTAATCAGTCCTGAACACCCCCACACCATCAGAGCCCCTCCACAACCCATCTGGAAAAAATCAGAACATAGATTCCTTTAGGTTATAATAAGAGATCTGGAAACTTCCAAGCTAAGAGGTGAAGTTCACTAATTAAAAAAATATACTTGAAAACTTGATGAGATTTTTTTTTTTAATATGGAGAATCCTTTTAAGCTTCTGCTCAGAAAACAAAAGTCATTGTTTACACTTGAAAATCTCCATGTGAGAATACAATGCACCTGAAACATGCAGTGTTTAAAGCCTTTGTCAAGGCCTTTAAAACTATGTAATATATGAAGAAAAAGAGCTGTGGGCTGTTGTGAGATGTATCTGAGCTATTTTAAAACAGCTGAGAGTCTGACTGGATCATAAACAACAACCTGGGAAATGTTTTAACTGTACCAAACATGAAGTTTTCCACTCCTAGGAGAATGGCACGATGATTCTGTGCTAATGAAGGCAATTAGAAGGCATAAACATAACCACTGATCATCAATTAGGGGGAAAATAAACATTCCATATATGTCTGCACAAGTGGAGGGTTATATGACATGAGAAAAAGTCATACAGGCTTAAAATGAGCAGATACCAAGGGACGGGTGACAAAGAACCACAGAAGGGATGCAGGGACATTTCCTGACCTCATCATGGGAAACTCAGACTTGGAGAGAGAGGTGGTTGCACTTGAAGCTCCAGAAATCAGTGACAATTGTGACCAGTGCATCTACTTCTTATCTCATTACATATCAAAAATGCTCAAACTCCATTATATCACAAAGAATGACTTGTGATTTTACATCTTCCCAATATGCAAGATCTTGCTATATTATTTTTAAATCAGATGATTTAAAATGAGAGCTTTGAATCACTCTACCTAGAAACCAATAGAGCTAAATTCTCTTTTTATATTATTTAAACAAAGCTCAGAAAATTCCTGTTCTATTTTGAGCTGAGTGTCTGCCATTATATTCAAAAACCTGAAGGAAACTGTGATATTTGCTATATATAATGAGCCACAAAAATATAGGACTATTCAGCACTTTTTAAACTTAATTTTAGTAGTTTTTTTCTAAATTCTATTTCTTAGCCATTTGCATGGTTTGACACCTTTAGAACAAGAAAGGCAGACTGGCAATAAAAAAGGATTTCTATACACTTTTAATTAATGTTGGTGCACCCATTTAAAGCTTTCTAATATAAAAATAAATTATGCTGGTTAATATAGCTTGATATACTCTAATTAATATAATTTGCAATACTAATTTTGCTTGACTAAAGCTTTTAGTAAGCTCTTGACATTTCTATAAATAAATACACTGTTTGCAGGAACTTTGATGACTTTATGTCAATCCACAAATAACAGCCAATCTGTCGACTACTTCTTGCAGTTACACTTATTTGGTATTTTTTGTAGGCATCAAAGAATGAAAATGTTCACTTGAGAAGATTTTTCTGCTTTGCACAATAAGAGAAAGTATTGATAATCAATAAATATGTAATAGTTTCATTGCTTCAGACCAGTGTAGAATTGAACACAGATTTTAGAGCTTATCCTATTCTTCCTTATAACAAATATATCCACATTTAAATTAGTAGTAAAATTACTATTCACAGTTTTGTTTTTTTTTTAATAAACAAATTTGCATCAAAACTTCTCCCTCTCTACCTAAACCCAGCAACATCTTATTTGTCACAATAGCCAAGTAGGTGGGAAACTCCCAGTACACACTTCAAAACGGGAAAGAATCGACCCTCAGGCTTTCAGCCCCCTGATTGCCCTGAGACAACTTTCAGGCTTTCAACCCCTGAGATAATTTTCCTTTTGTTTTCAAAACACTCTGAAACAACAGGAAGGATGTTTCTAATAGAAATACATGAACTAGCACGAAATCCTAGACTAGCCTTTTATGCTGAGGAAACACAAAATCTAATAATGTCTTTTAACTTGTTTGCGAAGTAGTGACTTTGGTAAAGATCTGTGGCTGTTTGGAGAGGTCCCTTGGTGAGATTGAGCAGAGTTAAAGCAGCCCTGCAGTCTCACACACAGCAATGCCCTGTTCATTTTCCTCCCCAAACATCACTCCTCTCTTCCCCAGTTCAGGCTGCCCAAGCAGCTCTTGTGTCACTCCTGTTGAAAGCAGCCAGTGAGCAGGAGATGAACTGCACTGGGGGGAAGAGCAGCACAGAGTTGGTCCCATCCTTTGGAGAGCTGAGCAAGGGAATTATTTGTAATGGCTTTAAACTGAGAGAGATTAGATTAGATTAGATTAGATTAGATTAGATTAGATATCAGGGAGAAATCCTTCCCTCTGAGGGTGGGCAGGCCCTGGCACAGGTACCCAGAGAAGCTGTGGCTGCCCCATCCCTGGGAGTGTCCAAGACCAGGTTGGANCCCATCCCTGGGAGTGTCCAAGGCCAGGCTGGACAGAGTTTGGAGGCAGCCTGGGCTGGTGGGAGGTGTCCCTGCCCATGGCAGGAGGATTGGAAACAGGTGATCCATAAGATCCCTTCCAACCCAAACCATTCTATGATCCTATGATTTCTTCTGAGAAAGAAGAGAGAAGGTAGACATACTTTTCATAGGAAGCAGCACCCAAGTATTCCTAGGAGTTTAAGTATTCAGATAAAAGCAGGTTGCAGTGTACAAACTAGATGCTGAAAATCCATCTCTGGTTGCTATTCACTAATTTCTTACTCTTTCAGGCAAAGATGCATTTCTTTTGTTTATAGAATATTGTGCTTTGTTTTTTTTTTTTTTCTTCTCCATATGTAGATTTATTTGTCAAAGACTAGTGTTGACACAAAGCAACATTCTTGCATGTTTCATAAACTCCTGGATAAAACGCAATTATCATTTATTTTTCAGCTTTTCTCATTAGTGTTGAGCACAACCACACACACACACACACACACACACACACACACACACACCCCACAAATCTCAGAAGTACAAAGATTTGGGTACTGTCAGTTTCCATCCCATCTCATTAGTGCATACTGTGATTTGATTCTGTGTATGTTGATTGAGAGAAAAGAATGTATTTATATTTCATGTTCATTCAGTTTTTCAGATCTGTATGAGAACTGCCACAGGAGATCCCAAAAGCACAGTTCAGAAGACAAACACAACTTGTCTTTATGGTGATGTAAAAAACACTTCAAGGTGGACAAATGCAAAAAAAGCCTTCTGAAAAAAATCAACAACCTTCAAACTTAAAAAAGAAAACTGTGCCTGTGTGTTTGAACAGTTTGTGGGAAGGAGGAGTGATTAAAAAGAAATAAGGAAAAAAGATTTTTCCCCACCTCTGATTACTGTGAAAGACTTGTACAGACAACCAATTCAATTGATTACTTTCTATACATCCAGGTCTCAGTGTAGTAAGTCTCTTTATGGTGAAAATTTGATCACAGGTATCTGGAATTTTCCCCTCCAGCACAAATAATGGAAGATACATCTGAAGCTTCATCAAGGACAATGAAGTTCAACACAAACTAAAACCCAAACTCTCCTTTATGAGATGTTGACTTGCAAAAAGTGTGAAAACTCCCTCACAAACTGAGTCACTGTGGGATAAATAACTACAAGAACAGTAGGGCTGGATTACAGATTGCAAAAATCAAGTGTCACTACTTTGAAGTGTTCAACCCATTCTGTTTTGAGCAGTTTTAATCTGTTTATTTCTTAGTCTTGCTGACCTCAGAACAACAATGGATGTGTGGATATTCTCACTTATGGACAGCCCACAGACCTTCATCTGCACTTTTTTTCTCTGAAATACAGAAGCTGTTTAAAGTAATGGGTTGCCACCACTGGTCACCTTTCTGGTCTCTAAAGAATGAAGAGCTGGAAAAAAAATAGAAAATCCATTTGACCATCCATCCATAAAGGGAAAGGTTAATACTGGTCTGTTCAAGGTAAATAAGTTATGGATATCTAACCACAAACCACAGATTAATAAAAATTTGAGGTAATTTCCTCAGAACAATTACTGTTTTTCATTACCCTCCATTAATCAACTTCAACTATATTTAGTAGTGAAACTAGGACCACAGCCTGTAAAACTTACAAAGCTTGAGATGTGCCAGTTCCATGAAGGAAAATTGCAGAGTAACAGACAAAGTATCAATAGAAATTTTCCAAATATATTAAGAAAAATAAGATTGGCAACCAGATATTTGGAATTTTTATTTTTTTTTCTTGGTATTCACCTTGTCTAAGATAGCAAAAGTGTTTTTATCTCAGCGAAGGGCAGGTACTTAAGATGAAACTGCACAAAGACTTCCTCTCCATTCCTGGGAAAAAATAATACTGACAGCTATTGGTACTATGAGTCCAACTGCTGTCCTGCTGTTTTAGTGATTGCAGCAGGAGTGTTGCACAGTATCCACAGAAAAGAGATGCTGCAGTTTCTTCTTTTTGGTCTAGGTGTGTTTGCTGTCAGTTTTCTGCTCCTCTGTATTAAAGCCAGAGTGTCAGTCCCAGCAAAACCAGCAGACACATGGAAAGAACAGAAACCATGGAGGACCTGTCCTTGTCCCTGTCCCTGTCCCTGTCCCTGTCCCTGCCCCTGTCCCTGTCCCTGTCCCTGTCCCTGTCCCTGCCCCTGTCCCTGCCCCTGCCCCTGCCCCTGTCCCTCCCTGCCCCTGCCCCTGTCCCTGTCCCTGTCCCTGTCCCTGTCCCTGCCCCTGCCTGGACTGTAAGGAGAAGCATCCTGACTACAGGAACAGGCTCTACAGAGACAAACATCTCCAAAAATCACAGGAACTCTTTTCAGGAGTGTCATCATTCGTCTGCTGCTATTCTTATACAAGTCATTCTAGGACTGCAGAAAATAAACACATATGTAGCTCACTCTCATAAATTCTCAGTTGTAATTTAGCCCTCTTCATATAGAGCTGTTTAGAATCCTGACTTGCATACGTCACACTAATGATATTGATCTGATCTATGTAAGAGATACTGTGATCCTTAATCGGCCCATTGACATGCTGACTTCCAATTGAGATGGAAATACTTTAGTGCAAGAACAAATCCAGCTATTTATCATGTCAAGTCAGATATTTGAAAAACATGTCAAATGGCAACCAAACATTCCCCTGAGATTCATTTATGTGTCAGGTGATGTCAATCTAAATATTAAAGATACCTTTACTCCTCGACCACAGACTGGAGCTGTAATTTTCTGGCAGTTAAGCACGAAACACCCTCTAAAGCACAGACAGGTATTTCAATACTTCATGCAAACTTGGCTCCACTCATCAAAAACATGTAAGGTACTTCAAAAAACCCCAGAGACAGCATAATCAAAGGTATGGGAGGCTTTCTGTGCCAGGGACAGCAAACAAACAACTCTCCTGTCAGAAGACTTGACTTTGGGGTGTGTGACATGAAGCCTTTGCAGTGAGTGGCACAGAGGAGGCAAAGATTGCCTGTTTACTGTCATCTCCTTGTACTAGATTAAGAGTGGAAGAACCAAAACAAGTTGCTTTTTCAGACAACCTGTAGTTAAACTGGGGAATTCATTGGAGCAGAATGTTATGGATGTTGAGGGTCCATAAAATCTGGAATTTGTGAAAGTAAAATATGTCAAAGTTGTCTATAAGAATCAAAGGTACAACTAAGGCAGAAAATATAATAAAGTGAGAGGAATTACTTCTACCTTTCCCACTTTTTTGTTTTCTCTAGAAAGAAGATGCTGGTCTGGAAAAACATGAGAAAAGCCAAACTAATTCAGACTAAAGTTTTTAACTTCTAGTTTTCAGTGCCTGGAATGCATCAGCTATAGCTGATTTACAGTTTCTTTTTACCATTATTAATCAGTCTAGTTTTCAGACCCAAACAGTTGGTGACAAATATGTGTTGGGGGTGGGTGGGGTAGGGAGTGAGAAATACAGAGTTATTCAAAGAACCATGACTTTTTACATGACATAATTAACTATGGCTAACAAAATCACTTCAAAGAATAGGAAGTTCATCACCAAGGTTCTGTTTTTCTGGCTTAATTGGTTATCATGCTACAAGAGAATTTTTTAAAAAAAATATTATTATGCAGTAAAAGAATCTTAAGAATTTCTTTCTCCTTATCCACTGCCAACTACTCCACAAGGGCATTGGAAGTTCTTTGTCCTCTGCCTACAGCAATTCCTCATTTAGCTACATTCTAAAGAAATTGAAGTGTCATTACATATTTTCTATCTGAAAGAAAGTTTATAGGTGCTAAATTTACCTTATCATAAACTCCAGAATATTGTTTTAAGAGCGAGAACAACATGTTATTCTTCATTCAAGGATGTTTCCCTGATTTAAAGCACGGAGTAAATTGTGTATTCTCTTGTTGAGACGTGGGTAAAACAATCATGCCACAGGCAATCAGCTTTGGAAAACAAATGGCTGAAGGAGGCAGTTCCTTTCATCAAAGAGCATCTTCAGTGATGAGACATTATTTCAGGGACAATCACATATTGTCTTTGCACACAGTTAAAGGAATAAAGTGATTCTGTGTGGGACCAGCAGCACACAGAACTGCAATGGGCAAGGAGGTTTGGATGGGTAAAAGCAGATAATAGGTCTGAACTATAACATAGAATAAAGATGCATTTGGGCTTTGTCATCACTACCTGCCAATCAGTTAAAACTGCAGTAAAGTTGAAACCCAAGTGGAGTTTAGAGTTGATCTACCACAAACTCATGTGCTGTTTTCTCTGTGGCATTCTGATAGGAGCTTGCTCACGTGTTGGATACCTTGTGGCAAAAAACATTGTTTTATTTTTTTTCCTTTCTCTTTATTTTTTTCCCCTTCAGTAAAGCAAACCATTGGAAGTAAATTAATGAAGAACCAAATGGCAAAGCAGATTGGATTGTTTTTGCCAAATGGTGTTTCAAACACAAACTAATTAGGTGATAAAATGGACCAACATAGAGAGACTAAGTAAGCAATTAAGGGCTGTGTATCATAGAGCGGGAGAAAAAACGGTCATACAGGACTGGAGTGTGAGACATTTAGCATTTAGCTCTCTGTCTCAAGGGATGAATAAAATTAATCAGAGTAGAGGGTGGCATCTCCAGATTGAAGTCTCTTCATTTTCTTTCTGATTCTACAAGGTGTCAAAACCCTCTTAATGTATTATTGATACCAACTCTTGGGAAATAGTTCTCCTCTGGACAACAGATTATTGGCCAATTTTTAACATTATCAGCATTTACCACAAAATTTGGATTTGAGCCTTGAATATCTCCTACATAACTCAAAATCTAGTATAGTAAAAATAAATAAATAACAGATTATTTGTATAATGGATTTACCTTCAGATGTTAAGACAGAAATACTGTAATATGTTCATTTTAGCAGGAAACAAATCCAAGCATGAATTTATTCAGCCATTTACTCTTTTTCATCTTCCCCAAAATTCAGAACAAGTCACATCTTAGAGAGAATTATCCCCACACAGGAACATACACACAGAAAGGCACAGAAAGCCACCCCTGCACAGAGGGACACTGTGAGGTACCAGAGCTATTGCATCTTCAGAGAACACTCAGGGTACTTTTGGAATATTATATATACCCTTAATTGTGCCTAGTTGATTCCAAAAGGATAATATCTAACCAACATAATCATTTAAATTTGTAGTCAATAATTTTTAACACTAATAATCCAGCCCCAGTTATTGAAATAAGTTTCTTCTAGAGAGGGGCTCAGAAAAAGCCACTCTCCCAGTGCATCAGCACAGGCATTCCCAATTCTGGGTCTCTTGGAAGTGGCAGCAATGATTTAGGGAAACTGAAAACTCTCAACACTCCTGAAAAATTTTATTTTCCTCAAGTGTCAGTCCTCATGCTGCACTCTCAGGGACAAATTGCTATCACTGTATTACTATCACTACACCTATTAATGCAGACATTGAACCACAGTGTGCCAACACACACATCCCACCAGCTCTCCTCATGCATTTGCAATATGAGAAACAGCTTTGACAATGGGGCTTCCATGGTTTTATCTCCATTACTGCACATACTGACAGTCACTTTTACCTGGTTGCACTAACAGAGGTGGACATTTGCACACATGTAAGCTTTTACAGAGCGCCAAGTCCAGCAATAAATAACATGCTGCTTCCCTTTGTGCCTTTGGTTTGTCAGAACAGTGTGGAGAGCAGCCCACTCTGACTCACTGTGAATCAGCCCCACAGGCCAGATGTGTTCCCATGTGCTATTCTTTCAAAGACACTTTCAAAACTGTTTTCAAAGCTCATAGGAATATCCTATGAGATTGGCTCAGTAAATATTATTTAAAAGTTCTGCTAACCCAGCAAAGTACCTACTTGTTGTTCAAGCCTGCTAAATGCTCAGCCCCAGTGAATAACACTGATTATTATTGAAGAGGTTGAAGTGCTTCACATGGTAAAGTTAACTTTGAAGACATTTTTTAATAAAACTAAGTACCCTCATGACAGTCCTTTCAGCACTGCCCATCTCATTTAAATGACTTCTATTTAATAAACTTCCCCAGGATTCTACATAAAATGTCATTTAAGAAAGATACAGAATTTCTCTCATCACAGACACACAGTAGGTACTGATATGAAAAATAGATAGGAAAGGGGTTTTTTTCAAATTCTTTTGCAATTGACAGTTCTGTACTCACTTTATTCAACACCCAGAAACCCTAATAAGTTTTTATTTGATGCATGAATGTACTTGGAGTCATGTGATTCCTATTGATTGTCGTACTGAGTGGATTGCACAATTATAGAACAATCATCAATATTTCTGTTACTAATTTAGGAGGGAAAATGCAAACTATTTGGAGTATCTCATGAAGGAAACATATTTGAATAGTACAGGAAAAAATGTACACTTGAAAAAAGGTTCAATTCCTGTCCTCCTGAGGCAGACAGGACAGCCCATGTACATACCCTGTTCATCTTCCATCACCGTGGAGGTTCAGATTGTTTTGTTCTACAGTATTGCATCCCACGAGTAAGGAAAGAAGATATTTTTGCATTTAAAAACCTTCAGTTTTCTTATCACAACATTGGGAAAGAACTGTTGAATTCACAGGAAGTTTTACGGAAAACATTTCCAACACAAAAGCTGCCTAATTAATTGCAGGTAGGAAACACTTTGACTTGCACAAAAATAACCAGCACATTTATTAAACATTTCTGAAAATCAGCAGTTTCTGTTTACACAAATTTCAGTATTTAACTTCACCAAATAATTTAATATTTTCTCGACTTGTCGCAATGGCAGTGTCAAAAATATAAATTTTTCCATAAATCACAGAGTGCTTCTATTTTTGTACAATAAGGAGATCCAATTGCTCAGATTTCCGAACTTCTAATTTTACTCATTGACGCATCTACAGAGAATGTTTGAACTTCTGTTTCTATTCACAGTTGAACACTCAGTGAGAAATTAAACTCAGCAATTGTTAACTAATCCACATGAGTGCACACAGGTACAGTGCCAAATACAGAGCAAGAGCTAAACATCTGAAGTTTATTCTCTGTCTCTCTTTAATTCTTTCATGTACTTTCCTGTGTTTCTGTGTAACATAAATGAGAAAAAATACATTTAAAAATAGACCTATAGAAAAAAATAGACTTAGCAGTAGCTGACTAAACACTGAAAGAGCACAAGTATTTTTATCCTAAGTGAAAGTAAAAGACTACATACATAACATTGTTATTTAAAAAGTTGGTTGAAAATGTATTAAATATCTGAAACAGGAGGTTCAGCAGGGACATCTTAAGATGTTGGACACTATGTAAAGTTTCAATTTATTCTAAAGTTTCAAGTATGTCTCTGCCTGCTCTAAGTATATGACCACACTCTGCCAAGCCTGTGGATCCAAGGAAAACCTCAGATTTTCTCACTGCTCTGTCACTGCTCTGCGAATTCCCCTCCTGGGGATCCATGGGAGCTCAAACTGCAATCCATGGGAGATCCAGAGCTCAAAAACAAGTTATCACAGCAAAGGAGCCTTTCAGTTTGGGAAAGTTGTGCAGTTTTTTAGGATTTCCAAGTGAAGGCATAAAACAGTTAAACTTTTATGTTTAAACTTAATCATAGCTGATGCAAACTCACTTTTTAGTTTGTTTTTTTATTTTATTTTGCTTTTGTTTCTGTTGTGTTTTGTTTTGTTTTGTTTTTTTTCCCCAACGAAAATAGGATTTCTCTGCAAATGGGTGCTTGCCTTCAGGTTTCATTCCAAAAAGATGTCAGATGAGCAGAGACATCTGCTCATAGTTCAGAAATGAAATGAAATCTTCAAGGTCAAAAGAAAAGCCTTCTTGGTAAGTAATAATCCAAGGGAGCTATTCATGAAAGTTGCATAAATGTTCTACACAAAAGGAAAAACAAGATTTACAGGAAAGTGCAATGAAAGAAACCATTTATCAAAATTCTTGAGTTTTGTGATCCAAGGAAATTTAATTTTCTTCTGATTAAGCAGTGGGAATTTCATGGAAGGTAAAAAATTGAGTAAGAAGGGCTAAGAATAAGCTGGCATAGCAATCATGATGATTTGTAAGAGCAGTAGGCAGAGTATAAAAAGAATTAAAAATAATAATTTTATTTTTTTAACCCAGCATTCACCACAGGCACAAATATCCACTAATAAAACAATGCCTTAAAAGAAATGGTAAAGCAGCTTCCTGTCAGATTCTCTCACAGAAAAATGTATTAATTTAACTTAGAACTCAGTTTTTCTGATTCTTTTTCTAGTAGACACTTTACATGCATTACTTTAATCATGTACTTGCCATTGTATGACCCAATGGCAGATTTCACATGAAATTTTTGGTATTTTTTATCATACCCTACCAATTTTATCTTTACTTTTCATTTATAAGGGGGAAAAGTTGTACAACAGGAAGCCTTAAATCCTAATGGTTAAATCTAGGAATTCACTAGAGTGTGCCTCAGTTTTAAAAGACAAATGAAAAGCCTTTGACTGCCCAGTTTGGAGACAAAATACAGGTGGAATTGTTGAGATTTGTGTTTCTGTTCAAGTGGCCCTTCCTGGGAAAATCTAAGTGAGAGATCAAACACTCCAGGCTGGGCAGAGGCTCCAAACTGGTGAATCTCCAGTTCTTGCAGTATCTCTTGTCTCCTGCTGTGAGGAATCTTTGCAGGTGCAGAAGATCAAAGAACCAGGGGAAAGAACTGGGAGCTCCCTCCTGTTTGATAGAATCATCATTTGCAGCAGAAATGAACTAGTTTTGGAAAACTATGAACTATTTCTGGCTTTCAGCTGCATCTCCAAGATCTAAACCCAGACTGAAAGTTTGGAAATTATACTCTAATTTCCACTAAATAATAAAGCTCTTCTTTCATACTATCTCATGGGACTTTGAAAGCTTTAGTCCTCGAGGATTATAAAATGAGATTGAAATGAATCACAATTTGTAAAATAAAACATCATACATTAGTTTCCTTTCCCATCTGCTGAGGGTTTTTTTTATTCAACCAAAGTGATTAATTTTCTTTGGGGCAGTGTAACTCAAAAATGATGATTGCAGCAGCAGAGAGTCCACTGTGGGAACACACAGGGTGCACATAGTTGTCAGAGCAGGGATAGGTTGTGCTCTTGCACTGGGAAGAATCAAAGTGAAAACCTCTTCTCTAACAAGTAGCATCTCAATGGCTTTAACAGCAAGAGTGACACAAAGGCCTGGAAAAACACAGGAGTAGCTTTTGGCACATGCAAGTGCTGGCATTTTAATCTCGCCATTGTTGCTACAGTAATATCTTAACTGAATTTTTTATGATTTTTAAGTGCTCATCTTCAAATCAGTGGATCACTATTTTTTTTTTACTTCTGCAGACATTTTAAAAGGTCTAAACAAGGTCTAAAAAAAAAGGAAGGTCATATGTGTAATAAAGATGATCTACTGAAAATCTACCAAAAGAACTGCCAGTACATGAGTCAAAATGAAATACTGAAATACGGTGCACCCTTTTGCATGCAGCGTGGGTGAGTAAACTGAGATTAGTTTGTGGTAACTTGGCTTTACTAAGACAGGTCTGGACAGCTGTTCCTACTGCCCTGGCAGAGATGGCATCAGTCACACCAGATAAGGTGGAGCTCTCATTGAGCCTTGGTGGGGTTTTTAACTGGGAATGTGTTTGAGCAAGGGCTTAAGAATAACTTTTAGTGATATTCTGTACAGTAAAAATAAAAAGACTTTAGAAAAAGTAATGTGCACTTCCTTTTCACCAATATCCAGACAATGCAAACAGGTTTAAAAAAACTTAGCAGAGAATCAGTTTTTAATAGATTTCACACATTACATATTGGAAGTGAGGAACAGACTTTATTCGTTTATTGCTACTTGTTATTTTTGCTAATAGCCTTATCATAAATAAAAAAAGAGTCTGAACTCAACAAGCCAAGGAAGAACACAACATTCTCTTTCTCCTCTCCCTCCCAAGCACTCTGGAGTCTGGCTGTGAGCTGCTGTTGTGCCTTGCAGGGTGCCAGCTCTGACGCTGCATGGGCCACAACGTTCTGAACAACCACAGGGGGAAAATCCCTCTTGCAGAATTCTGAGCTGTCAGACTGGGCTCAGGTGAATAAAGCTGTCCAGTCAAACATATGCTGTTAATAGTTGCAGAATATGTTTAAATTAAATCTCTTCTGAACATCTCCTTCAAAAAATAGAGAGACATGTGCTCTGAATGTATTTCCACAGAGACACTTCTCTCCTATTGGTGCCTATTGATGGAAACCCCACAGTTAGAGCTCTAAGAAAAGGTCCTATATGGGTTTATTTCTAGAAAGTGACAGGTTTAAAAGCAAATGAACACGACACTTGCAATTAATAAAAATAAAGCCACCACCTGCTAATCCCCACGGAGGCTGCACAAGTGTTTCAGGCACATTCTGTGCAGGTAACACTGAACTGGACAATCCCAGTCCCTGCAAGAAGCAGAGAGACCCACTAGAGGGATCAGAGCCAATTTCCAAACTGCACAGCAAAATGCACAAGCAATCAAGGTAATTGCAGAGTGATACACAAACTCTTCCAGAATGCTGTGAATTATGCAGGCACTAATCTAAACTGTCTACTTCTAAAATAAGGAAAACAAGAAAACAAAGGAAGATCCACACTAAAACACATCAGCCGAAGCTTTGTGCCCCTCCATATTAAATCAGATTAGTAAAACATCAATACTAAATTAAGATAAACGATGAAACAGCAACACATTATTAGAGGTACTTTTTAAACCTTCCTAAAGTGCATATCAACATGAACAGCTACTCACTAAAGTGACTGAAGCAGAGAGAACAGTGCCCAGCAGAAGCAGCCCTGCCTTCCCCTCCACTGCTGCTCATTGGGGCATTGCTATGCCAGCCTGACAAGGATGGCAAGGATGGCTCATTGGGGCATTGCTATGCCAGCCTGACAAGGATGGCAAGGATGGCTCACTGGGGCATTGCTATGTCAGCCTGGTAAGGATGGCAAGGATGGCTCATTGGGGCATTGCTATGCCAGCCTGGCAGGGATGGCAAGGATGGCTCATTGGGGCATTGCTATGCCAGCCTGGCAGGGATGGCAAGGATGGCTCATTGGGGCATTGCTATGCCAGCCTGGCAAGGATGGCAAGGATGGCTCATTGGGGCATTGCTATGCCAGCCTGGCAAGGGTGGCAAGGATGGCTCATTGGGGCATTGCTATGCCAGCCTGGCAGGGATGGCAAGGATGGCTCATTGGGGCATTGCTATGCCAGCCTGGCAAGGATGGCAAGGATGGCTCATTGGGGCATTGCTATGCCAGCCTGGCAAGGGTGGCAAGGATGGCTCATTGGGGCATTGCTATGCCAGCCTGGCAGGGATGGCAAGGATGGCTCATTGGGGCATTGCTATGCCAGCCTGGCAAGGATGGCAAGGATGGCTCATTGGGGCATTGCTATGCCAGCCTGGCAAGGGTGGCAAGGATGGCTCATTGGGGCATTGCTATGCCAGCCTGGCAGGGATGGCAAGGATGGCTCATTGGGGCATTGCTATGCCAGCCTGGCAAGGATGGCAAGGATGGCTCATTGGGGCATTGCTATGCCAGCCTGGCAAGGGTGGCAAGGATGGCTCATTGGGGCATTGCTATGCCAGCCTGGCAAGGGTGGCAAGGATGGCTCATTGGGGCATTGCTATGCCAGCCTGGCAAGGATGGCTCATTGGGGCATTGCTATGTCAGCCTGGCAAGGATGGCAAGGATGGCTCATTGGGGCATTGCTATGCCAGCCTGGCAAGGATGGCAAGGATGGCTCATTGGGGCATTGCTATGCCAGCCTGGCAGGGATGGCAAGGATGGCTCATTGGGGCATCACTATGCCAGCCTGGCAAGGATGGCACAGTCAGAGCTCCAGCTGGATATGACAAATATCATCCTGCAGCAACTTGGAGCTTCACACTGGGACAGAACAAGGATAAAACTTGAAACTTGTTTCAACACCTACATCTGTAAGTGTGAAAAATGAGAGGGTTCCATTGCAAACCCGACTTTCTGAGGCCACACCAATTTAGCACCAACTGTGAACCCTGGACATAAACCCCCCTCTGCTTTCAAATCCCTTACAATCTATTAAAGAATCCAATACTTAAACTTTGCAAGTCTTACTTTTTTAAAATTACAAAGTCTATTCTTAGTTTTCAATCCAGCCATGAATAGATTTGTATTAAGTTGTTTTGAGTGACTTGAACTTCTTTGATTTATCTAGCTTTGGAATAAAAAAAAAAGTAATGGATAAAGCCAAGAGCTTTGATCTTTATTTTATAAGTAAGGAGCTTAAAAAAATCATAATAATTTAATCCAAAATGATGGCACCAAATAAAACAGAAATCATATCTAGTCTACTGCTTCATTATATCAGGCAGCATCATACAGATAAAAATGTAAGTTTGCATAAAACAACCAAAAAGAATAGGAAAAAAACTACAGGCATTGCAACTACAAGGACTTATTCAATTGTCATTCTATTAAGAATAATGTTCATTAACATAAATATTATTATCAAAGACCTTTTAAGGAAACTGAGGAATAAAATATCATGTAAAAATCATTTACTTTGTAAGACATGATAACCTTCTGCTTGCCCCCGTTTTGTTATTTCCACTCTGTCTGCTTCAATGTCATGCTTTTTCCTTATTTTCATCTTTATTTCAATTTGTTTACTATGGCATCAATAGTGTTCATGTTAAACAACACAAGATGTTGCCAGGATGTTGAAGCTGGTCTTTTGGGATCAGGAAGATGGAATCAGGAAGCATCAAATGATGGGAAAGTGAGATAGTGCTGATGGGGGAAGGCAGCACAGTTGTTACTCTTTTATTAAAATTCTGCAGTACATTACTCCCAGACTGTGTTTCAGTCTTCCTTGAAAATTTATTGAATTATAAGAAAAAAGTCTGGGAATCAAGTCTAGTCTTCATTTTATTCCGAAACACAGAATACTGGAGATTGACTGCAAGGCCCAGAATGGCTAAAGTAGCTTTGCAATCTACTTTTGGACATTAGAGGAGTGCTATCAGCTAATGAAGAGACAAGAAGTTAGCAAGAAGAAAAATCATATTACTTTTCTTCACAAAGGCAAGGAACAAGCAGTAGAGGAGTCCACAGGTCCAGTTCTCCTCAGACAACCTTTTTGCCTTTCCTAAGTATTTGCAAATCCTGACAAGACCATAATTTAATTTAATTCAATGAAATGAGAGAAAGGTCATATTTGCATGAGAAAACAGTTAGGTGAGATGAGCCATCAGAAGAAATAAACTACTACATTTGCACCCAAAACCTACAGGTAGGACAGTAAAGAGACTTTTTTCTCTTAAAAAAAATTACCACAAAGAGCACCTAAAGATAATTCAAATACAATTACTTATAGAAATTGTTCTCTTGCAGGGGAACTGTGTCCAGTGTTGTCTCTCAGAGTTCGTCTTAGAAACAAGATTGTGTTTTCCTACACACAGCATTCAAATTTCTAAGCAAGTTTTATTTTATTTTTCCATTTTCCTTTCAGAAGTCCATGAAATACAATAAGAAAAAACAAATAGTAAAAATTCCACAAGTAGTCTGTTTCCCAACTTCTCAAACCAAACTGCATTAATCAATGGTAAATGATTTCATATCTAACTTCTAACAAATTCACTTTGCACATTGAACAAATCCCTCCATGGCCATAATAACATCAGTGCTTATGCACTGATCCAGTGGACAAATTATGCTTTACCCTGGACACATCCATGTCCCAAATTGCACAGGAAAATTAGGCTGCAAATGATCAAGTCTTGCCAATTATTTATTTAATTTACTTGCTAACAATGAGAAAATCCTCTCATACTAATGAGAAAAATTCTACAACAGAAATATACCTCTCCCTACTCAAAGGAAGAAGGAAAAAAGTAAACCCCGTAGAGTTTGATAGATATTAGAGTTATTTCTCTGATCCTCTTATCTCTTGGCATGCACATGGATGAACCATTTAATGAAAACCAAGAGTCTTCCTCCTATTAAAGACACAAAGAACGAGCAACTTAACAAGAGAACAGCTCAGATTCCTCCAAAGTGCTCTAAGCACCCCATGTGTTGTTTTCTGCTGCAGACTTACAAAATGCCTCATTTTATCAAAATGTATTTCTTCATTAATTTGCTGAAATTAAGCTACTGCTTAGCATTTATACAATTATTACTATATTATCATAATTTATAGCTATAGTGCCGAAGGATCATCATTCAATAACTCTTCTTAGCAACACAAGTGCTGAACTGCAGCACAAGATCAGGTTGGCTATTTCTCCTTCCCTGCATTCCCAGAAACGTCTAACTCTGCATGACAAACATTAGGGGAGAGCACCTGCCTTGGATCTCTTGTCATTTGGGTATTTTTTGGAGTGCCAAACTCTGACAAGATTCCCATTATTAAGGGAAGACTTTTGCAATGCCAGAGACAGAATCTGAATTGTTTTGTGGAGCATAACACACAAGTTTAGGTTCCATGGAGACATTTCTGACAATGCTTCTTGCAGCTTCTTAGATTTTAACCTTTTCTTTTCTCATTGTTTTTCAAACTGGCACCAAGTCTTTGCATAAAGTCAAATGCTCATTAGCTTAAATTAATTCCCAATGAGCAGGGCTCACATAATTCCCTGTAACTAATTCTCCTTGTTCTGCCTGCAGCTGCACCACTAATCTGCCCATTGCTTCTGAACCTTGACATATCTTCTAACTCAGCAGGGCCATGACTTCTCACATCTCCATCTCCCCTGAACACTCTCCTGTTGATTCAGCTCATTATATTCTCCACAATGTTTCACTCTCTTGTTTTGTCTTTTATTCTCACTCTTATTAAGTCTCAGATGTGCTGTTCTATTTCTCCCCTCCATGCACCACATATTTATTTCCACACACACTTCAATGCTATCAGTTCTGAGTGCTTTTGATGTTAAGCATCACATGTTCATTTTGGATGACACACACAAATTCCTATTGGTTTTTGTCTCTTGGAAGATTTTTCATCTCTGTCCCAGTGATGAAATGGAAACAGAGATCTGAGAATTTTAAATGTTTTTATATGATCATTTTCTTCATATTTGGAGTTTTGGACATAATATGCATTTTTAATTAGGCATCACACAAAAAGACTCTCTCCTGCAATTGATACATATTCTAAAATAGCCTTTCCCTCTCTTCTAGCTGTGTGCATTCCATTAATTTATGACTTGCTGTGTTGAGTTTGTTAGAAGTTTTTCAAATACTGTAATTCTTTCCAAATCACTGCCAACCACAGGAACAACAGGCACTATTTCAGTTGTAACACCTCAGTGCATTTTTCTAGTCCAACAAACACACTTGTTCACCAGGTCTTTGTGACACCTTTGGTGGTTGAATGATTTTTCCAAGAGATGCACTTGTGTGATACTTAAATCATCTACAGAATGAGAGGCAGACTGAGACCTTAATGTTCCTGATAACCAAGCACAAGGAGGAGACAACTTTGACTGGCACTTTGGTCTCTTCTTGTTGCTCTTGGAATCTCCAAACCCAGAAATGCCATAATGGACATGAATTCAGACTTTCTGGAGAAGCAAATGTAGCTGGTCAAGTAATGTTTGAAAAAGCCCAACTACTTCCAGCAACATATACTGAGGATATAATAACAATAAAGTGATAGACTAACAAAACCAGGAGTGAGTCATATTAGCATTCTAGGAAAGATCTACACTGTATTATATTTAGTTCCAAGAAAATGATGCAACTTTTAAGGAGAGGAAAGAGTGTCACATTACTGCAAGCTAAATATACCCACAGTGCCATTACAAGGAATTAGTCTCATTGTGAAAGCACACTGTGGAGTTGAGGACATGACACTTACAAGGAAGAATTTTAGAGTGCTCATTCTGTATTATTTTCTATTAATGCTCAAGATTATTCAAAAGAGAAAGGTCACATTGCTGACAATTCTTTTCACATCAGAAGAAGAAGATAAATGTGTGAGTAACACTAGGCCACTGGGTCACTATGACTCACAAAAAAAAAAAGAGGAATAAAACAGAACCTTCTCAAAACTAGATCAAGAAATTAAATAATGGGAAAAGTGGATGCAAAAGTCAGGAAACCTTTTGTAATTTTGTAAGCTGGCAAACCACTGCTTGGGACAATTAAAGATATTTAAGATTCTTAAGATTTTGGAAGCACAATTTAATTTTCTTACTGTGTCTCAATTCATGATACCCAATGGGTTCCTGTGTCACGGAGTCAGAGGACATTAAAATATAAAGATTACACATTAATTCAGTTAAAGTATCCCCACATGATAAAGGAGCAGTGGTGACTTGTGGCATTTCAGATTCACTTACAGCTCTGAATCATCTTGAATATTGACAACCACCACCCCTGGGACACATTGCAAACTAATTCCTGTAAAACCTCTAAGCTTCCTAACTGGGAGTTCTTTCATTCCTACATATATTAAGCAGGTGGAATTTGCATTAACCAACCAACCAACCACCCAACCAAAGCTGACAACTCCAGTGCTGTCACTGCTCATTCCACCACCCTTAGTTACACAAGGAGCACAAAATTTCTTATCATTATATACAAGTTTCTTCAACCATTTTCTAGTTGCATTACTCCACTTTAATTTTTTTTGTTTTCCCTGAGTGTTGCTGGTACAAGGTCTCCACTGTCAGGCTAATAATCAGAGTTTATCCATTAGATATTCCCAGACTCTCTCTGCTTTCTGATTACTGTCTGGTCAGTTAATTTCTACAGCTTTTCAACTGGCACTAATCAGGAATTAAGAGCTGCCATCAGCTTTGCTAGATACAGATTCCTACCCCCGTTAGGAAGGATTTTCAAAACAGGCAATTCTTGGCCTTTTCTGATTATCCAGACAAGCCGATAATCCACTAGCTCGTATTTAGGAAGTCAAGCAGTGAAATAAACAATGTTGATTATAATCTACTGTTCTTTCCTTTCTTTCTTCCTTTTTTTTTTTTCTTTTTAGATGAAGAAATAAAGGAAAAAAAACCCTCAGCATTCTAATCCTGAGACATCTGCTTTGCAGTTGGTCTTTTGGTTTTTAATCCAACCAGAGAGTGGATTTGGGTAAAAATGAAAAGGAAGGGCAGAAATCCAATAAAAATAGCCCTTTTTAGATGATAGATTTACAATGGCCAGTACATTTTATGGCTAACAGTTTCTTTTGTGGCAACTAAATAAAGACATTTCAGTCAAGTTTACTGCAATTAACATAGTGTTTAAAGAGATTTTGCAGTTTGAAATGGCTGGATTTCAGGGGAAGGGATGGGGAGAGACCTACTGGACAGACTGGATGGCAAAAAAATTCCCCTGTGTAGTTGTTTTTTCCAGATAAGGAAGCTCAGATATTTTGACTGGAATATAAAGATGACAAGAAAGATCACAGAATAGTAGAAATTTTGTTATGACACCCATAATAGAGTACTTGCAGGTTTGAATACATTCTCATCTTACAATTGCCCTACATTGGAATTTTCATGAGCATTGCTGGTCCTCAGGTTATCTCTTCTTCAAATTGTCCTACCTGCTTAGTTTGGCTAAAAATCAGGTACCAGGTGGGTTTGCATAACTCTCCTCAATATTCCATCAACAAGCAGAGCTACTGAAAACCCCCCTTCTTCTTCCTGCATTGTCTCTGAACCTGCCTGGGCTGGTTTTGCTGTTGGCAGGAACTTGTTCTGCCAGATCACACAGCCAGGGGTTGGGACAAGAACTGTGACAACCCACATGGGAGATCACCAGTGCTAAAGCTGCTAAAATGTATTATCAGGCAATCAGTGGCATTTATTCTTCAAATGCAGAGAGGCCACTCCTTTTTCTCTGACCAGAATATAGAAACTCTGAAAAGCTATGCAACTGTTTCTTGTTTTTCTATATAGTGACCTGCTAGTTATTTTTTTGACATCTGAACAATTTGAAGGAAAATGTGGGAAACACTTCCTAAGAAATGTTCTGCTGTGTCCCATAACCTGTGTGTTCAAGCGGATAAGCACAAAAATAATCACATTTTATCAAATTGTACTACTCATTATTTATAGTAATGTGCCTTTTAAATGTCATATCGGTAGCATGGCAAGGTATAATAATTCCCCATTTCAAAAGTGAAAGGTCATTCTTTCATTTCTGGATATTCTCAGATTTGAAACAAATAAGTTTAATATCCAAGATCAAGTGAAATCTCAGAAAAACACAATGAGGATTCTAGCAAGCAGCAAATACATGGGCATCAAAGCATATGAGGAAGAGTCAAATCTAAAATGCTCTGAATGGGGTATCAGGTGTGAAGCAGTTTATTTATAGATGTTGTAACCTTCAGAAAATCAAACAAAGAAAACACATTTGAGAACTCTCAGTAACACTGTCATAATTAGGTATCACTAATAAAATGGTTGAAAAAGCATTACACACATACAAATAAATATGGTTTTAAGAAACTATTCTTTTTGAAGACTGAGCTGTTAATGATTTTGATGATATTGCTTTATGGAGTGAATCTCAGTGTGACAGATGAATTAAAGAGGGAGACACAAGAAGAAATCAGAAGCCACAGAAACAGAAGTGCAGATGACCACTTGTGAGTAAACAGAGAACACAACCAGGAAAGAAAGTTGCTTCAGGGCATAACAAAAGCAATGACAAACTCAAGGTTGCTGCACACCTTAATTTTGTTAATGAAGCCATTAGTTATGCTATCAGAAAGCTGCATCCCAAAGAACAGTGGTAAAACCCAAAATTCTCCTGTTGAAGGACAGCAAGGAATGTGAAACACTGACTGGATGAACTGTTGGGGTCTCCTGTAACAGCCAGAGAACACAGGTAGCTTTGTCCTTAAATTGTATATGCAAACCTGAATAAACCCCCCTTAGTTCTGCTGATGCATTATAGCACAGTAAGGGATGAAGAGCCCATCTCTCCACTAGCCTGTATTGCTACATAGGCAAGATTTTGTTTACTTCAAAGGGAAAACAGCTTGTGTTTGGGTTTGTGCTCCACTCTTTTTACTCAGTCTGTGGTCCCAGCCCCAAAGCTTGAGGACTGGGATGCAGCACAGCAAAAGCCAGAAGCAGTCAGGGCTTGAAAAACCCATCAGAGGGATAATTCTGACTGTTGCATTTCAGTTCACAGTCTCCAGGAGATCTGTGATGAGAGCAAGAACTTGGAATTGTGAATCATCAGCACTGTGATGGCCTTTAAACTCATCATATTCAGATACTTTATCTAGAGGGAGACAGAAAAGGAAAGGAGGATGGGACAGTGATGGAAACGGATGGAAAGAGTATCAGAGGATAGAAGAGGAGATGAAATTCTGTTGGATAACACAATACAGAAATGATCAGAGAACCAGGAGGAGGATGAATGGGTGACCTAGTGAGGAAAGTCTTGACACAACTGCAAAGGCTTTGAAGCTGTATTTTCAAATCTGTAAAATAGCAGCTGTAAGTGCAGACACCCAGGAAAGAGAAGCAACTCAGCAGTGGGAGGATTTCAGTCAAGTTTTTTGTGTTTTAGTTTATCAACAGCTTTTTATTAACATTTCAAACTGAAAATTTATTAGGTGGATAGTTTTTCAGTATTTGAAAATAATCTGTGTTATTGTGAGTTCATATCTGTGTAATGTAAATTTTGTGAATTTTTCTGGATAGAACAAACATTTAAATCAGTAGCTCAGGCTGCTTTTTGTGTTTGTACACTTTTTTAGACCAGGCACTTAAAAAGCAATAATTATTGTATTACTAATAGCACATATCTATAAATTTCTTTCAATACTAGCAAATTGCCTGCATATGAATAGCTATGCACCACCAAGGTTGAGCAAGACCTTTCCTAAAATGAGAATAAGTGCAGTTTAAGTCTTAGCACTAAGTCAAAACTTCCCACATACAGCACAACCACACGACTTGACTGGCTGATGAAAAGGAAAACTGCATCCAGTAGCCTGAAAGAGAGTAAGAGTGGCTTATATTAAATAAAATGATAGCCTGAAAAGTTTTCCTGACAATCATAAATGCTTCAACAAAGGAGTACGAACTGTTCCCAGAACTACAAGTGGTTTTAAAATGGTGATCACTGATAACTGACAGAAAGGAAAAGAAAGCAGTGAAGAAATAAAAGTATAACAAGGAAAATTTGAAATCACTGCTCGTACTTCCTTTTGTTCCCATGTGTTCCCAGACCACAAAAGGTGAATGTGCTGTCGAAGCCAAATGTATTGCCTTCTGTTTGGCCTCTGCTATGCACTCATTATTGCAGGAAGCTTCCCCTCCCAGCAGAATGCCAATGCTTCTCCACTGTTTCCCCTTGTCTCTCAGTGCCTCATGACAGCAGGATTCTTCTCTTCCTTAAACTAATTTTACACCAGTAAAACCCTCTTGATTTCAGTAGAACCTCTTTTGATTTTTAGCAGTATAAATACAGGAATCAAACCATCTTTCCTAGCACACACACACGAAAATAAACAAACAAAAAAACCACCAAAAACCCCCACAACAACAACAAAAAAACAATTCTGATTTTGAGTCAACATTACTCTGTTGTCAATTGAAATATACTGCTTGCTAAATGGGAAAACATGAGTCTGGATTACTTAGTGTATCAGACTTGGCTGGAATTCTAGAGAAAATGCCTCAAGAACAATGCAGTGCATCCTTATTTTATACACCATTGAACAGAACATCTACAAATTGGCCTGGAACTCGCCTGCTGCCATAGGGCTAACTGACATTATTCCTGGGCTGTGGTTCTTCCTAATGCTCTGCTAATCGTTCTGTGCTCTAACATGCTCTGGAGGAAAATCTCTATGTTCCCACAAAGTCAAAGAAGTCCCACTAATGAAATTAAGTGAAAGGAATATAATGTATTTTTGTCAATGTGAGTCCCTTAAGCAAAACTTTGGAGGGTGAAGCACATGTATTATTCAATAGGAAAGCTTTAATTAGTGTTTCTTTGAAATTACTCTGAGAAAGGACTTAAAGAATCAAAATAGTCCATCAAGATTGTTGAAAGGGTGGTTAAGTAAATGTACCAAGAGCTGACATCAGTACTGATGCACTGGAAATCTACCTGAATATGAAGTAAAGACAAGTGACAGTAAATCAAGTTCATTTCACAGAACACTCAAGTTCTTTCCAAAGTTGTACATGACTGTAATTTTAAACAAGCCCAGGTATTATTTTTTTTTCCCAGACTATTTGTGATGATATTACCTGATTCTAAGAATCCTGAAATGTAGACTAGAAAATGGATTTTAAACAGCAGTAACTCAAGGCCTGGAGAGTGAAAATGATTAGTCTATTTCAAATAGGCTTGTGTAGGAAAAAAAAAATGTAAATATCTCCCATTTGCAGGTATTGATTTCCAACCAGGCTGCCGTGTGACTGTAATTGCTTTAACAGCCCATTGTCTAAAGCTTGTAAACTCGAATCAACGCACATCCCTCTTCACTGGAAGATCCAAAAGCTATTGATCCCAACGTCGTCATTAAATTGAGATAATCTTTTGGAGATTTCAAAGCTAATTTGTTGATTGCCTCTAAGTGACGTGGGTTCAGCACTGTCATGGGGTGAGTCACACTGTCCTTGGCAGTTCTGACACTCCAAACATTTGGCAATGGACTCATTATCCAGAGTGGGACCGGGAGGACTTGAGTCTGACCCAGGGAGTTTTCATCTGCTCCTGAGCAGTGGATTGCTGTGCACCCCTACCGAGTTTCAAAGTCATTTCTGCTTTTGTATTTCCTAATTGTATGGGTTTTATTTCTTCTCAGTCTGCTGGTGGGGCTCCTTTGTACTGCAGCCAGCAGGTGCCCCCCTGTACCGGATTCCCTGGAGACACTCATTGGCACTCCTGACTTCTCATCCAGGCGCTGCCCAGTGCCAGGTCACACTCCCACCTCGTGCTCCACAGAGAAAACCAATTATCATACAAAGGAAAACAAAAGTATTAGGTGTCTGATTTGGGTTTGCAAGCCTGACCATACTCTACAGTGCAGGATGCACAGCTCAGGCTGAGCTGCTGAGTGGGGCACCAAACCACAGAGTTTGTTCTCCCTCCCACCAGCTGAACTCTTGACAAAAGTCCTGAGCTCTGAGCTCACTACTTGGTGTCCATTAATTAATGCAGTGGCAATATTGGTCTTTGATAATCTGTGCTATTACCATGGGTCAGCAAGCCACGATTCTGTGCTTTTTTCAGCTATTTGAGCTCTGCAGGTGACATGCCCAGCAAAAGCCTGAATTATTCAATGTCGGTGTGCGTGATGGCCCCATCTGACCTTTTACTTGTTTGTAGTGTTGCTGGCTTTTTAATCTTTAAACCACTATATTTCCTGTGAATTCTCAGAAGACTTCATCCTACATAACACTGACGAAAAAGCTTCTCCTTGTAGAAGTTTTCATTTAGTTTCTAACAATATATTTTACACTTTTTGGAGCATGACAGAAGTAGACAAGAAAGTGCCTTCAGGAAAATTGAGAGAACATACTTCTTATTATCCGTTTTGCTCTTTTAGAAGATCTCAAATCTCATTGGCCTTTCTTAAATATAGAATAAAATAGCAACACTGCAACTGTGCAGTTTGTCATTCCTAAAGCTTTTCCAAAAGACGTGTCTAATCACAATGGGTCCTGTTCAGCACTCTTTGCTCATGACGTCCATCAAAGCCACACTTCCATGGGAACTTAGCCTGAGGAAGCAACGCAGGGTAAGCCAAGGTGATTTTTGCAATCCATTACTGGGGAAATACAAGAAATTTTTTTTTTTGTCTTCACATTTAAAGGAAGTTTTAAATGTAGATTGTGCTGAGGCATTATGTTCTTAAGGAAATTATTCTGACAAGAACAAAACATTGAACAGTCTGAGAGAGACTGAGGCAGTATAGTTGTACTGAGAGATAAATTTTGCACTTTAAGTAAATTTAGAGTGTGTTTTAAGAAGTGGTAGGAATGCATATCATTACAGTGTACTACAGGCTATAACTCAGTCCTGTTATGTCAATGCTGACAGGTAAGAAAACTTATTCTGTATAAGTAACATTATATGCTACATGTTTGACTGATAATGTGTTTTATTTCTATGAACAAAACCTCTCTAATTCACCATCTCTATCACCCCTGCAGGTGGCCATGTCATTTCTGGTTTTTTCATGCATCTAACTTAAATTAATTGCAAAATGTGTTTCCCATGGCTCAGATATGAAACCACACTGCACACAGGCTTCATTTCTGGCCACAAAGAAAACTTGCAGTGGGGATTCTCACTCCTACTTTGGAACAAACAGCACCAGAAAAGCATTTTGAATCTTCTTCATGTCATGAATTGAGCTCCATTCATTGTCTAAGCAGTGGCAATAGGCCATGGTAACAGGAAAGAATAGAACAGAATATACAGTGTCAGTATTTTTGAGCATATTGACTTTTGGTGGCAATGTTTTTTTTTTCTCTTTCTTCCTCGACTGCTGTGTCATACACATTACAGTTGTATGCTTAATTAAGGATAACCTTACAATCTTAATAACAAGATCGTTGTCAATAGTCTTTAAGGGAGAATGTATTCCCAAAATTCAGACAGCTAAACAATATGCAAGATAAAACTGATACATAAACTAATTTCAATGTCAGTAAATATGTGGTTAATGCCTTTATACAGTCAAGATTTGGTTGAATGTCCCACCTGGACAGAATAACCAGCAGTTGCTTCCTGGCTTTGGTAAGATCATTAAAACTCCATTAGGTTACTGTTAACCTTGGTACAGAATACAATCCCTTCATTTATTATATTCCTGCCATCAGGAGCTGAATTCCCAGCAGGGCTATTTTCTAGACTATTTTTTCTAACTTAAGTGTTTTTTTAAGATATGGAATAACAACAAAACTCCTTACCTATGAGTGTCAAGAGTGTATAAGACAGGAAACTCCAGCACCTTGCCATATCTGCCAGAACACCAAACCATTCCTCACTTTAGCCCAAACATGACAATGAGCCTGTGCTCCAGGAGTCAGGCAAGGTGAACAGCCAGGACTGTGAGAGGCAATGGAAGCAGAGTGTGACCTCTGGCAAAATGCAATGTTTTCTGGGATATGCTGTGTTTCTGGAGTTGAGGACTGAAGGGTCACAACCAGCTTTCTGTCCTGCTTTAGCATTTGCAGAGTGTGCTCTCAGTAAATCAGTGGATCTGACATCACTGAGATGGGATGAAAGCTCTGATATTCTTGATTTTGTGTGACTACTTGCACATAAATGCACAAAAAAGGTCACTTTCCCATCACCCTACTTCTAATTAAGGTTTTTAATTCTGTCTATAGCTGCAGTTTTCCTAGTTTTTAAAGCTTCAAACTGAATTGCACGGATACTACTCATGCTACCAGAACAGGAGAGGATGAACTTCACGAAATAAAAACAAAGATGAAGATAAATCTATCCAGCTGCCACGGTGTACATCATATAAATACATAGATGGTATCTATTCATCATCTTTATTTTATAAGCTGGTAGAGAAAACCAGAACTTAGAGAACATCACTCAGCTGAGAGTGAACCCCATCAATTTATCTTAATTATGAAAATATGACAGACACTGCCTGACAATAGGTGGAAATGGAAGTGATGGACTTCTCTGAATGAAGAATCAGACTTTTATCAGGCATCTTTCAGAGTCAAGTGGCCACATTTTGCTTTACTGCTTCACAGGCATTTCTATTATCTGTAAGAATATGAAATCTTTAGAAAATGGGAAGGCAAACAGACTGTTCTTTTCTCTTACTATTTCATTCTAAATAATTGTAGACATCAGGAAATACCAAACCTAAACATTTGTGGGGGAAAGGAAACTTTTATTTTAAATATTCAGTTGGATATGAGGATGATTTATGATGATGAGCTCTAAAAAATTCTGTCCCTATTTTTTAGAATGGAATTTCTTTCAAATCTTAAAATTAAAGCTCATCCTTATTTTCCTACTCACATGGGGGTTTTCCCCACTCTGTTCACCAAAGAAGCCCCCACTGCCTCTGCATGGTGCAAAATGTTAGACAGCAAATACCTTTTGCAGTTCCTTGGTCTCTGTTCTCAAATTATTAAGTATCACCTTTTTTTTTTTTTAATCTTTCAGATGTTTTTCAAACTAAATAACTTTCCTCCTTTGTATTTTCACACAACTGTTTGCAGTTTGAAGACTGAAAATTACCTTTAATGTCTTGAAGTTGTCAAATCAGCACTTATTTGGTCTCCAGTTACTTTTGTTACAGCAAAAGGGATGAGAGCCCTGGTGTACCAACACATAAATCAGTGTGTAAACTTGGAATATTTTCAAAGAATATCAGAAATATTTGTGGAATTTGCTTTCACACTTTACTAAACTTAAGTTACTCAATTACTTGGATCACCTATAAAATAATGAATTGGATTTCTTTCTTATGGCTCTCTATATTGACTAATATTAAAGGAAAACAAGTAAATCTCCTTATCATGTGTATGAAGGAGAGTTAAGAGCATGAGAAGAGTTAAGAAGTTTCTTGAAAGAAATGAAAATTGTTTGGAAGCTGAGAGAAATGCATATAATGAACTCATTAATGTCCTGATTTGTTAAAGCTCAAAAAATTTCAGAAAACATGTTTGATTGTAATCTTGTAGTGAAAAATGAAGCCAAAAGGAAGTCTGATGATAACTTGGAGTATTCATTAAATTCAGGTTCGCTATTAAAGTCATTTCACTGCTAAAGAAAAGCTATTCCTGCTGAGCAGTAAATTTGCATGAGAAACTCCAGCTCTAAGGAAAAAAAATCTTACAAAACAGCATAACAACAACAACATAACACAGAGGAGATGACAAAACTCTTCCATGTGATCATGAGAGATGTCAGGTGTGGTCAGCACTGTGCCACAGCACATGGCTCACCCCAGCCCTCGTCATGGGGAACTAATGCAGCCTTTTGCTGTGCTTTTACCTCAGCGAAGCTTCTGGGCATGAGTTAATTCAAGCAAGAAACATTCAGCAACAAAGAGGAGGACTTTGATTTGGCTTCTTGGTCGTTGCGTCAAAAGCCTCGTGCTCAGAATCAGTTCCACATTCTCTAGATTATCCTCTGTCTGGATTCATTCAGGCTTTTAGGGATAGTACAACTTTAAACAGCCTATTTCTAGTCTAAGCCAGGTTAGCCTAATCATTAGTCAACCAAAACTTTAAAGAACAAAGAATGGCAGGATTCTACAAGTGCTTCCTCTGCAGGCATTAGATGCAGGGCTATAACAGGGAAATGAGGGATTGCAGACCTATCAGAAGCAGAATGCACCTTCAAACTTTATAAACTTCCTTTATCAACAGGTGAGGGCAATAAGATTGGCAGTCTGATATGTTAATTCCTAGTTCAAAGCTCCTAAAGCAGATTTCAGTTTGATTTTTCATCCTATTTTCATCTAGACCATGGTAAAGCTGACTATAATGAATTATTAGTACAGCTGTATGAACAAGAAGTAAAATCAGTACATTTAAAAAACTTACAAACTTTTCAGGGAGATTAAAGTCTGGTTTGAATGTCTGTATCAGAAAACATCGTGCACAAGGATAACTAGTCCATTCTCCACTCACCATTACTTCTTCCAAGACAAGCCAAGCCAGAGATCCTCAGGGAAATCCATCATCTCATGAAGAATCATTTACACCAAACAGCTGAGAAGCTTCTCTTTAGGCCCAGTGACTCAGTACATACCTAATGCAGCCTCGGGTTTGGCTCTTGGTTCCCAGGTTGCTCTTGGTCCTTTCTAGGTTTTGCTCTTGGTTTCCCTCTAATTAATGGGTCACATCTGCTGGGAAAATTCTCCTACTACTTAATACCAACACACATAGATTCCTGTACAGAACAAATTCTGAGTTCTCTGGAGTGGTTCATTATCTTCATTTTGCAAAAAGGGCAATTGTTCTTAAACTGTGAATTGTTGAAAGATAATTAAAGAAAATTGTTTCAATTTAATAAAATCTTTTTGCTGGCCACCTAAGAATACTCAGTTTTCTCAAGTGATATAGTTCCTTTAAATAATGGATAACAAGTAAGGTTAATAAGCCCTAATATGTGGAACAAGTGGTCAATAATTCACAATAGTAATTACTCTGATTTCTTTTTTCTTCTTTCATAAAGCTTGCAGTGTCCTTGATATGGGAATATATCTAATGGAGGCTGAAGACTACTAAGGCACATCTTTTGTTCCAGATGTAGTCCAACTGGTATATATGTAGTCCAACTGGTATATATGATTTCCAAATGGGAAATTCCTATGCCATAAGAAATACAAAAAACTATGAATGTATTTATCCACCTCTAGGGATTTAAACTGTTCCAAAAAACTGTCACTGGGCCCTACTGGGAATAGGCTGGTTAACTTTCAGGATTAAAAATTTTCTTTTTCAGCACATTTTGGCATGAGATTGAGGAGATATTGCTACAAATGAATGGGCTGGGCCATGCAAGTTTTTGCACCCCAGTACATATAATAACAGCCACGGCCTTGAGTGAATCCTCCTTTCTTTTGTTTGCTTGAGCAACATTTTAGTTCACTTAAATGTAAGAATTCCCATAGAATGTTCATTAGATCCAATCTGCCCTTTCTTGGGATGACTGGTGAGGATGACCAGGAGAATTCTGGGCCACATTAATCATCTGTCTTTATCATTCAAAGCTCTATACATTATAACTTCTGCTGCTGAAATGGAAGACAACTTTTCCTTCCCTTCCACTGCTTCATGGCAATTGCTCTTTCAAGAAAAGTGTTCAAATCATCATTCCTGTGCTGACAATTCCCTCCCTCTCCAAGCAGGAAGGTAACTGATCCATTACACCTCACTTTGATCTATCCACTATCCTAGTCCTATAAAACCAGGGTGGTCACGGTTAAACTTAGATTAACCCAGTCCTAGTTTAACCCATTGGTATGAAAGAAACCCCATAAACAGATGCAAGTAGCAGTGGAACAGCAAATAGAAGCCTTGGTTCTGATGGCTCTAAGCACAGGCCTTCCTTAAATCTCAATGTTTAAATTATTCTAAATATTTATTTTTATTTTTCCTTCTGTAGACATCTGTAGACAACTAGAGAAATAAATGTGTGTACATACACTTCCCTCTGATTACTCATAACTGAAGTAATTTCTGCTTCAAATTTGAGAATGAAACTATGGTTTAATTTAACATCATGTTAAGTTTAGCTTAATGTAACACTTCATTATACAGACACACAGATTTACCTGATTTGACATAATTTCCTAAAAGGTATAATTCTCAGTCTGCTCCATACCAGTTTGGCACGTGGCTGAAAAGATGGATCTCTAAGCTGCACAGAACCCTGTAAAATTAAGTACTTGAAAATAAATCAATATGGCACTAGATAAAAGAGTGACAGTAATGGAGTGATCTGTGTCTGCAGCCATTGCAGTGACACCTGAATTCACTGTTAACTCCCTGTTCCATATTGGCTGCCGCCTTAATGATAACCTGCACTGCAAACCAGACAAAGGGAGTTCTCCAAAGCTTTGTGCATTGACCTCACTCTGCTTCCCCACAAGTCAATGGTTACACTTCAGTTCTGAAAGCAGAGTTTGCCCGGGCAGTTTTGAAAAGCCCATTTGAGGCATGTACAGAAGGAGGAATTTGTGAAGAATAGGAATGACCTCACACTCTGCCAGTGGTTTCAGCTCCTGAGCAAGTGCAGTTTCCTCTGAATCCACTGTAAAATATTCATTATCATTCACTATGATAATCAAGCTCCAGTGCTTTGAGTCAGTAAAAGTAGGTAATAGAGTGAGCTAAAAGCAGATAATGACCCTTGATCATTAAGGGTCATTAACTCCAACAATTTACTAAAATACTTCACTTTTTTGTTGTTCAGCACTTGAAAAGATCCTCGGTTTCATATAAAGCTCCAAATAAATCACTTCCTAGAAAGCAGTAGCGACCTTTCACCATTGAACAAAAAAAAAACCCAAACATATGCCAAAGCACAGTGAAGTTCAGGTGATTCTAAAATTTTAACCTCTAACATTTTGTAGTTAAAATTAATTCAGCAAGATGGAAGGATGGAAGAAAGCAGTGGCTGAGAGCAGCACCCGGATTTCAAGGCACGTGAAGAAACACACACAGAGCACAATAACCCAGAGTAGGTGCTGGGGGGAAAGAGCTGGCCCTACATGTATCCAACAGGAACAAAAACTGGACATAATGAAAATGAAACTCCATTAAATATGATTTTCCAAAAAATCTTCTTGTATTAAATTTCGATTTGCACATCAAAGTCAGTGAGACTCCAACTGATGGGTTTGCTGCTAAAGAGCTGCAGATTTGTTTCTGATTGAAGAAAATTGGGTGGCACTGCAGAGGGTTTTTAAAGGTTAGCAAGACACCTTATGCTCTGCTACTGTTTGTTCTCATTTCATGAGGCTTTTCCTCTGGAGGTTTCATCCCCTGGCAGTTTTCTTACAGTGCAAAGCTGTGAACAAATAAAATGCAATACAATGTACAGTATTGCAAAGATGTTTTTTATAGAATATCATTCTACTTCTTCGTTATTATATGTTTTTTGGCTTCTTTGTAATACAGTAACAGGTACATAGTACAAAGAAGCAAATTAGATGAAGAACCAGATAACAACTGTACCTTGCTTTTCCGTTAAAATAACTTCAAGATGTAGCCTTGAAGAAATACAAATCAGCCAAATAAGAAACAGCAAGAATTGTAGTTCTTTTTTAAGATTTACCAAAATGCAGCCATTAAAAGTAACTATTTTAAATCAAATTATCCGAATAGAAACTAGATTAAAATATAGTTTGCAGTGAGGTTGGGTTTTTTCTACTCCTTAAATCTCGCATGTGAGTGTCAGGACTACGTAGGAAGGCTCAGGTTTGAAACCTTCCCAGGCTGAAAATGTTCCCACAGTGTAGGAGCAGCTTCACCAGACCCCTCTACCAACATAAATCCTGACAACACAAAAGCTGCACTTACACTGAAATACAGTTCAACTGTCTACTTAGACTTTGACATCCCTCTGGACATCACAGTAAGTGTGTTAATTAATATCCCATGGGATAGCAGTTGATGAGATTTGGGATGTCTGTCTCCAGCAGCAGTAAAGAGCAATAAACTGTCATAAAAAAGGCAGAAATGTATTACAGTGGAGTTTAATTTTAGTTTTCCCACATCATAAGGATCTTTTCATGACACACAGTGCTCCTTCCAAAGGAAGGATACATTAAAAAATGTCTGATACACATCAACATTCTTAGACTTTGCCAGAAGTTATGCAAAGAAACAAGATTCAAAAATTTCTATGACATTTTAGGAGTTTCTAGATTTAATTTGGATAAAATCCTCCTCCTCAAAGTGCCCACTTCCCAACTTCCTATCACCCTACTTCCAACTTCTGCTCCTACACTTGAGTATAAAGATGCAGCTGAGCTGCTCAGTCTTCCAAAAGTTTCAGGGAAGAAGAAATAGGAACTGAATGTGATATTCTCCATTTACAACCCATCTCAGAATTATTATACTGACAAATTATCACTCTTAGTCCCATTTTTCCAAAAGCAGTCCTGGTGGCACAATCCAAAAGGAACATGGAATCTTTAAAATTATTAACTCAGTTTAGGCTTTGTAGAGTTTTCTGAAGACAAGTTCTATATTGGACTCTTTGTCCAAAAATGCTGCAAGTCATGAAGCAGCAGTGCAGGAATGAAGCTCAACATGACTCTGACTCTGCCTCCTCTCTCAACATGACATGAACTTTATCTTGGAAGGATGTGTTGCCAAAGAGTTTCACTGCCTGACTCCACGGTGACTACTAAAAATAAAGGAAAATGTATCAAAAAATACAATTTCTCTCTACACAGTAAAATTTACAAATATTTAAAATGATTTTAAAAAATATGATGGTACAAGCACCTTAACTTTAGAGTCAATGGAGGTGAAAATATCTGAGCACAATACTTCTAGTCACTTTGAAAACTCCTCTCTCTATCTCTCAATTACCTCAGCTCTTTCTAACCAAGAGTAATCTGCCTATAGTACCAAAGGTCATGGCTTCAAAATGTTCTCAGCTTTGTGAGTTCTCGATTTCAGGAATCATCTTACTCAGGTTTAGGAAGATAGAAGTGTTCATATAGTTCCCTCCTACAGTACATGGAGGAAAGAGGCAGTGACTCACTGCAGCTTATGGCAGGTATTTGAGACAGCTCCAGCCAGGATTCTGTGGGTGTGGCTCTGCCTTCACCTCCTACAGAAGAAATGAATTCCAACCTAAACCTTTCATAAACAAAATAAAAATATTTCTGCTACCTTTACAATCATTTAAAACAGTAACTATTGTCACTTGGGAGAAACCACTATGACATTGCAATGTCTGTCTTCAACATTACACAATCCCAAGTGACTGCTGAGGCTCTTCGTGCTCTGCTTCTTCTCAGCACAGCCAGTCGAGTGTCTGGGCCCGAGACAAGGCATTTACTGCTCCACTACAGCAGCCAATCTGTTATAAATTTGCAAAAGGGAATAAATGTAACCCAAAGATAGCACCAAGTAAAACATTACCTCACTCCTCAGCATTTCTCCTACTAAAATAAGTACAAAGTGTTGGCACATGTGAGGGCTTGGTTTGGCCCTTGCCTGGGTGAGATCATCCAACCCTGCACATGGTCCCTGTGTGTTCCACCACTGTACCTTGCTGAGCTTCTGCCTGACATGAGGAACACCCTACTCACCCACCACAGCACACCCAACAGGGGGGTTATTTCCTTTCTCATTTACACAGTAAAGAATGGGGTTTCCATTCCCCATCGGGTTTTGGGTATCCTCTCCAAAAGTTATTGCCACATGTGCTATTGATTCACCTCTCACTCTCCTCTCCTCTGCAGAGCTGCCCCATGAGGTTTTAGGGTTTGCATTTGTCTCTAATTCACAGCCATGGGTTGATCCTCCTGTAACCATTTAAGCTGGATCAACTGGTCTCTCTCTTTCAAAAACAAAATTGCTATTAAGCCTTTCTGACCTTTTATCTTTTTTCTTCCAATCTCAGGCCCCAGCATGGCTAAAGCAAAAACAATTACAAAAAGCAAATCCATACAAAGCTCCCAACCACACACAAGTCACGGCACAGAAACAGTGTAAGACAATCTTGCACAATCCCTGTGGGAGATTATGATACATTCACTTGGGAATTCCCAGCACAGAACAATTTTTTGAGCAGGAGTGAAACCTCCTGTTCCACCCTCTGACTCCCTGTCCTGAATAACACTCTTAACAAAGTCAGTGTTATACCACCAGATGAACTAGAAATAAACAATTATCAACAGATTAATAACCCTCTCCTGTCTCAAAACACCCCAGTCCCTGAACCACTATATAAAATTAGCATATCCCAACCTTTGGTTCATTTGTTCCCAGTCTGAGTTCTTTTATGGACCCCAGTACTTCTGAGATGTGTAAGTTAAAAGTGACTAGTCAAGCACTTTCTCTTCTGGAAATTATTTCTAAAATAAGTAGTTAAACTGAAAAGAGTTCAAACACTACAGAACTCATTTGGAATAACAGGTTTTATAGATCTACACACAAGGTTGTGGCATCCATTGGTAAAGTTTGATTTATTATGAGAATATTCTGTACTTGAATATGAAAGAACCAAGTCTAATTTTTAAATTATTTTTTTGGATCAGATGAGAAGCAACTGAATTCAAGGTTCATATTTCAGCACAAAGAGTTCTAAACTAAATGACTTCATTAAATACAGATCTACACACTTGCCTTGTAGTCTTTAAACCTGTCTGATGGAAAATAAAGAATAAGTGGCATTTTTCATCAGGATTTTATCTTGATAAAACGTCCTTTTTGCTGATATATTTGATATTCATTATGTTCCTATAACAGCCTCTGCATCTCAAATGTTATCAAACCCTCACAGAATCTTTTCATCTTAATAATACAAAAGTAGACTTTGTGTTCTCAACCCTATTCCCTTCAGATTACCAATACAAAAGGTTTGATTGACATAGGAAGAGGAAAACCAGTTCTGATTAAATCTGAGCTTTTATTTGGGCTGGTTTCACGAGGAGAAAAGGTTATCTATCTGTTATGACACATGTCAGGCTTTTTTCTGCCCATTACCTTTTTTACAGACCTTTGGACTGTTATTTTCAGGAAAGTGCAGGTAGCCTTCAGGTAAGTTCTGCATCTGTGGCTTTGAGAAATGCCCTCAGTTTATCCAGCAGATTGTGTCTTTCATTGCATTTTCAAAGAGGACAAGTTTTTCAGTCCCACAAAAGAGAATTGACGTGTTTGACATTCCCAAACCAGCTACGTGGGGTTCCATCGAAGCACTGAGACAGCAACTGCCCTCTACTGATTTCAATTATATTTCCATAGATGTCCACTCCGATTCTACATGAGTTTTGGAAGGTAATGATTCATCAGGTCCTACAAAAATTTCCCATGCTATTTCATTTTTTTGTTGTTGTTTTTTTCTGTTAAGGAACAGATAAATGGCAATAAGTTGCACCTACTGAAAAGTTTGTAATTTCTGTATTACAATATTTCCCTGACCCACTGCAAACTACGTTCTGGGTTTATGCATTGCTCCAAAATAACTTTAGTATAAACATATAAAATGTATAGTAAAAACAAGTATCACTCATTAGTAATAATCATCAACAAGATAAAGTTTCTGGTACAACTAATGCTTACCTTTTGGTCTTTTGTATTCATATAACATTCAAAATAGTCCACAGCTGTCTTTTAAAAAAATTTTCTTTTTTTTTTTTCCCCCCCAAAATGTTAATTTTGAATCATCCCAAAGCAGGATGTCAAACCACAGAAGTCACAGGACAGGACAGCAGTGCCTGTCACGTAAAATGTTTATGTCACAAAAAATGCCAATATACATAATGTACATAATATACATCATATACGTAATGTATATTTGCTCTGCTCCTGTACCCAGCACTGGATCATTTCAAAATCCTGTGCTGATGGAGTTTACTTCATACCTTCACTCAAATGGCCAAAGGGTTTCTGTACAAACAATTATCTCTTCATGGGACATATTTTCAAAAATCCATGTGCAGTTTTTTTGCTTCACTTTTCTAAGCAGGTAAATAGAAAAACCAGACAGTCATTGGGGAGTGTAAATATTTTATGAATATAGAGGTAGAAAGAAAGTCAATATTCCCTGACCAGATCCTCAATAGATTTGGGAGCTCAGAGTCCTTTAGCCTTGAGTTTTAGCATTTTCTTTTTACTTCATTTTGGAAACAGAGTAGTTTATTAATGCAGTTTTATACTACATTTAAATGGAAAACTTAACAAATTTTATGGTCTAAGTATTGGCAGGAATTATATTTTTGGAATTTTGAAGAAAAAAAATTGTTCAGAAATTTTTAACTTTTAGCTATAAGAAAAATAGCAATTAAAAAGAACATTAATTACATTAAGTTGACAGGAGGTGTCTCAAAAACAGAGTTAGAAACAGCCATTCAACTGCACAAGCATAAAAATGGTCTACAGTCAGCAAAAAAGACATCTATGTGAATTATCTCCTGCAAATAAGCATAAAAATATTTGTTTTCCTCTGTTTTATATTTTTCCTATTTAAACATAAATTAAATATGTCTAATACAATTTTAAAATTTAATTATTTCCTCCCTTTTAAAATATAAATATGCTTATTCCTAAAGGGACTTTAGATGACTCAGGGAAGAGTTTTAACACAGAACACACTAACTGACTTTGAAGTATTCTCCACTTTACTGCTGAGAAAGAACAAACCCTTGAAACTTTTGATGTGTAAAAATGGATTGTGCATGATGGTTCTGTTTGTGGGAATGCACAGATTTCACTCGAGCAGTGAATGCCCTCGGAAAATAAAGCTCCAAAGGGGCTTTGGTTTTTTTTCATGGCAGAATTTGAGATTCTCTCATCTCTCTCAAGAAGAACGATGCTCTTCACAAGGAAGATTATTGCAGTTCATTGTGTGAAATTCCACAGTTATCATATTCTCATGTGAATTTAATAAAGCTTAGCCTTAGCTGCTCTTGAACAGCAGCCAAGCATTTGATTTGTTCTATTTCATTTTATTCATTTATATGCATCTTGCTACCATCTGGAATAATAAAAACAAACAGTTCAAGCAGTTAATGTGTTAAAAAGGGGCAATGAAATAATTGAATATTCTCTTCCAACCCCCCTTCCTTTGCTCTGTTCCTCTAATATCCATTTCAGAAGTCATGTTGCCATTTCCTAATTCCTAAAAGACATTCTGTAAGAGGATTGTCAGGACAGATGTTGGAACCCTCACCCAACTGAGCACATGCTGTCTTAGCCATGTTCAGTGTTTCAGAGCCAAACTACTGTAACTAATAAATCATGCTTGGGAGCTGAAAGCAGATAATTACACCACTCTATATCTTGTGTACAGGAGGCATCAAGACTTTTTTCCCTCCAATTACATCTTCCTGGTTTAATTGTTATTGACAGAGTTTTTCTGTCATTTCTGTCTGCTTTTAATAACCAACCTGGATGATAAGCTTCTGAAAAGGTTTGATTCACTCATTATTTTGTGAGTAAAACAATCAGGGTTGTGTCAACCTCTCAGTGTTTTCACTAGAGTGAGATGAAATCCTAATGAAAACTCACAATGTATTTATAAAATAAAGATGAATACAAAAGTTAATGAGCCATACAAGTGAGCAGCAAACAGTGTACTTTGGGCTTCACCCTGCAAATGCAGACAAATAGATAGAGTTGAAATATTTACAGCCATAACTAATTTGAACTCATTTGAATATTTATACATATAAGTAGTGCCTTCATAGAGACAATAAAGATTCTGATTTCCACCGAGACACCTACATATTCTTGAGTATCCTGAAATATTAAACATTTGTATTGACATAGGAACATATTAATCTCAGAAAATTCTGAGAGGATCCCAGAGGACTCTCAAGATCCCAGAAGTAGGTTGAATAGGAAAAAGTATTGTGTGGCAAATGTTGATGTGGCAGAATCAAATTCTGATGGAATCCTCCAGCCTCATACTTCCAAAATCAGTAGGTTTGGTGATGGCCACATGTGTAAGTAAACACAAAGCTGTTTATCCATGTTGTTTCATTAGTCACAGTGCCATTGCTGGATTAAAAATCTACTTCAGGCTGTTCGCAAATGCGTTCAGCCCTGCTGATAAACAGCAAGAAATATCCTTGAATACTGCTGTATAAGGAAAGAAGATATTTGAAAAGTTGTAGAAAATTACTTTCTTTTCTGTGTATATATCTATGTATGAGCTTCTATAATGTCTAAAAGAAGAATTAAAATGGTAAGCATTCAGTGGTTCTAATGGGACATCTTCATGAAAAGTATTAGATACCTGCACTTGGCAGAGCAGCTTCCTGCTATTTTGAAGGAGAGGAAAAAAAAAAGACTTTCTTACAGGATTTGTGGTGAATCAATTGTTCCCACTCAGTTCTAGAAAATATTAGAGATCAAGGTGCCTCAGCAGGGACTGTGGGGCAGTGAATACAACAATGCTGATCACTGCTGCTAATAACAATATCAGCCATGCCTTTACAAGTGGAGCAGCTCTCAGTTGCAGCTCTCACGGAGTTTCAAGCTTAACAGGAGTAGGGAGAAATGTTTCTGGGATAAAGTGGAGTGGCTCGGGCTTGTAACTTTGAAATCAATAGCAATCAAAATCTCAGCAGGCTGTAGAAGTCGCTGCCTCCCTTCTGCTAAGCTTGAGAACATAATCCAATGTTTTCCTCCCCTCTTGAAGTTTTGTTTACAAATATACTTATTGAAACAGAAAAGCACTTTCCCAGTTTCAGTTTGATTCGTTGGTGAGTTGGCTACAGATAGTTCTGCATCAACCACCCCCAGAACCAGAGACCTTTGAATGTAGAGGACAGAAGGGAGAAAATACTTGTGTTTTCAATCATGTGTAATTCTAAATATCTATGCCTATATATTTATGTAGCTGTAATAACTGGGCACTTGCAAACAAAACTACTTGGTTTTAAATTTATTTTAATATACTTCAAGAAATAAAATTCAATAAAGCTAAAGGCAGTTTATTGCTATATAAAAACTATAATTTTACCTCAAGTAAGTTTGAAAATTAGGAAAAGGTTTATAATACAAAAACTTTTTGCAACATCTTTAAGAACTGGGAGTTTCTTTCAGATAAAACAACAAAACCCCCTGTAGCATTTGGTTTTGCAAGGCTGAGTTGCATTTCTTCTTCATCTCCAATTCAAAACACATTAGTTCTCAAAGGGAGGAAAACAAAAGTTCTAGCAACCTATAAAAGTGAGTCATCAATACAGTGAGGACACCTTACCTTTCAATCCAAATAAACCTGATGCAAACCACTTCTGAACTCAGACATGAGCACCTATCTCTGTTCACACACATTCAAAGTTAGCAGGCAGCATCCTGCTATTTTTACCCATAATAAATCCACACTAATCCAATTAAGAAAATATGTCAGAATGTGACTCAACTGCATCTGCAAAGATCTCTGATGTGGCACTTTGGATTTTGATTGAGCTGTCTCACCACACAAACAATAATACACTAATGGGATCTTGCTTTTCCTTCACCCCTTTCCATCCTAATTCCACCCAAGTCATGCACATGGGCATGACCTTCTCCTTGCAGACCCCGGCAAGACTGGGTGTTGGACAATCACAACACTTTGAGTAATTTCCAATTACTCAAATATCCTAAACATTATAAGGAAAGGAGGTTCCAGACTCCAAAACACCAAAATTCAGCTGCAACGGAGTGATGGAAAATCAACCCCCAAATCTTTGATATTATCATCCAGTTTTTATTGGAAAGTTATTTGAACTTGAAGGAACACCTTCCTTGGAAATGAAAATACAGATGAATCAAACCTATTTAAAAGTTTGCAGAAAGTCAGTTGTACCACTGAAAAATATCTGATATCACATTTATTTAATATGCATCTCTGTGCATATAAGTAACTGAATCTGATTCACATGTCTCCATTTATAAAATAAGCAGAAGATCACAATTTGGAGAAAATACAGAAATGCCATTCAGTGGCAAAATTCAAAAGCATGAATCTGTGTAATAGAAAAAACTATACTTTATAATATTGGTGACAGTATTGGAATGAGTAAACTAGTGAAAGAATCAGAGAGCTAACATTCAAAATTGTACTTAGCAAATTTGTATCCAAATCATGAGAGTCACTGTCTAACATATTGATCACTCAGTATGACCTCAGAAAGGAAGACTCATCTTTGCAAAACTCCAATAATTTGTCAAATTGCAATCCTTAGTGCTTGGCTATCTTTCATAGCAAGATCCACTGTGTCCTGAGAGGGGCACATGTCTATAGTGATACTCTGTGTAATATATATATAACCTTTGCTAATTGAATGTGTGAGAAATGTGGATGTTCACCCACGTGCTCTTTGTGCACACATGCAAACAGGATACACACATGGATATATAAGCACACTCACACGTGCATGGCAACACTGCTGGGAGGTGTGCAACTTGGAATTCCTGTTTAGACCAGATTTCTTAGAAAAAAGTGGAGACAAAAGAAGCAAATTTGTCCATATGTACTCTAAATCTGACTAGTGATCTGTGCGGCAAAGTTATTTAATAATCATAATCAATGTGAAAAATATCAGTTTCTGTATAGATTTGATGGTGTGCATGCATTAAGCAAACAGACCAGAGGTGTATTTAAAAACAGTTCTTCTCCAGAAGGTATACAAATATAATCTTCAAATGAAATTTATTTTAGAAATAGATAAATAAGACATAAAAGGAACAGTGCTCAGTAATTCAATATGAAAGCAAAAAATATATATTAAAATTATTTGTTAAAAAGATTTTACAAATAATACTTAAGACCAGGATATACCATAAATATATGTTTTATGGTAAAATGGGAAATCACCGAAAATGCATAACAAAAAAACCCTGCAGCATTACAGTTTATGGTAAAAATATAATTCTATTTACATCACAAACCAGCTTTGTTCCTGACAGCACCCTACAGAGTCCCCCACTCAGTGACGTTCAGGAGGATTGGAGTCCCCAAAGTGCAGCCTATGCTGTGATGTGTCAGGCACCTCTCACCGCAGTCACTCCGAGCTGTCAGGGGGTTGAGGTCAGTGGTGTGGAGCTTTGGTTCACACACAGCCAGGGGCAATCCAGGCATGGGCAAGGTGGCACTGGAGGCACAGCAGCACAGCTCAGAGCTGCTGCCGTGGGAGGCTAAAGGGAGGGACGTGCTCAGTCTGTCTGAGCAGGAGTTTGCTTTTTGCTGAGAAAAACTGGGACCAACCCAAAGTGGACTCTGGGGCTCTGTCTACAGACACTGACCTGTCTGCTCTGGGGACAGGTGGCAACACTCACCAGATAAAAGGGTGAATTTCTTGAGAAGTTTACTGAGATGACTGGAATAGTTACAATCTGAAGTACAATAAAATAACTTATAGATATTCCAAAGCAAATATATTGAATTTCCAATTTTATATGCAACATTTGGCCAACTCAGTGATTTTTGCCCTGAAGTAACTCTGACTTCTATACAGCTGTAAATCAGTATTTCTGTAGGTGAAAACATTTGAGAAGCAGAGTTGGTTTGGAAACATGGACACCTAGCTTTGACTCAGGATGCTCATATTACTAGGAAAAAAAAAGGAATTTTTGACTGGCCTTCATCACAGAGAAGTGTGGAAATTGATATTCAGCACACAGACATATTTGGTCAGTACACATTAAACTTTCATGAGATTTTCATGAACCCATTCAACCATCAGGAGGAAATGGGCTCTGAACAAAAGTTTTATGACTTTTTAAAAAGTGATACTTAGATGTAAGAAAACAAAACCTGAAACAGAGAAAACACCTGAAACTGAATGACTTAAGAGGTTTCTGGTTTTCCCTTAGTGCATTTGGAGGGTTGTTATATTTGGCTGTGCTGATTCATGAGAGAACCGAAGGAGAGAAGTTACTGATCTGACTAATAAAACACGTGATGTACCTTTGATTTCCTTCATGCAACTTTTACAAATTTTAAAATCGTCCTAGATTCTTTTATAACTATTGGTAGACTAGAGTAATAGGACCAGTGTAATGGTAGGAAAAAGTTAGTGCTTCAGCTGGGTTAAAAGCAAAAGAACTAGGAATTTCAGGAAGTATATTTTTCTCTGAAAGCACATAACTGGCACATCTGGTGCAAGAAAGGTACTTATCAAAGGTTCTCTTCATACTCAGTGTAAGGAAGTAGGCACTTCTAGAGGGGATGCAGATTATAAAATCAAAATAACCTCCTATGGTCTATCTATGCCTTTCACTAGCAGAGAAAAACTGAGGGCAACTGTATGTTCACTTGAGATAACTAAATTACATGCTTGAGGTTAGATCAGATTAATCTAGTCAGGAATCTCCACTCAGAATCCCTTGATTTAAAAACAAAACAAAACAAAACAAAACAAACAAACAAACAAAAAAACCAAACCAAACCAAAAACAAACAAAAAAAACCAAAAACAAAAAACCAAACCAAACAAACAAACAAAAAAAAAACAATAAAAAATCCAAAAACCTTTCAATGTAAGCATTGAAATTATTTCATGCTTTTCTTAATCAAACATTAATTTTATATCTAGGAGTTTTCTCACCATGGAAATCTAATCTAATTTAAATAAGATCAGAAATCCAAATATTCAAATTAAAAAACAGAAGCTCAAAGTCTGTGAAATCACACTGTGTTCTTGAGAAACAACTCCACTAGGCCAAAGGGCTATTACTCTTAAACATCACTGAATGTTTCCCATCACCCACCTACGAAGCACCTACACAAACCAACTGTAACAGCAACAGGCAACACTTCTTGAATGAATTCCCTACTGTGTTAGGAAGGAACTTTCAACTGGCTGAATTGTGGCACTGAGTCAATAAATATCACTACTGTATGTCTATAACCACTGGAAGTGTTGGGGTTTTTAGTCTGAAGCATAAATGCTGCAAGGCTACAGTAAATAGGAACAGCAAAACTGTCTTACAGGTACATGAACTTCTTCCCAAGGAAATGATTTCATTATCGGAAATGAGAACTTTTCTGTAACAGTCATAGCTATGATTATGCAATACAATATGCTAAATTACAATACGTACTTCATTATTAATAGAATTTATTTTACAGATCAAATAGCCAAATACACATTTTTTAAAAGAGCCAGATAGCAAATGTGGAGCAAACTATAGGCAACAGTCATGGCAGACATTCTGCAGTCCAAGAACTGAGGCAACGTGATTATTAAGTACAAGCCTATAAATATCTTTACATCAAACATACAGTAATGTGTGAGAATTCCATGTTGTAGTCTAATTCATGAATCATTAATAGCTTTTTTTAAAAGAAAGTTATATATACTGTATACATCTCAGTTAAAAGCAGTGCCTGTATTTCATTTTATTCTAGCAAACTAATAATACATGTCTTCATATAAGTGCAGAAAACAGGGTTCTTTATACTCCTTTGCTTTCTGAGAGATTTTGCATTGCATATGAAATTCTAATATTATAGATGATACATATTAAGCATTACTCCCTAAAATGTGAGGCAATATACAAGAACTTGCAACCAACCTGCAAATAAAGCTATGATACTCAAATTTTATTTTTAAATGAGCCATGATAAATAACAAATTATAATGTAAAAAACCCTTTAATATAAAAAAAATAGAGGAATTATTTGGGGAAAAAAAATAACAACAGGCCATTTTTACCCTGCCATGTGCTGGCTAACAGTGTCAAAATGATGCTATTTCCTATTTTATGACACTCAAAATCAAGCCACTGGATTTATGACTTTTTTTTTTAAATAAAAATAGTTCAAAAAGTTAAATGTTTGGCACCTGTTACACGGATCTTATCTAGACTTCAGCAAGAAAAATGCAAATTAAATTTTCTTTTTAAAAGTTATGTGAATGCTTTCCATTTATTTAAAAGGTGACCATTTATTACAAAACTTTGTGGATAAGAAAGCAGGAAGTGCTTGTTTTTAACTACTACTATTGTGCCTATAAAATGAGAAAGCAGTGACTTGATCAATTCTATTTGTGATCCATAGCAGCAACATCATCATTAAAAATATTATGGAATAGATATAAATAACACTTAATTCTTAACATGTATAATGGTGCTATAAGTGACAACAACTCATTTGTTTTGCTTTTAAATGCAGGGAGTATAAAGAACTTTACATTCTCTTTTCAACATATGAATAAAATTTATTGCTCCCTTTTAATATAATTCTAGAAACGAAATTCCTAATTGTTTCAACTGAAATAAATAAGGAAAAAATCTGGGAGAAGAAGATGATTACAAGCAAAATAAATTTACCATAATCACCAACTGTGAAGAAGGATGGGTCACATTACTTTTTTCTTAGCAAAACTACGTTATAGAACACTATAGCACAACGTACTAAAACTTCTTTGCCTTTTCTTTTTAAAAAAATTCTTGCCCTTGATACCTTTCAGTAGGGCAGCTTGAACAGTTCATCGTCACTTCCAAACCCCTCTGGAGATCAGACGATAAATTTCTTCGGCAACCAGAGCCAGGACAAAGGGCTTTCTCGTGCTATTTCCTTGTTTTCATATTTGCTGGCTTAACATCATTGTGTACACGTACGACTTCAGTACATAACATCAGCTGCGATGGCGTTCAGAGCTGGCAAACAGAGAAACAGCATGAGAAAAGCCCTTTCCTGCAGCATTTTCCCCCTAAATTGTCAAGTTTGCTTCCAAGTTTCTACCGCGTCAACCACTGCCTGGTGTGAGATGGGCTGATGTGAGTAACCAACCATTTCTGATGGGTGGGTGTTTGCAGCTCTCTAGGCACAAGCAAAGCTCTGCACACATCTATGTACACATGGCAAAAAGGCTGGAACAGAAGGAGCTACAGGAATAACTTCCATGGAATTATTCTAAGTTTCTTACTCAATTTTTTCCTTACCAACTCAAACCCCAAGGTGCTGATGCAAGATTAGAGCTATCAGACTATTGTACTGCCTACAACATGTTCTACAGGGTGTTTGCAGACTTCATTCAAGAGCATCGTTCCTAAAAACATAAAATATTTTGTTTGAAAAATTATTTTGCATCTTTAATCTATATTTACCATCAACAGAGTTAGTCTTAAAAATTCACAGAAATTAAGCCATTCTGATCAATTATTTCCCAGAAAAGAAAGCACCATCAATACCACAGTCACCACGACACCAGCCACTCACTGGTCAGGAAATTGCTATCAACTGCAGATTATTGAGTGCAATCCCTTCTGGGAGAAAACAGGAAAATAAACAAGTGTGAAAATTAAACCACAGTTAAATCAGACTTCATCTTTGGCAATAGTTGATAGCTATAAGACATTTAAAATAACACAGCTGGGTCCCAAGGAGAAAGAGCAAACTTTTCAGTTATCCCACTGAAAAAAAAAAAAATATGTAAAATGCACTTAATATTTGGAAAATTATGTTGCTACTACCCCAAGGCAAGCAGCTACTGGAGAGAGAGTCGTGTGTCATTCTAACTTGCATAAAAATCACTCAGTTATTCATGCTAAAACTTCACCTACCAACTTCAGTATAAACCCAATGCCTGGGAAAAAATGCCTTTGTTTCTCTGAATTAGTTTTTACTGAAGTAGCATGTTCAAAATATTTCATTTTTCCCTCACACAAAATACAAATGGGTTTTTCATTCCCATTTGTGCTCTGGTTTTCCCTTCGACTATGAGGCGAAGGGGACACTTTCCAGATAGCTTCCCTCATGCTTTTCTAGTGAAAGATATTAAAAGAACAACTGTGAAGAAGATTTTCTTCAAAGTCTTGCACAGAGGAAAAGCATTTTCTTGACCAGCTTTACTTCACTAGTGACACACATTTAAATAACTGCTCTCTAACTTCTGACTCACAGACTTTGATTTATATTTCAGTCAGAAATCTCTTCTCTAGATGCAGAGTTCAGGTTTTTTTCTGAAATGTGTATACATGGCAGCAGATCAGAACCACTAGCAAAATTACCAGCCAGAAAATTAAGATAAAATAACGAGAATATTTAGAATCATAGTAGTCAATTTTGACATGTCTTTTAGGAGGGGCTTATATCAACAGCTATTTAGCTGATCTTTGGAAGAAAATGTTTTTTGAGTGTAATTTACTCTGTATCTGTCAACCCAAAATACCAGTGTTATGTCTATAGCCTTTTATGTCCAGAGCCCTCCCACTGGATGATTATAGGATGCTGAATTAAAGTCTCTAGTCTCAGTGTTACTGCACAAAACAATAAATCCTGCAGCTAAAGATTCACAGAACATGTGAGTTTTCAGAGCTATTAGTTTCAGGAACAGTGCAATATTCTTTCAATTCACATCCTAAGCACACTGTACTCATGGTGAGTGGGAAGCTATAATGACATTTCACCACATTTTAAATCAGAAAACCAAATATACCGTAACTGTAAGCAGGTCTAAGCAGTCAGTGATAGAATCAGAGAATTGAGACAGTGGGGCCCCAAAATGCAATGTATTTTAAATGAGCTCTACTTCCCATTCGGATTTCTGTGGAGAATGTAATGTCAGCTCCTGACCAAGCAGATCACTGTGGCACCTGAAATTTCTGTGGGAAAGTTCAGAGATGACAGAATCCTGCCAGCTAAACTCTACTAATGAAGGTGTGCATTAGCAAATATGAGAAAAAGCAATCTGCATGCCCTTTCCCTCCCTCAGCAACTTCCCAAGCACAGTACTAGCTGTGGAACTGAATGAAGAGCCAGCCCAGAGCCCAGTGAGAAGCAGGAGAACCACCAGAATCCCCTGTAATCACTGCCTGAGAGCACCACTGCACCTTCCAGCTCTGCCGGTGGAAGAGGAGCTGCTTTGGTGGACACTCACACTTCTTCAAGGACACTGGGCCAGAGAAAAAACTTGTTCTGAAGTTCAAAGTTCAAACTGAAAATCACTGTACTATTTTCAAATGAAAAGAACATCCGAAATAGCATTAATTTAAAGGAGACAAAAAGAAGGAGAGTGCACAGGAAGTTGTAATGATTCTTTGTACCTGTATCTTCTTTGAACCAACCTGCCACAAATACCACCCTGCTCTATAATTACCCATGTTTTGACTAGACAGGCTGATACCTAGACAGGCATTTCAATTGTCTGAATGCTCATTTAAGTACTTGAGCAAAGATTTCAGATTTTGAAATTGTATTACATGAAAACCAGACTGCAAAAAACCTCCGCTCCCTTCTTTTCATCATCCCTGTGCAAATGCAAGAAAATTAGAAGATTTGTATCACTATGGAATATTTCACACAGTTTACTCCCACTGAGGTAAATGTTAAAAATAACTGAGCTTTTACAAAGCTTACAGACAAATAAACTTTAAAGGTGCTGTATGTTTCTGCACCAAAGAAATATGTGTTTCTGTGATGTCCATAACTACCAAAACAATGGAAATCTGATGACAGGGAAAGTCAGTTCAATTTTTATGACTCCAGACATCTTACTTTGAAGAACCTTATTATGAATAAGCCCCTTCACGATTTATCACTTGGTAAAACTCCTTTTAAAGAATTATCTCTACTACATCCCCAAAAGAAAGCATGTTATTCTGAAGGTCTATTGTCAGTAGTATTTATTAATTCCTGCTGTGGGTGACATCAAAATAAAATCAGTACCTCTGCCCCCTGCCCCTCCTCACACACAAATGCAGCAGAAACTTGACCTCTCTCATAGGGGTCATTACATTAAGACCACACTTTTCCCTCTCCAGTTGCCCGAAGTAGTTCATGATTCAATGTGTCCTCAGCTGCTTCAGGAGTCTCCAGTTCCTTGTCCATAAAAATTTCAGCTGTTGCACTGCTGTATTTATTTGCCCACATGACCACTAATGAGATATTTCAGGATTTTTAGTACAAAAACCTTTCCATCTTTGCTTGCGTGCTTTTTGAGCACAACTGTTGTAATGACTTTCTGTCATTTTAGAGATCACTTAGACAAATTTAGCAGCAAAGCAAAGACATAATTTCCTTTCTTTAAAGACCTGAATCAATACCATTCAGACAGACACAAAATTTAGAGCTTCAAAAGAAAACATATATTTTTAGCTGTAACTCAATATTATTTCAAGTATCTGAGTAGAAAGTCTTGCCTGGACAAAACTAACAATAGTTGAGATGTGTAGTCTTTGAATATCAGCTCCCCTTAGAAACTGAAGAGATACTTCACAGTGAATGGAATCGTCTTTAGTCTCCTTCAGAGAACCTCTGGCTTGTAAAAGGGCTGCATTATGGTAATTGTTAAAGCACAATATTTTCTCTCACATTAGGCATCTTATTTTCTCTTTTCAAACTAGCACATCTCCTTTTTTAACTGAACTTATTCTCCTTCAGTTCTTCAGCTTGCCCTCCAATTTTCTGAAAATTCAGAGCATGCATGATAAAAAATCATCATTAATCACAAACCTCCTGTTGGCCCCCAAGGCTGAAGGACCCCAGGGCTGCAGGACAGCACAACAGCTGGCACATCTGTGCCACAAGATCCTTTTTATGGTATTCGTTTCCTTTTTTTACTGGCTAACAGTGGCAACTTTCGATTAGCCTGTCCTGAATCATCTTCCATAGCTCCACAGGAGATAAAACTATCCAGACTACAACATACAGAGCCAGGTTAGGAGTAAGATCGACTTTTAAAAGATCCACTGAGGTTTAAGAAATTCTTTACTCGTTTTTACTTATCATGAAATACAATTTTCATTTTGTCATAGTACAACACAAAGGATTTCCTCTTGCCCAATTTATGTAAATAAATGCATTAATGCAAGTACTTATATTTAAATCATAAAAATATGAATCCTTGTGTTTAAAGGTAAATGTGGTTTCAAAACAAGTGTAAAGGGCTATTAATGGTGATTAGTTACACTTTCTTCAACAAGGTGATCATTTTCACGCAGAAAAATATACCTAAAAGAAGGATAGCTGTAATTTTAGCCAAATCAGAACAAATGGTAACATTAATCTCTTTTCTTCTATATTCAGCATATCACACTAACCATGTCAGGTCCAGCTATGTGAAGATAAGCTAATATCAGGTGCTGAGTATTAAAAAGAGCACAGTTCTATTCTGCTTTTCGAGATAGGAAGCCCCTGTCATAGTCCTTCAAGGTACAGATAAAAGGAAATGCTCTTTTCCCCAACCAACTTCTGCAAAAGAGAATTGCTTTCCATTTCCCTTTCTAGGTCTTTATTAACACAGAAGAAACTTCCGAGAGTCACGAGCTTGCCTTCTTTGTTAGCAGCATTACTGTATGACAAAGTGTCTTTCAGCAGACAATGGCAGAACCTTTTTGACTCACAGGAATTATTCCAGAACTCCACTGGAAAATCACTTAGATCAGGCCTACAGGAATGCTGAAAACAGGACCACCCTCCTCAGAGTTGTGGGAGTTCAAACAGAGGAACATACTGGCAAGAAGCTTCTCTGATGTGTAACTTAAATTAACCCATTCAAATAACTGAAATAAAAAATACTCAAATCTTAAAATGCTATACACGGTGATACAGACTACCACACAAATTTGTGCTGGTAAAGGGAACAAAGTGAAAGAAAATAAACAACACATCCAGAAATTTTCAAAGATATGATGACTGCTCTGAATGAGCAGCTTTTTTGTGCATGTTGTTATCAGTATTGTTGTCATAAAACAAAGCCCTCAGACAAAGATTCAAAACCTCAGCTGGAGCAAAAGATCTAAAAGATTTAGTCATGCTGAGGATTTTTTCCCAAGCAATAGTATTAAAATATATTATCAATAATACAATAAACTCTCTTGAAATATGTGTTTCTTTAATTATGAATTCATTGACCAATTAAAACTTAACTAGAAAACTATTTTCACTGAAAACTTTGTCATACTTGTGAAGAGACAGAAGTAAAAAGAAAAACAGCAAAGCTTTATTAAACTTCTCAGAATATGGATAAAGACTAGATTCTATTCCCAGAGACTTAAAGCTTTTCTGTAGGGTCTTGAATAATAAAGGGTACTTTGGTTCTCAATTTATTTTTAATTCTAAGCTGAGGATTCTTTGGACATTTCCCTTGTTGTATTGAATTTCTGAGAAAACAATACCTGGTTTATCAGGCAGGGCAGCAAATAAGCGAGAGCAATTATGCTGATGCTTCTAATTTTTCCCTAACTTTGCCTGTCAACCGTGTCATTCCACCAGATTTAAGTATGTGCCTAGTCTGAAAATGGCACTGAAACTCTCAGAGGAAAATCCTTGCCTGCTTTTGAGAGACCTTGAAGCAAAGCTATGCCCAAATGAAGGCTGCAATTCCGGACTCCATTAATATTAAGAACCACTTATCAGATCCTGTAAAGCTTTATTGCTTTCCACCTGGCCTAGATTACTTTGATCCTTGAGCACACCAGTCTAGAGAGGACAGCCCCACAACCCCTTCGTGCCTGGCAGAGCAGCTCCAGGTCCCGCAGCGAAGCGGGAAGTGCCATGCTGCCACCTGCAGTCAGGATCCCCACCGGAGCAATCACTCCCTGCTCCATCGCCTCACAGCCAACATTCCTTTCCTTCCTCATTCTCATCCTTACCACTGATGAATCTCAAAGTGTTTACTTTACAATGCCTCAGCTGAACATGAACTCTCAAACTTTTAATCCTTGCAGAAGAACTTATTTTGCAGCGCTTCGAGCTAGAGTTACAGGAATGGCAAAGCTAGAAGGGAAGGAGGAAAGCATCTTAAAATTCCATTACCTGTCTGGTGTGTATGGGGCCTGGGGTCTTGAAGCCTCCTTGACAGCTGCATTCAGAAACACTGTAAGGGTCCGAGCTGCTTGAGGAGCACTTGGAAAGTGAGTCACAGCCCACCACAAAGGTGTTATCTAGAGGCAATTCCTGAATGGCATGGTGCTTCTTGGGGGGAACAGGAGTCTCAGGTTTAATTTGAAAGGTAGGCTGTGGAGAAGCAGACTTGTAGTGCTTTGCTAAATCTGGGCTATCAGGCTTAAATGTGGTTGGTGTGGTGGCCCAGTTATATTTTCCCATAGTCTGTTCTTCTAGCTCTACAGGAATGTCTAAAGTGCCATTTATGTGCTCATGGCCAGGATCATCAGGCTTAGATTCTTCAATAGTCACAAAGTTGAGGAGAAGGCTTTTTGGAGAGCGCTTCTTCTTCTTCTTCTTTTTCTTGATCTGCCTATTCTCTTGGTTTGGGGAAACCCATTCACCACTCTGCTTGTTTTTCTGGACAACCTTGTGCCTGGGAGTCTGGCGGCACCGGACTAAAGCGGTAACAAAAATTACCAGAATAACCGTCATAGTGCCTGCAATAATGGCAATGATGATCTTGACATAATCATTGGTCTGTGGGGTTATCTCACCATCCCCAATGTTCTGGCCCACTGGAGTTTCCATGTTCCTGCGCACCAGCTCTTGCACGTAGGAGCCGTTGGTGACCGTCTCGTTCACAAACAGATGCACAAGAGCTATAGTGTAAAGAGACTCTGGCTGTCCCAGGTCATTCACTTTTATCACCAGTCTGTGCAAGCCATGATCTGCTGTAATTACCTTCTCTTTCAAAGTAATATTGCCTGTTAATTGGTCAATTGTAAACAAGCCCCTTGAGTTGCCACCTATGATGCTGTAGCGGAGCTCCGCGTTCATTCCCGTGTCATTATCCACTGCAAAGACTTTAGTAACCACAGACCCTGGGCTGGCTGACGTTGGAACCAGCTCATAGGAATAATTAGATGAAGGAATAACAAAAACGGGCCTGTTATCATTTACATCAACAACATTGATGGTCACTTTGGCAGTTGAGGAACGCTGCAGTCTTCCTCCATCCACAGCTTTCACCTGGAAAGTATATGACCCCTGCTGCTCCCTATCAAAAGTAATATTAGGTCTTATCACACCAGTAAGTGGATCTATAATAAAATTATCTCTACCATTTAAGATGGAAAGGGTGACTGCAGCATTTTCTCCTGCGTCAGCATCTGTAACTGTGATAAGCCCCACTGTGCCATACATGGGCAGGTTTTCTGGCACATAGAAATTATATTCATTATGTGTGAAAGCAGGGCTGTTATCATTCTGGTCCAGGACTGACACTGTCACGGTAGCATTGGTCTGCAAAGGTGGCATCCCATTATCCTTAGCCAGCACAGTGAAAGAGTACCTGTCTTGCTTTTCTCTATCCAGCTTTCTCACTGCCGTCAGAATCCCTGTTCGGCGGTCAAGGTTGAAAATAGGGGGCGCATCAGAACCCAGGATGTAGCTGATCTCAGCATTCCGCCCGCTGTCTGCATCTGTAGCACTTATCTTGGTCAGCTGAGTACCAGGAGCATTGTTCTCAGGGATGGAAAGGCCTATGATAGGCTGTGTAAAAACTGGGGCATTGTCATTTTCATCTTTAATTTTGATCAGGAGCATTGCAGACTGGTTTAAGGGAGGTTTCCCTGAATCTGAAGCCACTATTTTAATGGCATATTCCCGTGTCGCTTCATAATCTAGAAACGTGGCTGTCTCCAGAAGAAACTGATTATCAAACACTGGCTTTAGCCTAAAAGGGACATCATGATCTGTAAAACAAGTCACTTTTCCATTCTGATCAGCATCCTTGTCCATTACTGTTATCAATGCAATTTTTGTATTAAGGGGAGCCTTCTCAGACAAAAGCACTGTCCCATTCACCGGATTGATGATGTATCTCGTGTCTATGGATGGGACATTGTCATTAATATCTGTGACATTAACAGTTACTGTTGCTCTTGATGGAGTTGAACTGCCATCACTTGCCAAAACAGTTAATTTGTGTACAGGAGATTCCTCCCTGTCCAGTGGCTCCCTTATAGTGATGAGGCCAGTGGTGTTATCGATGGCAAACAGCCTTTTGGCCAAGCTGGAGATCTGGTTGCTGAAATAGAAGTGGATTTGTGCATTTGAGCCCAGGTCTGCATCAGTGGCATGGAGCTGAGACACAGAGGTGCCCACTGGAGCGTTTTCGGGGACGCTGACTTCGATGTCATTCTCTTTGAAGACTGGGCGGTTGTCGTTCACATCGGTCACTGTGACCTGCAGGATGGCAGTGCTGGATCTTGGAGGGCTTCCACCATCTTCAACTTTTATTTTCATCACATAGGTATCCTTCTGCTCCCTATCCAGGATCTGCTGGACAATCAGTTGAGGCCACTTATCTCCCTCGGGTGTCTCAGTTATATCAAGACCAAATACATTTTGACCCTACAAGACACAGAAAGAACATACTTCAGCTTGACAGTATATTTAAATAGAAAAACATCTCAACATTTTTCTGAAATTGTCACAGAATATATTTTTATACATATACTCTCTACAGGAATATACATTTTTATATTTACCCTTATAATGCAATATCTGATTTTGCTTTCAGCTCTGGACCCTTACAAAAGCTTCACAGCAAATGTGGCAATAAACAGACCCTTTTCAAAAAGAGGGAAAGGTGTGGGGGGGAATGTTTTCTTTGTTGGGTTTTTTATGCAGTTTCTCCATTCCTAGAGAAAAGCTATCAAATTCCTGGACAGATGTAATTCAGTTTGTCTATTGCATGAGTGAATGTGGAGATGAGGAATGAAGCCAAAGTTGGAGGAGCTACACCAATATTCCATTTCAAGGAAACCAACAAAGATAAATGGACTATTTTTCTGTGGAGCAACTCTGGACATGACCTAAAAACATTAGCATAAAAACTCCAACACCACCATTGAAAAAGGGCTTACTACATAATCCAAGTGTTAGATGGTACGGACAGAACTAAATCATAACAGTTTATTAGAAATATATTTAAAAACTCATTAAAACTATTCCTGATTCGCAGTTATATATTTTATATTTGTAGTGAAAATCACAATCTCAGTGAAAAAGAACTGTTTTCATTTCAAAAAATATCACAGAACTGCAAGATCAATTTGAAAATAATCAATATTTTTCATGGTGTTTGTTGAAAACCCCTGGAATTGTGCCCAAATGCTACATATATTGCACAAACACGGCTTTTTTTTTTTTTAACATTGGTGTTGACAAACCTTCTAAAATAAATATTGGAATCTACAACTGAATTCCCTCTTCTGCTGTCTCTCCAGACAACCAGGGTTTAAGAACATCAGAATTCTTCTCACATCGCACCCTTCAGAGGAAGAAATGATGTAAAGGTAGTTGTCTAACCATCTTGCATAAGAATAAAGATAGAATGCAAATTACTAAATCTAAATGTATGGGATGACCAGAAAAAAAGAAGTTTTTAACAAAGTTGTGGACTAGTTAGGATTTTGTTTTTACAGATCTTATATGTAATAATGAACAACAGAGCACAGCCTGGTTCTTTCTCTGCTTATTGTGCTGGTCTTTCACCCTCACTCATGTAACATTCACAGAATCATAAGTGGTTTGGGCTGGAAGGGACCTTAAAGATCACCTCATTCCAACACCTTCCACCACACAGGTTCACCTGCTCAGAGCAGTTGTGTTCTAAAGTGGTTTGGGACACTTCAGAACCAAGGGAAAGAAAATGTTCCCAAGAGTGCAAGGTTCCTTATTTCTCATTACTTGTAAACGATTTGTATTCACTGTATCTTGCTACCCACTATTAAGTGAATGCATTTATAGCTTCTGTACACTCCTGTGAAAGGCTATACTCTATCACTGATTTGTTTTCTCGAAGCCAGAACTTGACTCTACATAAGAAATCATTTATTTCATGGGAAAGAATTAATCATCCACATATCAAAAATTGCTGTGCAGCTCACACAGTATTTGTGACAACACTAAGTTGTGACTAGGGACAGTATAAAGTGAACTGGAACACATTTTGAAGCAGTAAAACAAATACAGCTTTGGCTTCTTTAGCAGAAGGCATGAAAACAAGCCCTGCAAATTGTTTCTAAATCAAGATACACATTTTGAACCACTCAGGGTAAATTTTAGAATGGTAATTCTATGCTGAGCTCCATGAAGGCAGAGCATGAGTTTCCTCCCCATATTCAATCTGGCGAGCAGTTACTTGCAATAAATTTCATAATTGCTATGAAATTAGTAATTCTATTTCCTATGCTTTAACATGGATTTCAGAGAGGGGAAAGGTAACAGAAGTCAGAGTAAAGCCAACCTGTCAGCTCCCTTTTTTATTTGTACACGTTGACAGATGGACACTGATTATTCTGTCATTTTCCCACAACTACAACAAGCACTTCATACAGACTTTGAATGCACGTGGTCCTACATGTGCATACCCATCCCTGCTTTTCTTATCAAGTATGGGAAAGGTATTTTTCGTTATAGTAGACAAGTTTGATATAAAATGTAGTGCTTCAGTTCCCCATCACTAGCAATAAACTACTGCAAAAACAACAAAGAATGCAAAGATCTCTTCCAAGTTCATTATTAACACCTGAATAATTTTCTATGGAAAATAAATATTATTCAAGTGTATTTCTTCCTCTTCATTACAGGTTTACATATAATTTTAAATCACAAAAAAACATTACAGAGCAGTAGACGTTCTCTTAATTCAAGCAAGCCCATTTCACGTTGTTTAAGGGATAATTTAACAAACACATTTTCTGAGAACAGACAGTTCTCACATTCTAAACACTGTAAAAAATTATGAAACATTCAAGAAATATATTTTTAAGTTTATAAATATCTAATTCTCTCCATTATGAGGAACGAAACTGAGAGCTAAAACAAGAAATCTGAGGAAAAACCTTCAGGATTAAATTCTTGAAGCAAATGGCTCTACCATCATTAAAACTTCAGTGAAGTTAAAATTTCCATTAGGGTCAGATTTCTGTTTGGACTGAACTGCACCTCAGTCACCCCATTATCCCAGTGATCTTCAGGATCTGTTCACACTGGGAAGGGTATAAGCCCATAGGAAAAGCACAAAAGATAATTAACAGTTATAGAGTACCTCTGCCCTTTAAAATGACTGGTAGAAATAATCTGCTACATCAATATCTCCAGCACTACAGAAGGACAGGAGTGAGAAATAAAAGCAGTTGGCTTTTTTAATCTAAAAATACAGTTTAAGCAATATAATCTAACTTTTTAAGACAACATAATGTTACGCCCATGTGGGGTAGTTTTAAAGAGGCCCTGGCCCTGATGGCAAGATTCTTTATCAGGGCAAT